>JAZKJV010009479.1:0-600000 GCA_037367405.1 Ottelia alismoides | reverse complement strand
CAAGCCGTTGCAAGCACCCGAACGCCGACGTCCGCCGCCGACCAGATCTGAAGCACGCCTACCAACTCCTCGCGGGTTGTGGTATGAGAGTTTCCACCGCATATTACTCCATTTTCTGAAGTTAGATTTGTGGCTGTTACATTGCTGTTTAGTTTGGTGATTTATTGAGGTTCTAGTACTGCAAACATCGTTGTCTATTTCCTCTAGTCATTAACTAATCGATTTGCCCTAACGTTGTGGAATAACCGGTGCTAAAGTTCGAGTCTCCTACGTCCGTTGTTGCTGATTTTTGCATATCGAACATCGTTTTATTCGTTTCATCATTTTTAATCCCTTGAACTCAATTGTTAGGAATACCAATTAGTCCATTGCTCATTTAGGTTGCATCATCCAAGCTGAGCATTGCATGCTCCAGCTTGAGGGGGAGTGTTGGAGTATAAGGTGTATGCGCCTATTGTGTTGTAGCAGGGTAAATGGATCCTAGAGGAGATCCATTTACCCCGCCCAGTTGTTTAGTCCCACATCGTCCAGCGGTGGGACTTGGAGGGTCTGGAGAGGCTATATAAGGAGCTCCAGACCTCCTGTATCCATTGAGAAAGTCAATAGGCAAACACACCCCGTTGAGGGCTTCTCCCGTGGTTTCATCCCGCTCCTCACGGAGTAGGGTTCCACGTAAAATCCCGCTTGTTCTTTTCGTTATTTATCTTTATTCCATGTTCTGCTTCCGCTTCCGATTTTCTAACACTTTTCAATACGAGGCTTTCCAGCTTGGGAGCATTTCCATTCTAGTTTTTTTATCGTTAGAATTGTACTTGTAGTTCTTTATTTTGAGTTAGTTCAGTTTAATATATGTGGTCTAGTTGTGTTCCTGATCACCAAGAGCACATGTTCTATCTAGTTGTTGTCGAATATTTTAAACTTTCTTAGTGTTTTCTTCTGAAAACAAGTCTGAGGTTGGGTCTGTTATTCGAACATTTATTAAGAAAACAAAGAATATTTTTCTGCTACTGTTAAGTGTGTTCGCTTTGACAATGCTTTCGCGTTTTATACCATTTAGCTTTCTCAGTTCTTGAGGTCCCTTGGGATCATGCATCATACCTCATGTGCTTATATTTCTTAGTAGAATGGTGTTGCTAAGTGCAACATTGTCACATTCTTGATGTTACTAGGACTCTTCTTCTCCAGAGTCATGTTCCCCACTCTTTCTGGAGTGATGTCCTTACTGCATGTTACCTGTTCAATTGTATGTCGTCCTTGGTTAGGAGAAAAGGTTCCTTTTTCGATTGCATTTATGATAAGGTCCTTTTGTTTCTAACACCTCGTGTCTTTGGCTTTTTATGGCTTTTGTTCATCACCTGACTCCTGACTGTTACAAGCTCTCCCCCAAAGCTGTCACATGTGTTTTCGTAGGCTAATTCCAGACCCAGAAAGGGTATCGGTGCTTTGATCTTGTTAGACAGAAGTATTACGTGGATGTTGAGTCACATTCTTTGAGTATGTCATGTACTTTTCTTTTACATGTGACAGAATGACCCTGTTCGAGCTTGGTGAGGAGATTTATATTCCACCTCATCCTTTACCTTCATCTCCCACCAGTCCACTACCCATGACACATAGAGGCATTGTTGTCATTCTAGTTTATGTTGGTTACATTATTGTTTCAGGAGATGACTTACAGGGCATACGTGAGGCTAAGGCGTTCCTTGGACAATTCTAGCTACCTGATTAAGAAGCGGAGGAGTTCCTGACCATGTCGGACACGAGGGGAAGAGTGGGCGGCAGTGCAAGGGATGGTAAGAGGGCTGCAGGGAAGAGGGCATTGACACGAGGGGAATAGTGGGCGATGGTGCAAGGGAGAGGGGGAAGTGGGGTGGTGGTGGAACGAGGTGGCATGGGGGAGGTGGTGTGGAAACGAGGGAGAAGGGGGATTGGAGAGAGGACGGAAATGGTTTACATTGTAAATTTGACAAATACTAAGGGTACACCACCTATATTTGACAGATTTCGTTTCACTTTAACATGCAACTTGAGGGAAGTTCACCACATAGGTTGTAGTACAAGAGTTAGCAAGTTCACAGGGAGGATTTCTGGGATAATTGTGAATAATACAAGGGCGGGCAGGTAATTGGCGAAGTTTATAGGTCCAGGGTTTAAAAAAACTAGATGGAAATTGTACCACACATTATGTTTCACATGTACCCATTACTCGTTCAAATAATCAGGTTATCCATTAGAACTGGACACCATTTGAAACAGGGCACGTTGACCTATAATCTTGTAATAATGGGTCGGATATATCACACGATTGAATGGGTCGGGTACCCGACCCCTGAACTCCCCTTCGAGTTCCAGTCTTCACTTTTCATTAGGTTGTCAACAGCGAGTCATTAATTAATAATTATTAGCTTTGCTATCATCAGTAAAAAAATCTCGTTCTCTATAGATGATCTTCTTCAATAGAATTGAAAATTCTTTGGCAACTTTGGTCATTTCTCCAACTTGTTTACTTGTTTGCATGATCATTAGATTAATCTGCTCGCCTTAAGGTGCTAAATTAGATGGCTTGATGGTTTTCCAAAATCGCTTTAGTACTTGATCTTATGTTTTAGTTATGTGATGCACACACATTGTTGTACTACTTGTTTTTCCATGATAAATAAACTTTAACTGGTTTTTACTACGTTAGATTCTTTTTCCACATTGCTTCTTAAGTCTGGTTCACACTCTTTCCACATTGCTTCTTAAAGTTTGGTTCACACAAACTGTCAATCGTTCTCTCTTTTTTACGAACTATTTCATATCCCTTAAAGTGTAAACCTCTTATTATATGTGCATTTTCTTTGTAGGCCGGGGTGATGGAAGAGTTGGTCAATGATGCAGTTGATAGTGCGCTGGATTCTGAAGACATTGAAGAGGAGACCGAAGAGGAAGTCGAGAAAGTGCTTGCGACTTTAGCTACTGAGACAGCAGTGCAGCTCCCAGCCGCTGCAAGGAGGGCAAAGCTAAAGCAACCAGCTGAGGTTTCTACATTGAATTTGACAAAGCACTCCTTTGAATATTCATTTGCAATTGGACGGTGGATAGGATTGATGGTGAATGAATCGATATATTTTTTGATTGCAGGAGGAGGTTGATGCAGAGGAAGATATGGAAGAGATGAGAGAAAGGCTTGCTAGGGTGAGGTCATAGCTTGCTTGTTGGTATTGCGAATGGATGCAGATGCTTGAAATCAGCAATGCGGTTACCAAGGTTTGTGTACTGAGATATGTACTTGAAAAATAGATCTGTTATGTTTGTAATTCTGTATTCATTACATAATATTTTTTCATCCGATCAATAGCAACGTCTAAATAACAAAAAACCCTATTGTTTGGGATTTGATTGATGCACTTCCGCCAATACTGGGCTAAATACCCGACATTCAGCGGTGCTATATCAAAGCTATCTTCTAAGACATGAGTCTGAACCGTTGTTTTATGTGGGAAATGATCAAAGATGTTGGCAGCCTTAGCTACCAACTGACCTGACCATCTTCAAGCTGTTGGGATTGTGATGTCTGGCAAGACAGTTTCTAATTTGGCGACTTGGTCATTGGACGCGGGAGGGGTTGAAAGAGCACTAACAGATTTCTATAAACAAATTTTATCCAGAAATTCATCTCAACTGTACCTGTGTATCCTCAGATTGATTATGGACAGTAGGAGGGATACTCACTATAAAACAGAGGTTTAAGTATGATAAGTATGGGAATACATGTACAATGTAAACTGTTTAAAATGGTATATGTCTGACAGTTGCATATCTTTTTCGAGAAGCTACCAGAGCTACATCACTTCTACACCTCACTCTTGACCATCACATGAAGCTAAAAATACCACCAGAAGATCCTAAGAACTAAATATACAAACCCAAAATCCATATCCACAAAAAAAGAGAAAATACAACCTTAAACCCTATCCACGCATGTGACATTGTCTGGGACAAAGAGAACACAGATAATCTAGTCAGCTGCATAAGCTGCCAAGAAATAGCTGTTTTTTTCCCTTTAGGAAGTAACAAAGATAGTATATGGTCGGACGACATCTGAAAGGCAAGGGTTGGGTGGACAGGGTTGATGTTGTGGTCTTGTGTACGAACATAAATAGGTGTAGGATGACTAACCACTGATCCGTACATGGTATCCTCCACTTGCATTCTTTTAGCACTTAAAGGTTATGGCAAGACAAGATTCTCAGGATAAGTCTATCTCAATATTAAATTAAATATTTGTATGTAAATATTTCTGTAAACTTGTATCCACTTAAATGGTCTGGTGGTTGTGTGCAGTGTGCCTGCCACTCAAAAGACCAGATAAAAATGACCCTATTAAGTTCTCTGTTCTGCAGAAATACCCTTTCTGTTGTCACAAAAGCTCTTGTAAGAAGGTGCACAAGATAGTCGAACTTAGCCCTTTTTCAGTCCTACCATCTTTTCCTAACTGATTTAATCTCGTCAAGATGACAGGAAGGTAAACCAACCCTAGCCATCTTATTGCCATGCTCAGTGAAGCTGATTTTAGGTGACTCCTTTCTTCTTCCGACAGTCGCCTACAGCCGTCTTATAAAATTTACTTATATCACATTAACAAAGATGCATTTTTGCAAAATGGAGAACTTTATTGGGATATTCTTTTTTGTAATAGGAAATTTATAGGAATGTTTGTGTGAACTTGTACCTTCACATGGGTATTTATCTAAAAATCCGTAGAACTATAGAAGTATTCCTTCGTCCGCACTGTATCTTTCTTACAATTACTATTACTTTTCTCCCGCTTCATTAAACACAGATTAATCTACTTGTAGGAGTTGCTTGTACTGACATACGAAATAATGAACAAGGAGGGTTTATTTCTTTTTCTTGCTTGGTTGGTGGAACAAGTGGTATCTTTTCCTTATTCTCCATTTGGTAGATAAAGCAGGGAGGAAGACGATCCTCTGCTCTTAATTTCATTTCATTTTATTTTTCTTGCAATTTCGATCTTCAAAATCCAACTTTATGGATTATATCTTCAACTAATGATCCATATATCCTCCAAATTTCGTTCAAATCCGATGACATTTTCTATTTTATGTTAATAGTAAAAAAATCAATTCTTTTTAAAATGGGACTTCAGTTGCACAAACGATGACCGGGCCTTTGACCATTAAGATAAAATAGCAAATGCCTTTGGATTTGAGTGAAATTTGGAGGATAAGTGGATAATTAGTTGAATCCATAAGGTTGGATTTTGAAGATCGAAATCGCGTAAAAATAAAATAGAATTACAACACCTTTGCTATAGTCCCTATTACAGCAGAGGATCCTCTTCCAAGCAGGGAAGGGGTAGTTGTAAATTGTTTGAATAACGCAATATAATATTGCAGCTTTGCTCTTCAAAGCACGCTTATAAAATTTACTTATTTAATGTTTTTCCTTAATTTGAGTTCACAATTTTTTAACGAGAAAGGCGAGGTTTAAATAGGGGTAAGCCTTTGCTCTAACAATGTATTGAAAATACAACTACTGGATGTTGTGTTTAGAATAATTGGATTTGCCTTCCAAAAGGGATTGGCGGCGCAGCTTGTTGCCCGTCTCCCAACAATTTCTTTGTAATATGTACTCTCATGATGATATTCACAGACTACTAGACGATTATTGTAAATGATATTAACGGTAAATGATATTAACGGTAAATGATATTAACGGGATATGATGAGCGGAATCTGATTGACGATTATTGTAAATGATATTAATGGTATAGCACAAACAGTCCTTTGGATAATCAAACTTGCAAAATCATATCATACATGTCTGGCCATGGTTTAGGTGTAGTAAATTTGGAAAAAAAGGTCTTGCACAGCTTGTAACTAAAATTTGATTAAAATGGGGTTGACCCATGTCATTTTGACAATGCATCTCCCCTCTCCGATCGGTCATCTAAACCATTAACCCAATGTATACCAAGGTTGCAAAAATTGGTACTCGGTACTTGGTCAGTTGGGTCACTGTCTAATTATTACTCGGCAGTCGGACGACTAATCGGATTTAGTTGAGCTTTAATCGATTTTGAAATTTTTTGAAATTATTTTAAATATATAAATCATTTTTATACATATATTCTTATATATTTACAAAGATTTGTACATTTCCTATATTATTATAATGAAAGAAAAGAAGTAATTGAGTTTGAATAAAACATTAAGCATATCAAAATAAGTTTTCTTTACAAAAGATAAAAAAATGGTATCTCCAAGCAAAAATCGATCGACCGTCAGCCTAGTCGAAATTAGTCAATACTCGGTCGGTTACCCCACCAACTAGACTAGTCGGACCTACTAGTCGGGCCAGTTATGTGACTTTTACAACAATGATGTATACACCTTAGGTGCACTAAAGATCTAACCTTGCCACGAAGTAGCTGCTCATCCATTCTCCACATTATTAGTTACAATAAATATTCACCGTCTTTCATCATTAGAAGACAAAAAAATTCCATTGTGAAGAAGAATTGCATATGAGATAATGAGGTTTTTATTAACATAGTGCATAAATAAGTTGCGTGATACATAATTAGAAACATGGAACATACCTCATATTAAAACTTACATTTGCAGTACATACGAGATGCGCCATACTATCACATGAATTCTCATCATGTCTGATAATTGTGAAGAATTAAAGATCTACAAGCATACCAACTCAAAGAAAATCACAACTAATTAGAAAAATACACATTTATTTTTATTGTGGAAATTCATCTGTGACTTAGAATTTCATAATTAGATTACTCAGATGTGCATTCATAAATTCCTTTCGACAACAATTTAACCACGCATATACCACTCTAGAAATCATTGTTGTGCTAGTAGTCTTTATCTTCTGTTTGAAAGGAAGACACCCATATTTCGAACACCCGTGCACAAGGTTGCAAAAATCGGTAGTCGGTACTCGGTCGATTGTGTCACTGACTAAGGATTAATCAACAGTCAGGCGATTAATCGGATTTAGTCGGATTTTAACCGGCTTGAATTTTATGATTATTTTAAATATATAACTCATTTTTATAAATATATTTACATAGATTTTGTATGTTTTTATACTACTATAATAAAATAAAAGAAGTAATTTAATTTAAATAAAACATTAAGCATTTATAATAAGTTGCTTATAAAAATAAAATATAAAAATATGGTATCTCTAAGCAAAAATTGGTCGATTAGTGTGCCTAGTCGGAATTAGTCGGTACTCGGTTGGCCACCCCACTGACTAGACTAGTCGGGACAGTCGAACGACTTTTACAACACTGCCCATGCAATAAGAAATAAATATACAAACTCCTTAAACCTCAAGCGAATAAGTAAATGCGAGATCAACTTGAAATAGTCTTACAAGACTTGGAGTGAACTTAAACGCGAGATCAACTTGAAGTAATATCAGTGTGAACTTGAGATAGTAAATGTGATTAAGAAGATCTCTTTTGAGTTGAATACACATGTGATTTCGACTTTTTAATCTGTCTCTTAAGGATTAATTTGAGAGAGGATTATGAGATATTATGTTTTCATGTGTATTGCTTGTTGTTTAGAGGCTTGAGGGTCAATTTATAGGGCTTGATTAGACAATATAACCATTAGATGAAGATAATGGCATAGATTTGATCGAGATAGTAAGCTAAACTAAATGATTAATAGACTAAATGTTGAGTTTGTTGACTAAAAAAATGTTAAAATAATATATATATGCATTGTTTAATAAATGACTTAGTTAATGGATGGTTAAAATTAGTCGACTTAAGAATGATTTAGTCAATTGATTAAAAAATCAATCTATCAAAATCATGACCTCTATAGGTGTACAAATAGATTGCCAAGTTAGTCGACTGGCCACAGGGTTAGTTTATCAATTAACCCAATGTTAGTTGGTTAAAGTGAATACTTAGTCAGATGATCATTGCATGTAGTCGTTATGAGTTAGATATAACCATTGAGACGGTCGTTGAATACAAGATAGACCGTTGGTTAAAAATTAGTCGACTAAAAGAATAACTAGTCGACTACGAGAAACTTACTCGACTTAAAAATTAGTTAGTCAATGAATTAAGTGACCTAGTAAATATTGTAAATATGATGCATGATATGATGATGCAATGAGATTATACTAAAGTTGTACAACACTTTATTAGGAAAAATACAATTTCAAAGCTTACAACTGATTTTTCTTTGATTTCTTCTCTTTCATCTTCTTTCTCTTGACTTTAGACTTTGACATTTTCTTTTTCCACCTTTGCCTGTTCCATTTTTGGAACATAAATATAAGCTTATATCTATAAGCAATTTAATATTCTATATCACTAAAATATATATGTTGTAATCACTTAAATGATCTGGTGGTAGTGTAGTGTGCCTACCAGCAAAAGATCAGGACTCGAATCCCCCCTATAAGGGCTGCGTTAGGTAGTCGACAACCAACATAAAAAATAGTCGAATCTTTCAATATGAATTTGAGCAAAAATCCATGTAGCCGACCCTACTTATAGTGGGAAAAGGCTTCGCCGCTAAAATATATATGCTATATTAGACCACCCGTTTTCTTCTTGATGACAGCAAAATATTGTGAAGTATACTTGCAAAAGATACTTCTTTTGATAAATAGAATTTATCATTAACATGATTGCTATTTGTTTTCTTTTCAGTATATTTAGTTCATTTTTTAAATTTTATCACGTATTTAATATCATCATTGTACAAGACATTTCTAAATTTGATGCAAGGTCTTGTGATATAAGATTCAGTCATATTTCTCCGTCAATAATGCATAATACTTGTCAATCTCATGGGAGTTGAGTGCCATCTTCTTTATTTTGGCTTTAATGCAACATATTTCTTATTATTTTATGCGACTTGATCCTTTATTAAGAATAAAGGCTTCTATCATTCTGCCACCCAACATAATATATATAATAATAGTATATATAATATATAATACAAAGTCCTACAACCTTAACCAGATACAACAACAACAAAGTCTTTTCCCACTTTAAGTAGAGTCGGCTAAACCTTAACCAAATAAGAAATACATATAAATTTAAAATGAAATGATCATCCGGTACTTGGAATGAGCATAAAATTTACGAGCAATGAGATTTTTCGAGTTGAGTGCATATGTAATTGAGATATGCAAATCGTCTCTCAAGGACACCAACGAGGAATAAGTGAGATTATGTTTCTATTATATTGGCTTATTATTTAGAAGTTTGGAGATTAATTCATAGAAACTCATTAGGCAAAAATAACCATTAGATTAGTTAATAAAAGTTTTATTGCATTAGAACGAAGAAAAGATGCTATCACATAATATGACAAAGATATTCGGATGGGCGGATCCAGTATATACTATAGGAGATCCATGACTCTTCCTTAATTCCTATATTTCATTTGTATAATGTGTTAGAGTTTTGATATGGCCCCTCCTTAAATGTGAAACATATAATGTCTGTGTAAAAGCAAAGTAACAAACTCACTTAATTGTATGGTGGTTAATTGGTGTGTTATTATATTTGGTGGAACGAGGTTTGAATCCCTTTACCAACAATTTATTTTTTTTAAATCTAGTTCATGTATAATATGATATTGACTAGGATTATAGCGCATTTATTCTCATATTATTTCTTGACACCCTTATAAACAAAATAAAATTTATTGTTTCCTTCTAACCATGGATTTTTTTATTTAAAATTTTTACCTGATAATTTAGAGAATTTAGAAAATTTTAAATAATTAGATTTGATAAAATTTTAAAGTCACCATTAAAAATAATAATTTATTTGAAAATCTAATCATACTAATAAAATTTAAATCGTAAGTTTATAAAAATTGAAAAAATATCATTTGAAAATATTATTTTATTAAAAAATATCACTTAAAATTATAATAAATTATTTTCTATTTTGAGCATACATAATAGTCGTATACTTGGACCCCTCCTTGATACAATTCATGGTTCAGCCCATGAACCAAATGGTTGGTCGAATGAACACTGAGTTATTTGTTGACTAAAAGGTCAAGTATATATAATATAGTTGTACTAGTCGACAAATGACATAATCGATTGGTAATAAGCACTAGTCGACTCAAGAATGAATTAGTTGTCTGATTGAGAAATAAATTCACTTAAAATTTATGTTTACTAAAGTTATAAATAGAGTGTTAAGTTAGTCCAATGAGTACGAGATTAGTTGACTAACCAAGTTAAGGTTAGTTGATTAACATAACATCTAGTCTGCATTTCGATTGCATACAACGGGTGCAGATTAGATGTAGTTGTTAAGATAACCGATGAACAAAAGACATATAACTGACTAAAAGTTCGTCATATAAAAATTTAGTTGATTGAAAAGCGTGCATCAGCTATAAAATTAGTTATCGATGAATTGTACAATAAAATCGAGATATATTGATGCAATGAGGATTTGGTGTATGTTGATGCAATGAGAATGTGCATCACTTTTCTAAGAAAAAACATATAAAAAAGATTACGACGGAATTGATAATAAGTTGTCATCCTTTGCCTTCACTTAGCTATCTTTTTCGCTTTCACGTTTTGTTTTCTTCATCTTCTCTTGGTTTTAGGATTTGGTCTTCTTTTCACATCTGCTTATCCATTCTTTGCTTCTTCTTCTTGATTCAATTTTTTACCTAAATACAATATTGTAGACAAAGCTAGTTTTTGTCATAAATAAAGTATGCATTAATCCATGCATGAACGAACAATGCCTTTCTCTCTAATAGAGACAATCATTATTATCTTCCAGGATACAAATACCCACCTTGTCCAAAGTGGATCCTCTGTTGTTACAACGTCTGCTGTAACGCAGGGAAGCCACTCGATGAGGATCGGGATGCACACCAGCCATCCCCAACCCCCTCTGAGTATCGTTTGATCCTCATTGAGTGGATCCCTGCATTACAGCATGTGCTGTAACAACAGAGAATCCGCTCCTTACCTTGTCTCCCGTATCATCTTCTCCTATATGCTTCTCCAATTTATGTAGGCCAAGGAGATATTGTCCTCATCTTAGTATTATCTTGTGAAGCTGAGCACGTCCATTAGTGTGAGATCTTTCTAAGGGAAGGAAGTTCATGAATATGGATCTTGATTTTAAAAATTCAAAGGTGTATTCCACACCGTGATTATAGAGCTCCTTATATGCAATGCATGCTTTGCGACGACTTACATAAATTTGTGATAAAAGATATATTGCTTTGCAATAAGGATTTAGAAAATTTGTCATATTCTCAATCGATTATGAACTTCAATCCTTGAGGTATGAGAAAGCATCCATTCTCAAATGACCACCGTAAAACCTTCATGTCACTTGCTTATCCTTCTTGATCTGCCATAATGTACAAGAACTTAAGTCAAAGTTCACACAGGCCACTACAATTTGGGATATAGCATGATGTCTATACCCATAAATTCGGCATGGAATATGAATTACCATTAACCTTAGCATGCATACCATCTTTGGTTTCAATGGCATCTTGAAAATTTCAATAAAATAGAGCAAGATAACACTTCATTTGACCGATTTGAATATATGTTATGCATATATCTACAAAGTAAGATGCTCTAGTGAGATACCTTTAATAATTGATAAATTCTATGTGCATGTCTAACCAATAAACATATAAGCGACCAACAAAACACATAAAATACCTCGCTAGAAAATTGAGTTTGTCTCCGACTTTGGCTAGATTTAGTCAAATTGAAGCGGGTACCGACAAATTTTCAACTAAATAATGACAAGGATATGGTTATATTACCCATTAATAGGGACATCCAGGGGACAAAGTATCTGAATAAGAAAATCTACAACCTCTTCTAGAATGGGGGATTGAAATTAGACCCCCATCCATGACTTTGAAAGAAGCCCTTCCATCCCATAGACTCTTATTTCCTTTGGTTGCTACCTCACCATAAGCATATCACAAATGATATGCGCACCAAATGGGGAGACAAGGGTCCAAACAATTGCATTCTTTGTAAACATGACTCAGAATGTTGGCACCATATAATCTTGCAGTACAATGGACAAGAATCAGAAAATTTTTATAGATGTGATTAATATTTAGCCTATATATATATATATATATATATATATAGGATGGGGAGCTTGCACCAAGGTGCATGTAACTTTACATGCACCGGCGCTTATATCTTCCACATTTTTTTTACTTTTTTGAAAAATACCACCATGTATATTCATCCATATATTCCTCCAATATGTCATTCGAATTTCGTCAGAAACAGAGACTCCTATGACCTCCATCTAGAACAGGTCGATTACAGCAATTCTAATACCGTTAAAATTACCTGTTCTGGATGGAGGTCATAGGAGTCTCTATTTCTGACGAAATTCGAATGACATCTTGGAGGGATATATGGATGAATATACATGGTGGTATTTTTCAAAAAAGTAAAAAAACGTGGAAGATATAAGCGCCGGTGCATGTAAAGTTACATGCACCTTGATGCAAGCTCCCCATCCTCATATATATGTGTGTGTAACTAAAAAATCTGTTATTGCATTATATTATTTTAAAAGTGATGGATAGAATATAAGAGAAACATACATATATTATTAAAGTTGTCCTCGTTGATTTTTCACTAAGTAAAAATTATCAATGACTTATTCCATGGTGAATTTCTCTTCTATATCCTTTTCGATGTAGGCAATCATACCACTACTTAGAAATCCACCTTCCTCTTATGTGATTTGTATCAAATCATAAGGTATAATACGATGCCAACTATATGATTTGAAACGTTAATTGTAAATTTAACTAAAATTGATAAATAAGGCATGTGGAGATACACAAGTGCACTAAGCTGACCAATCATTAAAAATGGCACTATCATGGAAGAATACAAATGTTATATATATATATATAGAGAGAGAGAGAGAGGAGAGAGAGGAGTGATCCTGTGAGAGAAAAAAATTGTGAGAGCATGAGAGCATGCATTCTGGACCACTAGATTCTGTTTTCTCTTTCCTAGTCTTCTCTCTCCTGATTGAATCTAGTGGTCCAGAATGCATGCTCTCATGCTCTCACAGGTTTTGACTCTCGTGGGATCACTCCTATATATTAGGAGTGATCCTATGAGAGAAAAAAGTTTTGAGAGCATGAGAGGAGTGATTCTTTACCACTAGATTATGTCTTCTCTCTCCTTGTTGAATCTAGTGATCCAGAATCACTCCTCTCATGCTCTCACAAAATCACTCCTCATATATATATATATATATATATATATATATATATATATGGGAAAAGGGAGTATGCTCCCTGGTTGTAGCCAACTTACATGCTCCCACCCATTTTTTCCTGTATTTTTTTATTTTTCTGAAATGAAACCTATTAGAATTTAGATCACAATATGTCGCTATGGTGTCATTCAAAATTCAACTTAACTCGAGACTTCTATCCCCTCCATCAAGACTGTCAAATTTTAACGGTCTCAGAATTGCTGAAATTGGCCCCCTTCAGATGGAGGGCATATGAGTCCCTGTTTCTGACGAGATTCGAATGACATGTTAGGGGAATATAGTGATGAATATACATTTTTTTATTTTCAAAAAAAATAAAAAATAGAAAAAAAATAGGGGTGGGAGTAGCCAATTGGCTACTCACAGGGAGTAGCCTCCTTTAACCATATATATATATATATATATATATATATATATATATATATATATATATATGAGGAAAGGGATCCTACTCCATGGAGTATGTAACTTTACCTACTCCATGCTTTTTTTGCCAATTTTTTTATCTTTTTTGAAAAATGATTCTGTAGATTTGCATCACTATATCTATCTAATATGTCATTCAAATTTCATCAGAAACAAAGACTCATATGCCCTCCATCTAGAACAGGTAATTTTGACGGTCTTAGAATTAATGTACTCGACATGTTCTGGATGGAGGGCATATGAGTCTCTATTTCCGACAAAAAGGGATATAGTTATGAAAATACATAGAAGCATTTAAAAAATGGAAAAAATGAGCATGGAGTAGGTAAGGTTACCTACTTCATGGAGTAGGATCCCTTTCAAATATACATATACATGTACATACATACAAATATACATATATATATATATAGGAGAAACTTCAAATGAGGCAGGATCTCACCAATATTATGGTGAGCCCTCCCTCTCATTCGTTTATCTTGAATCATGCGGTTGCAATTAATGCCTTTTTAATTTAATTGTTTTAATGCTTAAAAACCTGTTTTGGTCATTTTGTACATTCTAAAAATAGAATGTTACAATCATCAATTTCATAACAATTGAAGAACTAATTCGTATTCTCATTTGTGCAAGCAATGGAAAGGGCGACGTTGCGGGAGGTTGTGGCTATGCAAGGCGGCGACGACCTACACACAGGAGAGCGACGACGGTGATGGAAAGGCACATAACCAGGTCGTTGTGGTGGTGCACCATGGTGGGCATGAGAAGGTACACGTCGAAGAAGGTGACTTCAGTTTGTTTGATGGTCCACGACGTGTTGCAACGGTCTGGGAGGGAGGTCTTTTGGCTGCACACGACCCCGACGATAAAGGAGCACGATGACGATCGATGACTACGAATCTCCTGCGTTTGTTTCGGTGATCTCGAGATCGATCGTCCGAGCATATCTTACTATTAGTTTAACGTTAAACTTGTTTTTACAAATACCAGTTTTGTGTTTACAAATCGCGTATTGTTTTCTACAAATGTCAGTATATTTTTTTACAAATGCTAGACTGTTTTTTACATGGTATCATTTCTTTTATCAATTACTAACGATGTATTTTTTCTTGCAGAATACTATACAAAAACTACAAAGCGAACACTCTTTTTTACAAAAGAATTCACAAATGTTACAATCATGACATGTTATATACAAAGTTTCATAAAGGTACCGTGAAAACTACATACATTGGAAAGACACTAATGGATCGTGAACATAAAATTGAATAAGATATTAAAAAGTGGATATTATATTTACAAAATACCAATAAAATTTACAAAAAAAAAATTATATTTACTTCCATTGATTATGACTCCAACTTTGAATATTTAAAAAGTAGTTATGCATAATTATAAAGTTCCATATAAAATTTACAAATAGAATGATTATTTTACAACGAGTGTTTTCATTCCACAATTAATATCGTTTTGAAGACAAATATGGATATCGATAAATAAAGAATGGACGAAAATACCAAATCTATGCGAGCCTAAAATAGTAAACTAAAAGGATATAATGAAATTCAAATTAAATGAGAAACAGAGTGACTAAAATACCCTTTTAGATAAGATACCGTTGGATTGAGATCAAATGGATCACATCGATGGCTCACCACAAGATTGGTGAGACCCCACCTCCTTTGAAAGGGTCCCTATACATATATAGGGAAAACTTAAATTAAGGTGTTACCTCACCATCATCATGATGTGACATTGCATAAAATACGTTAGATCTTGATCAACGACTATAAACAAAACCACCAAATTAAACCCAAAACCACCATCCAAATAACATCCAACTCGCTATTTTTGGAAACAAAATTGAATATTCTATTTAGTTGCGTCATTATCTCGTTGCTCATTAATTACTCTAATTTATTTTCTAAATATAGCATCCACCATAATCAAGGCTCTCAATTACTCGAAATTTCCAAAATAAAATTCGATGGGGGCTCTCTCCCTCTCCAGTTCTTCGTCCTCCCTCGACATAGAGGCATCGAATGTGCATGAAGATGATGGTGGTGTGTGATGACGGTGGTGCATGGCGACTGCAACGATGATGCATGGAGCAACATGAGGTGGTTGCGCACGGAGGATGATGTATGTTCTTAGTATGTTTTCTTATTCTTATTTATTCATCTATTAATCAAGTTCCAGATTATTTTAGATTGCTTTTGTTTTTTATTTGGATTTTGATTTTTCTTTCTATTTTGATTTCATCTCAATCCAATTTTCAAAGTTTCTCCATTATTTTATTTTTTAATCAGTGTTCTCGATTCACTAGTGGTTATGATTGGGTGTTTTTTCGAACATCAGTTATTATTATTTTGTAATTTATAACACATGATTGTAAAATATATCTATCTTTTGTAAACTGATAATAATTATTTCAAAACACGAGCCTTTATTCAATCACATTTTCTGGAATATTCAACACACTTTTTGTTCTTTTGAGTTCAATCATATTTTCTGAAATATTCAATCATTTGTAAGTTTGGTTTCCATGTACTTTTGAGTTCATCACACTTTTAATTTTTTTTCTTTTGAGTTTTATTTATAGATTGAATTCAATAGATAGAGAATGGAAATATCACCTAAAAGAAAGAAATTGTTGATTCAGAATGTAAATATTTGTTTACATATTAAACATTTCTCAATTTGCTAGTATCAATAAATGATTTTTTATTATAGAAGATTGTGCATCTTGTTATATTTTCGCTCAGAAGGTGATGTATTTTGCAAAAATAAAATTAGATAAAATTCCATCGATTATGCATTAAATACTAAAAGGATGAAGTTTACAGATTCAATTGGATGGATAAATATTAAATATGATGATATATTTTACCTTTTTACATAATTAATTGTATAATTTATATTTTGATTCATTGATTTACAATTCTGCATGTATTTTTTACATATGACCCTTTTTTAGGAATAAATGGTAACATACTTATTGATTTTTTATTTTGCAGATTAGCACATAATTGTTAAATAGGAGCGTGGATTTTACAAAATCTACACATACTTTTCAATGGATGACAAATTTCAATGGATCCATGATACTGGAAAACACGTTGGATGGACGTATAAAACAATTTATACATTAATAACAATAAGTCTATTTCACAAAAATCACATGTATTTTAAAAAAGAGACCACAAATTTACAAAATAATATCACATTTTACAAATTTACTCCCACATAATGTTCTCAAAAAAGACTGCAAAATTTTCGAAAATAAATCAAATATGGTTTACAAAAGAGACTAGAAAATTTATAAAAAAATATTGCAATTTACAAATATTACTTCCACGGAATGTTGGATGAAATGAGATTCAACATGTAATATGATGTGTATTTCTAATTTGTGGATTAAAAATATACCTCATATTTAAATCCTTCTAAAAATAATATGCATATGACTTGTATAATATATAATGTGTTCGCAATTTATAACTTGTGATATATTCGGAAATACAATTGTAACAAAAATCCCGTCATTATAGGAATGTTTTCCATGCGTATATCAATTAATTAGGCCATTATCAAAGCTCCCTATATTTTAGGAAAGACAACTATATGTAATACACCAATTTGATCGAATTTGAGCTTTTTTCCCATACATCAGTGGTTATGATTTTTGTAATTTAGAACACATGATTGTAAAACATATCCATTTTTTGTAAATTGATAACAATTGTTTCAAAATGCAAGCATTTATTCCATCATAATTTCTGGAAACTACAATGTACACTTCTCAGGTTTTACTAAATATGGAATGTTCAATAACGTGTATTTGACTAAACTAGGATTAATTTAATCCGTCATAATTTAGGAATGTTAGTTGGCACGAAAAACCACCTAGTGGTTTCAATCTCACATGTACACTCATCATCCAATGGTCTAAGATGGCACCTTTCCATAATCAAGGAAAGGTGCCACCTCAATTCAAGTGCTCCACACACACACACACACACACACGGCCTTTCAAATAGGATGCATCTTTCTTGACTTAAGGAAGGCCACCATCTTTTTGTAGAAAACACGAGCACTTTAGTAGAATGTGCATACAATTTGTATTATAACTGCAAAATATAAATACAAAACCGCATACAAAACTGCATATTATAATACAAACATTAAAACTGCATATTGTAATACAATATGTACACGTATTCTACTAAAGTCGTCATGTTTTATACAAAAAGGGCTGGCTTCCTGAACTCAGGAAGGACCAAGTTCTATTTGAAAGAAATCCTATATATATATATATTAATTTTCATTTTTATACATCAATAACATGTAACATGTTCTAATACAAAACGAGATGGAAGTGAGAGACAAACTGAGAATCGTATTCAAATAATGGTCGAATTTAGATGTATATATTCTGAATCTCCTATAATAAACGAATCTGAAAATCTAAATAGCAAAATAGGTATATTAACTAAAATATTTGTATGCAATACACTAATGTTAATTTCTAAAGACGCGCAAGTACAATGTTCAAATATCATGATTTATATAAGGTAAATATGTAAAATGTCGAATTCAGATCCAAATATTATGATATATTGTAACATATAGAATACGAGCAATGAGCATACGATAAATAAAATTTGTACCCATGAATTGATGATCGATGCTGATGTAGTCACGTGAATGATAGCGTGGACTGTGGACAATTGACGACATCGAGTCACCAATGTGTCAATATGTGACGTCGAAGATGAAGCCGTGTCGAGTCGTTGATTTGTCGAGCCACTGAAATGATGAAAATCGTGCGAAGTCGTTGATGTGCCAGATTGACGGGAAGGAGGCAGAGTTATGGGGGGAGGGGGGGGGGTGCTCGGTGGGCAGTGTTGGGAGTCTGAGACAATGAAGTAGTGTGCGGTGTGCTTGCTATCGTACTGTAAGGATGGGTTTTAGGGATAGAAATGGACATATATTGATACATATATAAGTGTTATCATATCTTTAATCATTTTTAAATACAAATTCAAATACACATGTTAACGGATATGAAAAACTATCTTACCATATCCTTAAAAAATAGATACGAATGCAAAACGAATGTCGATTGTATACAGATAATATTAGGAATAATCTATAGATTAGCTCAAATATACATGTATTGGATATAATACACATGATATAAATATTTAAATATCCTTATATCATAATAATATACCTAATATGGTGAAAGAAGGTATAAAATTATGTAATACATGGTTAAAAATAAATATCCAATTATATTTATATTTGGAAATGGATATAAAGATACGGATGCAGATATTTGCAGATATCAAATTTATATTAATATCCATAACCATTTTAAACGGATTCCGATATGGATGTCAAACTCTATGTAAATGGATACGGTATCCCTATCTGCTTGCATCCCTAATAGGGTTGGAAGCTTGGATTGATTTCAATTTGAAATAATCGGGCGAGGGGGGGGGGGTTGACTTGGAAGGAACGGTGTAGAAGGATATTTAAGAATATTGAAACGAACATATTAGCACTGCTGTTTTGAAAATAAATAAAAATATCGTACGCAACAATTGTAACCAAAGTTCTTGTTATATCAAATTTCTAACATTAATTTTGTGATTCTTTTCTCGTGTTTCAGAAAAAAGCCTTTGCATCTTCCTCGGCATCCCTGCAGTTGGACCTAGATTTTTATATGTGAAATTTGTCTCACCGTGCTTTTGTTGTTTTGGGAAAATCCTATTTTTTGAAGCAAGAAAATGCTTTGCCATCTCCAAGATCTTCGATCACCACGATGCTCTAAGTTAATCTTAGCTTATTGGCAAGGGGATAATGTCCTCTTCTTTTTGTTTTTTGTTATGTAATACTCTCTTTTATCCTTGATTCCTCATGATTCACCTCTCTGCTTTGGGTTTCTTCTTAACTTATATTATATGATGAATGATGACCGTTTTTTAAAACAATAAATGCAATCTCATTATCAAATTTAATCAAATACATTTCATATTAGGAGAATGCACTGAGAAATATGTACATAATTTATGTCCAACCTACAAATACATAATAGAAAAGCCAACCACAACGTGCAAAATTAAATATAATCTCATTTACAACATGCATGCAAAAAATCTCATGACCTGAATGCATAATCTGAATAAAATCAAACTGTAATTAGTAGATATGAGGAATGCAATTAGCAAATACGAAAAGTGGGGAGATTTATAATGATTGGAAAGCAAAATACATACACATGTATTTATAAAGTTTACTCGTAACTGACTACGTCCTTGAGAGACGAAGATTGGCTTTCACTATCTGTAAAAAAACGAGAACATATAAATGATACATATAATCCTAACATTGGGGAATTTATATAGTACTACCAATACAAACAGATCCTAAAGACAGAAAGATTCAAATACCCAAATAAAATTCTGTATTGGTTCATCAAAATATATGGTTAAAATTCAAGATATATCAAACATTTTTCACCAGCAAAAATAATCAAAGGGAAGACACTACAACTCTGACCTTCATTGCCTGATCAAAGTCAGGCACACGCAGACACACTCTCTCCCATGCACACATGTCGACATCACTGTTACATCCTTCACATCCCGAGAATCTCTCGCGGATATGACAATGAGAAATTCCTCTAAAATCCGAAAAAAAGAGCAAAACAAAGACAAAGACAAGAGAAGAGACGGGATTAAAGGACGTCCAGCGAATCTCTTCCCACTCCGACGACGTGGTTCTCATCAGGCACCCGGAGAACAGCAGCAGCGAGCCCTCCGTCATCACCATCAACTGCCCCGACAAGACTGGTCTTGGCTGTGACGTCTGCCGCATCATCCTCTTCTTCGGCCTCAGCATTGTCGAAGGAGGTACAAGGTTGGATTTTGATGCTGGGATGTCGCTGATTCGATCAAACCACGAGATGGGTAACTCTGATTTTGTGTTGCAGATGTGAGCACGGATGGGAAGCGGTGGTGGGGGAGGCGGGGAGGGAGACGAGTCGGGGGCTGTTGAAGGAGAGGCTGAGGGAGGCATGTCCTTCGGATCTGGGGATTTATAGCTAATGCTTTGGGGAGGTGGAAGAGAGGGAGAGGAGGGAGCAGCTCTTCCTGCTCAAGTTCTGGAGCCTTGATAGATTGGGACTCCTGCATGGTGCGTATCCATGTGGTCATTCTTGATGTTGTTCTTTCTTCTTAATGTATTTTGTTAGTAGTTTCAGTTGTGCTATTGTCGTGCTTATTATTATCAGTGATATTTGTGGTTTCAAGGTTGTATTTCTGGTTTCCAATGCTTGCGGTCTTATTGGTAGGATAATTTTCTTGGGGGCGATGGTGGTATTGTTAGTGGGGTTGTTTGATACCAGAAATGAAGCAACCAAACTTTTGCTGAAGGTTTCTGTCATCCGGCCAAATGTCAAGCTATTGTTAATATCGGTTCTTGATGCAACCCTCTTGACGCGAGAAAAATGCCATCTTTTTGTTTTTGAATATGTTCTTGTTCAAGTGAGTTCTTGCTCTAGTTTCGAACAGAAAGTGATTCAAATCTTGCATCAAATTTCAGTACTTTGAACTTGAACTGAATGTCAAAGTCCTGTCAAGTTTATGACGGAAAGTGATTTGAATCTTCCATCAAATTGAAGTACCCATTAGAAGTTCTTTGTACCTATCCAAGATGCATACAAAAGGGAAGATAATCAGCATGATCTGGCAGTCGAAAAATTCCAGTTTTGTTATTAATGGTCGATATCATGATTGTCGTTTTCATGGGTACTAAGTATCTTTTTGAATCGAGCACCACTTTCTTCCATCAATAGGATCCTTGTCTACCTGTCATTTAGTTCTATTTACCTTGGGAGCTTCCTGGTGGCTTTGCAATTTAATGTATACATGCAAATGGACAGAACTACTTTTCAAAGGACTCATTTATTTTGGAATGAATCGAATGACAACAACTTTTCATCTATCCGATGTTATCAATATCGTGGTTCGATGTGCAGAGAACTACTTAATACAAAAAAGGGAAAGGATGAGACATACGATCAACTCTATTCCATCTTGGGGGATTCTATGATGAAATGTAAGATCGAACTGGCCAACGATGAGGTGATCATGTGTATTCAAGTCTCAGCTTCTCTACCCTCAGCCGTGTCAAAAGGCGTGTTTGAGATAATGTTACCTGAAGAAACTCTCAGGGGATCTTCCCGAAAATTGAAGGGCCGGTCTGTGACTAGATAACTCTCTCAGTCCTGCACACACTCTCATTCAGTTTTCCTGTTCAGATCACAAGGGGCTGCTTTATGATATTATGAGGACCTTGAAGGACTATAATATCCAGGTAATGTTGATGATTTTAATTCCCTTTGGTGGTGGTCATTTTTTTTACTTGAGTTTAAAACTTAAAACAGTGAAAATATGAGCTCAAGTTATAAATATTACCTGACTAGTGTGGTTTCCCTATGCGTGGGTAAGAGGTGAAAGCGCAACTCATTTCATTATCAACATATTAATAATTGTTGAGATATTAGTTATATTTCTTATTATTTTCATATTATCTATTTTTTTAATCTTTTTCTTGCAATTCGTCTAACATGTTTCTCTCATATATAAGAGAATCTTAGGGTCTCTCAATAATGCAATTCATTCTTTTCTCCACATGGTATCAGAGTGACGGTCCTAAACCGAAGCTTGACCTAATCCGTACCCCACCACCAATTCCCTCTCTCTTCTTCTCTCGGCGCCGCCACCGGCCACCCAGGGGTGCATCTCCTGAGGCTGCAGCCAGCGCTGTCAACCCCCAAGAGGTGCCGTCACCAGCCCCCCGGGGCGCAACCACTATCGCCGCGACCCTCTTGTGCCACCTCCCATTTCTAGCCCTCCTAGGGCAATTTTAGGTCTGATCAGACCTCTGATTCGGTCTGATTTTGACAGGAAAACATAGTTTTAGACCTATAAAGCGTGTTTTCTAGCCCTAGCGCGCAGCGAAGATTGAAAATGATGGTTGTATAAGTCTACACGTACAACTTATCCTCTGTATAATTGTGTAGACTCGTTCATATCAGTCTACTCCCCATTTGAGTTCCATTGTTCGACCGTATTTCATCATGTCAGAGAACAAGGGTGATATATTTTCTTCATCCGGTGCATTCAAGGGCCCAGCTCCCGTCGCAAAGATGGAAGGGACCAACTATGAGTTGTGGTCCATGCAGTTTCTCACTCTCACACAACGCAACAACAAGGAGCACATCCTGACAGATCCAGAGCCAACAGATAAGACCAGGGCCAATGTTGCTTGGAAGTAAGATGACGCATATGATAGTGTTTGACTTTGTGGGACCCTCACCACGGAGATAGCCAATAATATCCTGAATCAGCCCACCGCTAAGGCAATACGGGACACTTTGGCATCCACCTATGCTCATGGGATGAATGAGGCCAAGATTCTTCAGCTACAATTCGATATCTACAAGGCCAAACAGAATGACCGTCTTCAGCCTCTCACCGGAGCTACCATACCTCCCATGGATGAGGCCTGTAGTCGTCTCAGTCGGATTCTCATGCCTTTTACTGGCAGTCCTCCGCCCTCTTCAACGATGGCCACTTCTCGTGGCAGTCTGGCAGAGGAGGGATAACCTAGTTCAAAGGGCGCACCCCTCGTAGTAGAGGCGGTGGACATCAGCGTAATCCTTGCACCTACTGTTATTGGCCAGGACATGCAGAGGATACATGCTACCATAAACATAGATATCCTGCTTCTGGTCTCTTGGCAGAACAGATTGTGCCTTCAGAAACTCCAGCTTCCTAGCTTAGTCCTCGCCTGGATGATATTGTTCCTCGTATTCGAGAGATCATGACTCATGTTCAGGTACCACCACTACAGATAGCACAGCCACATCCAGAGCCTCTTCGAGCTTCTCAGGTATCGCTTACGCTTTTACTGGTATTAGTGGTGCAGATAAGACAAAGTGGATTATGGACTCCGATGCTACCCACTATTTGTGTGGAGACAGAGTGCGACTGAGATCTTAAAGGGCCGTACTCCTGGTAGATGGGTTGTCATTGCTAATGGAGAGACCACTTACCCATTACAGGACATGGGGAGGTGCATTTGACACCGTCCATGTACCTACAGAATGTTTTGTATGCTCCTTACTATTGGATGAATTTACTTTCCATTAGTCATATTACTAAGGATATGCATTGTCATGGCATTTTGACCCTTTGTCTCTTGTGTTTAGGACATAGTCATGGGCAGGGTGATTGGATGTGGCTATGAGCAACACGAGCTCTATAGACTGATCCAACCTCTTTATGATGGTGTTTCTACTATATCTACTGGGCTAGTCTCACCATATCTGTGGCACCTTCATTTTGGCCACCTTCCTTTGCAGAAGTTGTGTCATGTTCTCCCTCAGATTTCCACGAGATCCTCCTTCCAGTGTGAGGCATGCCAACTTGGGAAGCATCACCGTTTCTCCTTTCCATCTCGTCAGAGTCGGAGCAATTCTCAGTTATTTGAGCTCCTTCATTTAGATATTTGGTGTCCGAATTGTGCCCCTGATCACCAGGGACACCATTTTGATATGGTCATTGTCGATGATTTTTCAAGACTTTCTTGTGTCTTTTTATTAAGGAATAAGTCTGAAGCTAGATCTGTTATCAAATTTTTTATTAATGAGATAAAGAATATTTTTTTCCAACGTTAATTATCTTCGTTCAGATAATGCCTTAGAGTTCTGCACCTTACAACTTTCTGACTTTCTTAGATCTCTTGCCATTGTTCACTAGACCTCATGTGCTTATACATCCTAGCAGAACGATATTGTCGAGCGCAAACACCGTCACTTACTTGATGTGATCAAAACCTTGTTGATACATAGTCGTGCTCCTCACGCTTATTGGGGTGAATGAACCACATGCCCTCGTCTGTGTTGAGAGAGAAGAATTCTTTCTCGATTGCGTTTTTTGAGAAGGATCTTTTTTCCCTTACACTTCGTGCGTTCGGTTCAGTTGCCTTTGTTTATGATTTCTCTTCATGTCGTGGCAAGCTCTCTCCCAGAGCTGTCAAGTGCATTTTTGTTGGCTACTCTCTTACCCAAAAGGGGTACCGTTGCTTTGATCCGCTCAGGAGGAAATACTTTGTCAGTGCCGACGTTGCTTTCTTTGAGTATGTCATGTATTTTTCTCCTACAAGTGACAGACTAGCCCCATCAGACACTGACGCTAAGATCTACATGCCTCCACCTCCTACTGTCATATCTCCACCTTCCTCTACTCCTGCTCTACCACAACCTCCACAACCACCACCACCACCTATTCCTACTCCTACTTCTACACCTGCTCCTGTGGCTCCACCATCTACCGTGACTCAGTTTTTGCCGCGTGTGTTTACTCACTGGTCTCGCTTTGTTCCCCCTGCTCACAGGTCTTGCCCATCATCTAACACGCCTTAGGTATGTAATGAGTATATTGTTTCTAGTAATGGATCTACCGAGTTGTCTGTATATCAAGATTCCATAGAGGATGAGCATATGCCCTCTTAAGAGGGGAACTTACAGGTTCGGACTTGGCAGATGATCTTGTTGTGTCGATTGCTCTGTGAAAGCAAATGTGTGTGTGCTACTTATTCGCTTGCAGGCTAGGTTTCTTTGAGCAGACTGTAAGAGGATTTCAAGAGGTTTACCTTGGCACTATCAGCCGTAAATATATCACGAACATATCATGAGGCTTTTGAGGACAGTTAGTGGCGGTTAGCCATGGAGGAGGAGATGACCGCGCTACAGTCGCGTTGTACTTGGAGTCTTGTTTCGGCTTCAGTTTGCACATCTATTGTGGGTTGCAAGTAGGCATTTACTGTGAAGTGCAGATGGCATTGTGGATCGTTATAATGCAAGACTTACAGTACGTGGGTTCACCCAGAGATATGGGGTGAACTATCATGATACTTTTTCTCCAGTTGCTAGATATTATACTCTGCGTATTCTTCTTTATGTTGTCATGACATGAGATTGGCCCCTGTACCAGCTTGATGTGAAGAATGCCTTCCTCCATAGTGATCTACAGGAGCAGGTCTACATGCAACAGCTACCTGGGTTTGCTGTTGAGGGGGAGTGTCATAAGGTTTGCAGGCTACACAATGTTATCTATGACCTTAAGCAGAGTTCAAGAGCATGGTTCCAGAAGCTCTCGGACTTGATAGAGCAACAAGGGTTTGTGTGATCGACTTCCGATCATTCTTTGTTTGTGCATAGAACCCGGAGAGGTACTGTTGTCATTCTTGTTTACGTTGACATTATTGTTACAGGGGATGACGAGTAGGGCATTCAGGTTGCCAGGGGCTTCCTAGGTCAGCAGTTGTGACCAAGGACTTTGGTGGTTTACGTTACTGCCTTGAACTGGAGTTTACCAAGAACCAACGAGGTCTTGTGATGACCCAGAGGAAGTACGTTACAGATCTTCTTTCAGAGAATGGCATGACAGATTGCAGACCTGCCACTAGTCCTATGGACCTGAGCTTGAAGCTCTATGATGATGACACTAAGGAGGTCGACAAGAGGAGGTACAGGGAGAATGTGACTATTACTAGGCCTGACTATCCTTTGCCGTGAGCAAAGTGAGTCAGTTTATGGAGCAGCCTAGACAAGCACATATGGATGCAATCCATATGATTATGAGGTATCTGAAGGCATCACCAGGTACATGACTTCTTTTCAGCAAAGGTACATCTTTTTCAGTTACAACATGTGCATATGCAGATTATGCTAGGTGTCTAAAGGATAGGAAGTCTACTTCAACCTTCGTTGTGTTCATAGAGAATTCCCTAGTTTCACGGAAGAGCAAGAAGCAGACTGTGGTTGCTAGATCGAGTGTCGAGTCAGAATACAGGTCCATAGCGCATGCTAGCACATAGATGATGTGGATCAGATTTATTCTTACTGACCTGACTATAGAGGTGCCTCTTCTTATGCACATCTAATGTAACAACCAAGCTTCTCTTTTCATTGCAAACAACCCTACCTTCCATGAGAGGACCAAGCACATAGAGGTGGACTGCCACTACACTAGTGACATGATACAGAAGGGTCTTATCGCCACTACTCATGTCGGCTCTGGAGACCAGACAACAAATATTCTTACTAAGGCCCTAGCCAAAGGGCCTTAGCAGAGATGTTGTTCCAAGCTGAGCCTGATCGATATCTACACTCCAACTTGAGGGGGAGTGTTGAGATATTAGTTATCTTTTTTATTTTTTTCATATTATCTATTTCTTTTGTCTTTTTCTTGTAATTTGCCCAACATATTTCTCTCCTACATAAAGAGAACCTTAGGGCCTCTCAATAATGCAATTCATTCTTTTTTTCCCGCAATAATCAATATATAAGTTGCCAAGGTCCTTATTTTTTGTTGAAAAAATATGATTACTCATTGAAGAGCATTGTTGTCTGCCTTAAATCCACTAGCCTATCATATAAAGCCCTGATCCACTGTTAAAATCACCCCTCTTAACATGTTCCCTTTAGCCTCTTTCAAAGATCTATTCGAGGTTATGATTCTGATTATGGTCATGGCCACACATCGTGTATTTACGGCCAACGATTTGATTACTCATTTGAGAGGTGTAAGGCAAAGTTTGACAAGACACCACAAGACAATGTTGTTTCAACATTTGACTATAATGCGACTGTGATAGAGATATCCTCAATCCAAGACCCCCATGAACAAATGGTCCAGCTCTATGCCACAGACTACTCCATATTGATGCAACTACTGAAGAACTCTCCTTCCAGTGAGAACCCTCAAACTATGAAATGGCTACCATCTCAGGTACTGTAGACAACTTTTCCTGTGTCTCTGCTTCAACGACATCATGAATCATTGACTCTGGTGCATCTTCTCACTTGATTGGAGAAGGTGTCCTATCGACCTCTTCAGAACCATCTTCTACTATGAGTACGGTTCGTCTAGCCAATAATGCACATTCTCCTATTACCACCGTTGAGACTACGAAGTTTTCCTTCAAACTCGTACTTTTTGGAGTATTCCATACCCCTGAGTTTCCTTTGAGCCTTCTATTTGTTCATAGATTATGTGTCGAACTGAACTTTAGAGTGATTTTTGACGAGCTCTTATTATTTTCAAGACATTCGGATGATGCATATCTTTGGTGGGGGTCATGAAAAGAATGACTTGTATTATTCGATATTCCTGCTGATTCCGATTTTATTGGTGTTATCTATGTGTCTATTGACCCGTTCCTATGGTATTTATGTCTCGGTCTTCCTTCTGCTAGAGCCTTTTCTCAGATGTTTCTTGAACCATCACCACTAAAGTTGTTTGAATGTGGAGCCTGCCAGTTTTGCAAAAATCATCAGGCCTCTTTTCCTCAGAGGATTGAGCCTCGTCGCTCATCAACATTTTCTTTAGCACATTGTGACATTTAGGACCTTATCCATTTGTACTGTGGGAGGCCGTAAATATTTTTGCTATCTTTCTTGATGATTATAGTAGATCTTATTGGGTTTATTCAATAAAGGAACGGTTAAGGATTGATAAAGTTGCCAAGTGCTTCTTTCAGATCATAAAGACTTCTTTCTTTACTTGTGTTAATAATTTCAGGACCGTCAATGCTCTTGAGTTTGTTCAACAGGACTTGACCACTTTTTTATTACTCATGGTACCTTCATCAGACATCATATTCGTACACTTCACAACAGAATAGGGTGGTGGAAAGGAAACTTTGTCACCTTCTAGACATTGTCTGTATCCTTCTTACTCGCATGAAGGTTCCTAAAATGCAATGGAAGTATTCCATTCTTACTGCCACATACTTTATTAATCGGGTACCCTCTTTGGTCCTCTTTAGGTTAACTCCCTTTCCCCTTTTCTATAGAGGTAAGGAGTTGTTTCCTCTACCCTTGAGGATTTTTTGTAGCATTATTTTCGTCCACACCTTTCATACTACAAATAACATGTTTGCTCGTGCAATTAAATGTGTTTCCTAGGATATTCTCGGATCCAAAGGTGGTAGATTAGCTATTTTACTCAATATATCAGTGATATTCCCTTGGAACTTCCTCTCCTCCCATTATCTACAAAAGAAAACACAATGTTCAACAAGATTTAGTTCCTTTACATGTTCCTTATTTGTAGAATGTTCTTTCTTCAAGTGATCCCAACTCTGCAAATCGAGATGCTCCCCCGGAACTCCCCATCTACACTGTATCCCTCGTTACATTTTACTTCTATCGATAGTCTATCTAGTTGTGACAGAAGTTTTACAGATACTCTCATGACGATCGTTGTTCTTGATGATCAGTGCCCTTTATGATCATGGTTGGAAACATGCCATGGATAAGAAGATGGATGCATTTTCCTCCATGGGCATATAGGAAACTTGTGCCATATCTGCCAAGCATGACCCTTGTTGCTTGTAGATAAGTCTTTATGATAAAAAATCCTTCAGATGACTCCATTGACAGAGTGGCAACTAGGTTTGTGGCCAAAGGTTTCCCTTAGACATACAACGTCGACTACTTGGAGACATTCTCTCTTGTGGCAATGATAGGGTTTATCTACACAATATTCTTTGTTGTTGCCAACAAGAATGGGCATATCTCTTAGCTTGGTGTGATTAATACCTTCCTCTATGGTGGCTTATGAGGATGCTTACATGACACATCATCCTCTCAGAGGAAGTATGTATGCTGACTTTGTAAAGTCATCTATGGTCTAAAGTAGAGTCCACGAGCATAGTTTAATAAGTTTACCTTTGAATAAGCTCTTTAGGTTTCCATAGGACGACATCTGATTATTCTATGTTCGCCAGATGGAGGTCCTCTTGTACTGTAATACATGTTGTTTATGTTGATAATGTTGTTATTATGAGTGATAATAGAGCATGCATTCTAGAAACTAAGGTCTTCTTCTAGAAGGTGTTTGTCACCAAGGATCTTCGTCAACTCCGATACTTCCCAGGTATTGAGGTGATACGCACTACAAAGGGATTGCACTTGTTACAACAGACATATTTTTTTGGATATCCTTACAGAAGTTGGCTTACTTAGATGCAAACCATCAGGAATCCTAGCATAATTACAGAGACATTGTACCTCTACAAACCCTATGTTTGAAGACACTACATAATATATAAGCTTAGTGGGCAAGTTGATTTACCTCATTGCCACTAGGCCATATACATCATATATCGTGAGCAGAACTAGTCGACACATGGAGAAGCCCCACTATTGTCACTGGTAGTGTTAGAAATATGAAATGCGGAAGCAAATTGATAAACAGAGCAAGAACTATAGAAAGATAAACATGAACGCATGAATTTTTACATGGAACCCTACTCCCTAAGGAGTGGGATGAAATCACGGGAGAACACATCAAACGGTTGATTGTTTGCATTCAACTTTTTCATATGATACAGGAGGTCTGTGTAGCCTCCACAAACCCTCCAAGTCCCACCACTGGTAGATGTGGGACTAAACACTGGATGCGGTAAATGGCCCATGTAGGGATCCATTTACCCATCTACCACAAGTGATGCATATACTCCAACACTCCCTCGCAAAGCTGGAGCATGCAATGCTCTGCTTGGACAAACATAAAGAAATCTCAAACTCACAATACAAGACACTACAGACAATATCAACTCAACGCAAACACAACTGTCTGTTGTTATCGAGGATGTTGCTCCTCATGTCATGTAGGGTGAGGAGGAACAAACGGACTAGAGTGTGAGTCAAACTGAATCTCCTCGTCAAAGAGCATGTATTCTGTATTGCGTCTGCCAGAGTCACTACAACTGAAAATGAGTCTCCACCTGGAGAACTCTGGCCCGCCACATCATGTAGACAACTGCTCCATCTCTCTGAAGGACCAAAATGAAAAAGCCGTGGAGACATCCTCATCGGAGTACACAGTTACTGGAGAATGGAGTCTGAAAAGTCTCCTCATCGGGGAACTGTTTCTCTCCCATACTGGCTCAGAGAATGAGATATCTACTCTGGAGTCCTATGAAACAACATGAAAACCCTAGCCCACATGGCATAGGGAATGTGATCTCTACTCTGGAGTCCCTATGGATGAGATCAAAAAACAAAGATGGGGACCACATAAATGATGGCAAATATGTGCACATCGAACTGAAGACTCGGAAAGCTCTGAACGCCGAGTCTGAATATCTGAACAACTGTAGAGTCTGAAAATCTAGCTGGTCTAGAATCTCGAGAATATAAAAAAGTGGCTTGTAACTCTATACAATACTCCCCCTTTCTCCCATACTTGTCGGAAAAAAATGACATCGACAAAGTTGAGAGAAAACAAGAAAATGGGAAAAATAAAACATCACATAAGCCTATGTCATAATTTTTTTGAACGTTTCTTTTCATTTTTTTTCAAATCATTTTTTCTGGCTTTTTGATTTTCTAATAGCCGTCAATTTTTTTAAATAAGACATTCATAATTTTTTCGGCTTTTCTTTTTTTTCTCTACATACGGTTTTTCTTTTGTACACGTCTTTTATCAAAACAATGTATATATATATATTGAAATTTGGACCAAATAGGGCCCAAACGAACCCAGTTTTTTCCCCTCTTTTTTTACGCTGCATCCCAAACTGGGCTCCCTTTTTTCAAAAATCATGGCCCAATTGGGGCCCTTTTTCTATTTAGGATTCCCACTTGGGAACCCCTTCTCTCGAAGCCCGCCGCCTCCGATGGGGCTTGCTGCTATGCCACCATCTTCTTCGTCGCCTAGAGAGGAAGATGCGGCCTTCGCCGCCTCTTGGAAGAGGATGGCGACCATCGCTGCCTACTGTCTGGGTAGGAGATGCTCCGTGTGGAACATCGTGGAGGACTATTGGAGATGAACAAGAGGAGATTGTAGGTGGTGCCGCTTCGAGCTCTGCCTACGGGAGGGCTCCGCCTAGAGCATCGCGCGGAGTGGAAGAGCGGCTCCGCCTGGGATTGGAGAAGGGCGAAGGTGGATCGCTGTGAGGAGAGGAGCGCTGCCTGAGGTGCTCGTTGTTGCTTCTACTTTAGATTTGGAGGCCTCGCAGCGCCTGGAGGTATCGCTTTAGCGGCGGAGGAGTCGCCCAAAAGGGGTTGCTCAGGGTGCAAAGTCGCCGGAGGTACAGCTTCGGGAAGAGGCGGTTCCACCTGGAGCTTCGAGCTCCATCTGGAGCTTCTTCAGCGCGTAGAGGTGCGAAGTGCGGCACCGCCTGATGCTTGAAGAGGGAGGAATCCATCGGTGGGTCAATATTCCTTGCTTGGATTGGCCTCATCACTGACATATGTGTCCTTCTGGACCATGCCGACCGTCACACTAGTGTGACGAGGACAACTAGCGATGCTGGGGAACGCAACCCTGGGACCATCATCTCCAGCGATCTCATGATCTACTGGCTGCAACTCCTGTAACAATATGGATTACTGGAAATCACCTGGAGTTTCACCGTCATTGTGAGACTAGGGTTCTAGATTGAGAACCCTAGATCCATGTTGTCAATGACTTTGGATAATTAGGGTTTTAAGAAACAAACCCTAGGACTCTTCTTGATCACGGACATGAACTTGAATCGAACAATAAATCTTCAAAGTAGTCTTGAGGAACATAATTAGGGTTTCAATAGAAACCCTAGAATTGAATCTTGAATCTCGAATAAAAACAACGAATATAAAATCCATGAGAATGAACCTGCTCTAATACCATGTTAGAAATATGAAATGCGGAAGCGAATTTATAAACATAGCAAGAACTACAGAAAGATAAACATGAACGCATGGATTTTTATGTGGAACCCTACTCTCTAAGGAGCGAGATGAAACCACGGGAGAACGCCTCAAAGGGTTGATTGTTGCTTTCAACTTTCTCATCTAATACAGGTCTGGGGCTTCTTATATAGCCTCCACAAACCCTACAAGTCCCTTCACTGGTAGATGTGCGACTAAACATTGGATGTGTTAAATGGACCCTCGAGGGATCCATTACCCATCTACCATAAGTGACGCATATACTCCAACAGTATGGTGTTCTTTTGATCCTTTGATACTTGGACTCTTCAGGAAATGACTCTCTTATGGGGCTAACAGTCCCATTGACATCACCACTTATTCAGATACTGATTCAACAAAAAATAAAGCCTTTTTCCATATTAAATGCAGATATTGATTATGCTAGTTATTTTGAGAATAGGCGGTTTACCACTGGTTATGCCATGTTTATTAGTAGGAATCTTGTGACATGACAAAGCAAGAAGCAGATTGTTGATTCCAGATCAAGCGTAAAATCATAATACAGAGCAAATGATTCAATATACATGCGAGTTACTTGGCTCATCATCTTTCTACAGGAACTTGGGCTCCCTGCTCCACTCATGTTCCTTTTTACTGCGGCAACAAATCCATAATATGCATTATCACCAATCTTGTTTTTCATGAGCGAACCAAGCATATTTAAGTGGACTGCTACTTTATCCGAGATGCAAACGAGGGAAGATCGCTACTTTGTACATCTCAACGGAATTACAACTTACAGATATATTCACCATGACACTTTCACAGAAGCGTAGTGTCGACTTCCAAGTTGGGCATGATCGATAGATATGCTTCGGTTTGAGGGGGCAGTGCTGACGTTATTGGCTAATATAGTCGTATTTTTTTATTTTTTTATTTCATCTTCTTATTTGTTTCCTTATTCTCTATTTCTATTTGTATATGGTTTCACACTATATAAGAAACCATATACCATGAATAAAATTCATTCTATTGCATTTTTTATTTTTTTTCTCCACAATCTAAGTGATTGATTTGATAGAAAATCAATCAATCATGAGTGCTCCCTGTTTAAAGAGGGATGAATAGAGATCTATGACTCAATAGGGGGATGAATAGAGATCTATCAATCAATAGAGCGGATGATTGCATTAAAATATATGAGGATCATGTAGCACCATATGCATCATCCGTATGCATTCAAAGGTGAACCTTGACTAGAAGAATAGAAATTTTAGCATGTTGGTTGTAGATTTGTTATACCATATCTTCGTGACACTAGATTTAGCTTGATTAAAAAATGGCAAAGCCTTCTCCCACTTTAAGTAGGATAGGCTACATGGATTCTTGCTAACTATTTTTTACATTGGTTGTCGGCTATCTAATGCAACCCCCACAAGGAAGGATTTGAATCCTGGTCTTTTGAGTGGTAGGCACACTGCACTACCATCAGACCATTGAAGAGGGTTTAGACATAAAAAATGGTTAACCAACACAAATGTACATTTGCTCATGTATCAACAAGACAATCATTAGGATAGTCAATACCCTTTATTCAAGGGTATGTTTGCGGACTTTTGTCACTCTTCATAATAGGACACGATTTCTTGAACTATTTCATTTATCCATGTCCTCAACAATGTTTTTTTTTGGCATTTTTGCCTTTACCTCGAACTTCTTTCTCCCCTTCTTCGTAGTTATTGTGTTATCCTAAACCTCTATTTGTACTATAGGTTAGTAAAATCTTATGACTATGACGTTAGGGCTCCTTATATAGATGGAGTCCTAGGGTTAGGATTACACAGAGGACGACTCCTAGATAATGAGTTGTCCGGAATACCCCTATAATTAGGGCTAACAATACAACTCTCAGCACTTACCTTTAAGCTAGAGCATATATATCAATCATGCTCAGCTTGTTGCAACATTTCTCGAATTGCAGGCTTGTGAGTGGCTTAGTGAACATGTCTGCAGTCTACACACTGTGAGTATGAAGCCCTCTCTGTATCATATCTCGAGTGTAGTGGTAGTCAACTTCCACATGTTTGGTGTGTTCGTGGAACATAGGGTTGTCGGTTATATGCATTGCCGCGCAATTGTCGCATCTAAATTCCATAATATTGCTGGGAGAGACATGAAGATATGTGAGTACAGTTCGGATCCATACTAGTTCTGCAGCAACCCGAGCCATGGCTCTATATTCACTCAACATTTGAGCGTGACACCATTAGTTATTTCTTGCTCCTCCACGTGGCAAGGTTTCCTGCTAAGTGCATAAACCTTTAGTAGATTTTCTGTCTATCATACGTACTCCATAATCTACATCTGAATAAGCCATAAGATTTAAGTTGTTGCCTTTGATGAAGAGTAGACCTTTCCCAGGAGAAGACTTGATGTACCTTAAAATCATCATACATGCATCAAAGTGAGCTGCAGTATGAGCATCCATAAACTGGCTTAATTTCTCAGCGGTTAGGGATAAGTCCGTCGAGTGATGATAAGATAGAGAAATTTTCCCACAAGACACCTATATCGACCAGTATCTTTAATCTCTCTTGTATCGAAGATGCGTCACTTAGGATCCATAGGTATTTGTGCAGGCTTTGATCCTAGCATTCATGTTTCCTGAAGCAGATCGGTTGTATACTTTCGTTGTGACATAACTAATCCTCGCTTGGACCTAGCAATTTCAATCCCCACAAAGTATCGTAGTGACCCTAAGTCTTTGATTACAAATTGTTCTGATAGCTGCTTCTTAACTTCTAAAATACCATCGGAGTCATCTCCTGTGAGCATGATATCGTCAACATAGATGAACATTGACATTGTTCCTCTCCCATTCTTTCTTGTGAATAAAGAGTGATCTATCGAAGATCTGATGAGCCTCATATTCTCTACTACTTCTGACAATTACCGAAATCAGGCGTGAGGGCTCTGTTTGAGTCCATAAATAACCTTACGTAAAAGGCATACCTTTTGATACCCCCATTGAGCCTCAAAGCCTGGAGGTTGTTGCATGCATACAATTTTTTGAAGGTAGCCATACAGAAATAAATTCTTCACATCAAGTTGGTGTAATGGTCAATCAAGTTGTATTGCAATTGCTATTAGAATTCATATAATGGATAGGCGAGCCACCGGAGAGAAGGAGTCAAAGAAGCCAACTCCATATGTCTGAGTGAACCCCTTTGTGACTTGGCGTGCCTTGTAGTGAGCAATTGAGCCATCTGGATTGTACTTCACTGTGAAAACCTATTTTGACCCTACTATCCTGACATTGTCAGGTGGCTTTACAAGTGACCATGTGTTGCGGGAGATAATGCTGCCATTTCTTCTTCTATTACTAAGAACCATGGGAATCTCGAAGGGCCTCGATATGCATACGAGGGATAACTGCATCAGAGATTGCTTCAGCAAATTGAATATAGGAGGAGCCAAGTCCAGAAAAGGATACCGTAGCTTAGATTGGATGTTTCGTATTGTATCGAGATGGACATTGCTTTGTCCCCTTTCTTAGAACAATTGGTCGATCTACATCAACATAGTGGAGTGGTGTATGTAGGTGGTAGAGGAACATGAAGCCAGAACTGGAGTAATATGGAAGAGATTCAAAGAAAGTGACATCTGCACTGATGTAGTGCTTTCGAGAGCGAGAGTTGTAGCATCTATACCCTTTCTGATTTCTAGCATATCCTAGGAAAACACATTTGACTGCTCTTGCCACAAGCTTGTCCCTTCCAGGACCAAGTATATGAACAAACACTACACATCCGAACACCTTGGGAGGGACATGAAAATAGCCTTTCCTGGCAAAAGAACTTCAATAGGAACCTGCTCATCATTGGTGGTGGAAGGTATTCGGTTTATAAGATATGTAGCGGTATGGACAACGTCAACCCAATAGGTAAAGGAAATGTGATAGTCATGCCTATGCTTACACTCAGCCATGTTGTTCTGTTGAGAAGTATGAACACAAGTAGTCTGACGTAAAATCATACTTGTGGAAAAGATTGATTAAGAAAGAAACTCCCTAACATTATCAGACGTAAGAATATTGATAGTTGTACAAAACTGAGTCTTTATCTCATTTATAAAGCGAATAATAATGGAAAAGACATCATTTCACTAACAAGGTCCATGACACACGAGAAAAATCATCTATTATGACCAGATAATAACGATTTCCCAGACGATCAGGATATCGACTAAGTCTCCAAACACCTAGAAGAACAAGCTCAAAAACACTACAGGAATGGATATTCTTTGATGGCAGAAAGGAACTCCTGTGATGCTTCCCCAGTTGGCAGGCCTCACACTCTAGGTTGGTAGTGGGAGGAAGCTGGGGAGAACACGCTGAAGCTTATGTAGGGATGAGTGACCAAACGTTAGTGGCAGAGAGCACCAGAGGATGCTGAAAAAAACATCCCATAATAAGCTGCAATCCCAGACGACTGCACAAGATTGTAGACACCTCCTTCTTCATGACTTGTACCAATCATCCTCCCACTCAATATGTCCTGGAAAACACAAGAAACCACACCAAATATTGCCCGACAGTTGAGTTCTTTGCAAATGACTAACATAAAGTAGGCTGATGGGAAATTCTAAAACAAATTGAACATCATTGAGCCTGATGTTAGGAGTGAGGTGAGCATCTCCTTTTCCTTTTATAGGAGAAAATGTGCCATCAGCAACTTGAACAGTACGTCTCGATGGGACTTTGTGCATTTGATGTATGATGCTATGTTCCCCACATAAGTGAGTGGATGCACCTGTATCAATCAACCACTCTGATTTCGCAAACTTATTACGGAAGCAATAAAGATACTTGTATGAGCAACATCAGCAATTTCCTGATTATCATTCGAGATAGAGTGGGAAGATTCGCTTGGGTGGAGCCTATTAAGATGTTGCATCATATCTTCGAAGTCCTTTCGAGGAACTTTGACAGGAGGGCCATCTCCCTCAGTAGCACTACGGACAAGAGGCGTTAAATAACCTAATTTTGTGTAACAGACGGCCTATGTGTGTCAATACCTGTGAGTCTGTGACAGTAGGTACACTGAACGGTGTTGCGACCTCGTCCTGCTCTGAAGCGACCACGTCCACAACCCCGATGCCTGGATGGGGCAGCCAATGTAGAGATCTGTCCATGTACCTCCATAGTAGTGCGAGCAGTAGGGATGGTAAGACGACTGAGGGTACTATAAGCCTCCTCTATAGTGGGAAGAACCGCAACGGTGATCATCTGGTCGCGAGCTGCAGCGTAGCCAGGATCAAGTCCCCCGAAAAATACCAAGATAGCCATATGCTGGCGATGCTCCTTCTGTTTGGGGCAGGTGCACCCTGGAATGCATGCATTATATCGTTCAAACATGGATTTAAGAGAGAGAAGTATCAGCTAGCGGACGACCTGCTTGCTTCATATTGAGCATGTCAAAATACGTGTGATACACTTTGCTTGAATTCATCTCCTGGTCATATGTGGAGCGACAAGGGGGGTAGGCTTCGACTTGGGGGGGGGGGGAGGGTGCTTGGGCTTGAGGGGGGAGGGTGATGGAATGGAACCCGCTTTGATACTGTAGAGAGAGTTTCTATTATTATTATTTGTTTACGTATTGTGTTTCTATTTCATTCTTCTATTTGGACATCCATGTAATTTACCCTTAAGGCTTCTCCCTATATAAGAGAGCCTAGGGTTTTCTTATTCATTATAACAAAGACTCCCTTTTGTCTAACATGGTATCAGAGCCGCCCTAGGGCTCTTTCCCTAACCCCCCACCCGCCGCCCACACCTTCTCTCCTCCCGAGCGGCGCCGCCAGCCGCCCCTGCGGCACCGCCAGCCCCTCCTAGCCGCTGCTGCGGCGCCGCCAGCCCTCCCAGCCGCTCTGCGGCGCCGCTAGCCGCTCCTGCGGCCTCCCCAGCCCTCCTGCGGCACCGCCGGGACCCCCCCAGCGCCAGCCAGGCCATCTAGCGGCACCCCCTGCCGCACCTAGAGCCCCAGCGGCAACTCCATCAGCCGCCGTAGGGGTTCCGTGGACTTCATCAGCACTTAGGCGTCGTTCTCGAGGCCGTTCAAGGGCTATTTTGCTTCCTTGGAAGCGTGCCCTAGACTTTTCTTCCTCGGCTTTATGGATTTGAGTGCGTAAAGGTCTACACACGCACTCAAATCCGATGCAGTGGGTGTAGACATTCATCACATTGTCTATTCTCCCTTTGTCTTCTTCCGGCAGCAGTATGTCAGAATCGAAAGTCGATTTGCCCTCCACCGGCGCATTCAAAGGTCCGGCGCCGATAGTGAAGATGGACGGGTCTAACTATGAGTTATGGGCCATGCAATTCATGAGCCTCATGAAATCAAATGGTAAGAAACACATTCTTACCGAGGATGAGCCTGCGGAGAAGACAGGGATCTACGCCTCATGGGAGGCCGATGATGCTTATGCAAAGGTTTGGTTATCGGGTACGCTGACGATGGAGATAGCTAATGATGTCCTCCATCAGCCCACTGCTAAGGCGATGTGGGACATTCTTGCTGCTACATATTCGCAGGTGCGAAATGAGACAAAGATGTTGCAGCTTCAGCATGACATCTTTACGATGAAGCAGGCCGGCAGACCGCTCCACTCTCTATACACATCCCTGAGAGGGATGTTTGAGAAGCTCTACAGTACCATCCCTCTGACTGCTACTCCAGAGCAGCAGAAGACATTCCGGAACGCCACCATGGTGGGTGTTTTACTTGCTGCCCTAGACCCTGAGTATGACGCAGCACGGTCACAGATCTTAGCAGATGCAGTCATTCCTCCCGTGGAGGATGTATACAGGAGGCTCAGCCGTATCCCAGTTTCCTCCAGCTCTTCTACTCCACCCCCATCTGCGATGGCAGCTTCGCGCGGGAGAGGTGGACCATCCTCTTGGCGTGGCCGTGGACGTGGCCGTGGCTCTCAGGGAAGAGGCGGTCGACCTAGTCAGACGTGCTCATATTGTCACAGACCTGGACACTCAGAGGAGACATGCTACTCAAAGCATGGGTTCCCAGCATCGGCACGGGTTGCAGAGCATTCACAGTCTCCATTACCGTCTACTGCAGATCATAGATTTGACGAACTCGTGGCCCGTCTCCGTGATATTATGCCACAGTCTTCTGGTGATTCATCTGGTGGCTCATCTGATATTGCTGCCACAGCCTCAGCCAGTTCTTCCGCCGCTGCCAGTTCCTCAGGTAGATCTTCAGCGATCATTCCTTCACATGATATATCTGACTGGGTTATAGATTCAGGAGCTACACATCATCTGTGTCGAGATAAAGGTAGATTACAGGCCTACAGGGCTATTCCTCCAGGTCGCTCAGTGCAGATAGCAGATGGTTCCTATTCGCCCCTTGTTGGTCAGGGGGAGGTTTTCTTAACCTCCGCTATGCAGCTACAGAATGTCTTACATGCTCCTGAATTCTCACTGAATTTGTTGTCTATTAGTCAGATTACAAAGGATTTGAATTGTCGAGCTATATTTGACCCGTCTTCTCTCATTTTTCAGGACATACTCACGGGCAAGGTGATTGGCTGTGGCTCTGAGCAGAACGGTCTATATCGGTTGGTCCGGGAATCTTATGCTGGCATCTCCGCTCACTCTGCTGGTCCAGTCTCACCTTACATTTGGCACCTTCGTTTTGGTCACCTTCCACTCCAGAAAATGCGCCATCTTCTGCCTCTGATCTCGCCAAGTTCGTCGTTTCGTTGTGAAACCTGTCAGTTAGGAAAGCATCACAGGTCGAGCTTTCCAGGTCGTCAGAGTCGGAGCAGTAGCTCCCCTTTCGAGTTGTTACATATAGATATATGGGGTCCGAGTCGTGTTCCCGATCACCAGGGACACAGGTTCTATCTTGTGGTCGTAGATGATTTTTCTCGTGTCTCTTGGGTTTTTCTATTGAAGAATAAGTCTGAAGCAGGAGATGTTATTAAAAATCTGATTAATGAAGTGCAGAATGTTTTTTCTTCTTCAGTCAAATATGTTCGGACGGATAATGCGCTGGAATTTTGTACACGTTCTCTTTCTCAATTTCTATCATCAAAGGGAATTATTCATCAAACCACCTGTGCATATACATCCCAACAAAATGGTGTGGCGGAAAGAAAGCATCGCCATCTCTTGGACATCACTCGTACCTTATTGATTCAAAGTTGTGCTCCTATTTCCTTCTGGGGGGATGCTGTTCTTACTGCATGCTATCTGGTCAATCAAATGCCCTCCTCTGTCCTTGGAGAGAAGATACCCATCTCTCTTATCTTTCCTGATAAAGAGCTCTTCTCACTGCCACCTCGTGTCTTTGGTGCTGTGGCATTTGTTCATCGCCTGTCTCCTGGACTTGACAAGCTCTCTCCAAGAGCAGTCAAGTGCGTCTTTGTTGGGTATTCCAGGACCCAGAAGGGATACCGGTGTTATGATCCTACTACCAACAGGTACTTCGTTAGTGCGGATGTCACCTTCTTCGAGTCGGTCATGTTCTTCTCGCCAGCCGGGGACAGAATGATACCATCCACCACCGCTGATGATATTTTGGTTCCACCACCACCTACCTGTCTTACTCCTGACTCGTCTCCTGTGTCAGTCCCTTTGCCAGCACCACCACCTCCACCTCCACCACCACCTCCACCTCCACCACCACCCATTCCTCGGAAAATTATATCACCATTTCCTATCCACTATACGCGTCGGTCAGGTCCCGCTCAGACAGCAGATCAGCCAATCACTGAGCCTCAGGTATGTTCAGATGATGTTTCTACTGACGGGTCAGGATCAGAACACATGCAGGATGACTCTTTACAGGTGGGCCAAGGTGATGATCTGGATGTTCCGATTGCTATTCGGAAACAGAGACGACAGTGTGCATCCTATCCCTTTGCTTCACAGGTTTCCTTCCACCGACTCACAGGTGATTTCCAGAGGTTTGCTACTGCCTTATCTTCTGTGGACATACCACGGACATACCAGGAAGCCTTGAAGAGTGAATGCTGGAGACTGGCTATGGAAGAAGAAATGGGGGCCTTGCAGTCCCGTGGCACATGGTCTTTGGTCCCTGCACCTCCTGATGCCTCAGTTGTCAATTGCAAATGGGTCTTCACAGTCAAATACCATGCAGATGGCACATTGGATAGATACAAAGCACGTCTAGTAGCCCGGGGATTTACACAGACATATGGCGTTGATTACATGGATACATTCTCTCCAGTGGCGAGACACTCTACTCTGCGTATCCTCCTGTCTGTTACAGTGGTCCGTGACTGGAGCATTTATCAGTTGGATGTCAAGAATGCATTTTTGTACGGAGACTTACAGGAGGAAGTCTACATGCAGCAGCCACCCGGGTTTACTGCTGAGGGGGAGACGCATATGGTATGTAGACTTCACAAGGCTATATATGGACTTAAACAGAGTCCACGAGCATGGTTCCAGAAATTGTCCAACATAATTGAGCAGCAGGGATTCAAGAGGTCCAATGCTGACCATTCGTTGTTTGTCCAGAAGACCTCGGCAGGTACGGTTGTCATAATGGTCTATGTGGATGATATTCTTGTTACAGGGGATAATGTTCAGGGCATAGCAAGGGCGAAGACATTCCTAGGTCGTCAGTTTGTTACAAAGGATCTTGGAACCCTAAGATATTTTCTAGGGTTGGAATTTGCTAGGAGTGCGCATGGTTTGGTGATGACACAACGGAAGTACATTACTGACTTCCTGGTTGAGACTGGTATGGATGGGTGCAAACCATCAAGCATCCCCATGGACCCCAGCATGAAGTTATATGATGATGATACTGACGAAGTGGATAAGAGGAGATATAGAGAGATGGTGGGAAAACTCCTCTACATTACTATAACCCGTCCAGACATTGCATTTGCAGTTAGCCGGGTGAGTCAGTTTATGGAGCAGCCCAGACAGGTTCACATGGATGCTATACACATGATACTGAGGTATCTGAAGTCTACTCCTGGATTAGGGCTACTATTCAGAAAGGGTGCAGACTTATCCATCTCAGCGTGTGCAGACGCAGATTATGCAGGATGCCCTAAGGATAGAAAATCAACCTCAGGGTTTGCAGTCTTTGTTGGAGGCTCTCTGGTTTCTTGGAAAAGCAAGAAACAAACGGTGGTGGCAAGATCCAGTGCCGAGTCCGAATACAGGGCAATGGCCCAAGCCAGCACGGAAATGATGTGGGTTCGCTCTGTATTAGAAGATCTACATGTAGCTGTATCTCTACCTATGACGCTTCAGTGTGACAATCAGGCAGCTTTGTTCATTGCCAACAATCCAGCTTTTCATGAGAGGACCAAACACATTGAAGTTGACTGTCATTACACTAGGGATCTGATCCAGAGAGGATTGATATCCACGGCCCATGTTAGCTCAGGAGATCAGAGGGCCGATGTATTCACCAAGCCATTGCTCAGAGGACCTTTCCAGAGATGTTCATCCAAGCTGAGCATGATCGATATCTATGCTCCACCTTGAGGGGGAGTGTAGAGAGAGTTTCTATTATTATTATTTGTTTACGTATTGTGTTTCTATTTCATTCTTCTATTTGGACATCCATGTAATTTACCCTTAAGGCTTCTCCCTATATAAGAGAGCCTAGGGTTTTCTTATTCATTATAACAAAGACTCCCTTTTGTCTAACAGATACCAAGTAGAATGTTATGACTATATTTCTTATTGATAAAGAAGACCTAGGGCTCCTTATATAGATGGAGTCTTAGGGCTAGGGTTACACGGAGGACGACTCCTAGATAGTGAGTCGTCCGGAATACCCCTATAATTAGGGCTAACAATACAACTCTCAACAAGATTTTTCCTCCGTATGCTTCTCCCAAATAGATGTTGCGAATCGTGAAAGCAAACACGTACAAACAAGATCAATCAAGCAAGACGCAAACACACACATATTTACATGGTTCACCCATAATTGGGTTGTAGTGATCGATTTCACTATGTGGAGAAGAAGAAAATACAAAGGATACAAAGAGCCCTAACCTTAGGAGAGTTTATATACTACTCTTATACAGACGGATCCCTGATACAAATGGATCTATATATCCAAATACAAATAGAACCGCTCATAAAAAAATTTAGCCGTGGGTGCATATGAGGTTCTTCAATCTGGGTCAGATGGTTAGGATTCAATGCATATCAACAATAAAGTTAGTCGTCGTTAAATAATCGATGGAAATTTTTTAGTCATATGCTTTAAGTACATCACAAAATTCTCCCATTAGTGTAATGGATTTAACTTGAATTTTGATTGAAAACACCATTTGGAATTCTAGGATACCCTTAGTAAGAAGCGAAAACTCGTGGGTCTGATCAGCCATAGGTTTTCTCGCCACTATCCGTTACCTTAGAAATTTTGAGATAATATTTTTCGATCCCCATATCCTCTGTATAGTACTCTATGTCGGACTCTGTTGGATGGGTTCCCCTCCTTGTGGAACCTAGTCCATATATATAGGACATTGGTAGTCCTATTTTGAAAAGGAAAGATCAGTTACCTTTTAGGATTATAAGTCATCTTTTCCTAATCCTATTGGAAGTAGGAGTCCATGTTTTCTTATTTGCCCATCTCCATTGAGTATAAATGGGGGTATGGGGTGCATACCACGATCATCCCAACACAGGCTCTCCTAACATAAGAAAGAAATAAGAGAGAGGAAGAAAGAAAGTTTGTGGTTGCCGCGGAGTTTGGAGGGAGCAACCAATGGAGCAGTTCTTCTCCAGCATTTTTTCCTACAGTTTGGCGATGGATTTACCATTGGTGATATTTCTCCTCTATTATTCTCCATTATTTGGTGATTTGTAACACCGTATTAAGGGTCGATCTTTTGTAAGCCCCTCACAAGAGATTATTTCGATTATAGTGCTTGGTTTTGGGTTGCTATCATTACCGTGATTTTTCTCCTCACATTGAGGGTTTTCCAAGTTAAAAATTCTTCGTGCATCTGTGGTTGATTTTTCTGTGGTTGAGATACTTTCTCGTAGTTATTATATCGTGCAGGATCCACCTATCAACTTTGGTTATTTTTCTGCAATTCAATTTATACGGGGAATTTGTTCCCAATAAGTGGTATCAGAGCAAGGTTCAATGGTGGATTACAAGATGGAGTTTGGTTCGAGCAAGATGATTAGTCTTAATGGAGCTAATTATAATTTGTGGAAGAACAAGATGAAGGATCTTTTATATGTGAAGTCTATGCACCTTCCGGTGTTCTCTACGCAGAAGCTTGAAACCAAAACAGATGAGGAATGAGAGTTTGAACTCGAGCAGGTTTGTGGCTTCATAAGACAGTTTGTTGATGAAAATTTCTACAACTATATTCAAGATGAAAGTCACGCTAGAAGCTTGTGGTTGAAGCTGGAAAATCTTTACGCCTCCAAGATGGGAAGTAACAAACTGTTTCTTCTCAAGAGACTAGTGAACTTGAGGTTCAAGGAAGGCAGCTCTGTATTAGATTTTCTGGATGAGTTCCTACGAATTACTAGCCAGTTAGCGAGTATGGACCTAAAATTTGAAGATGAGATGTTGGGATTGTTACTGCTTGCTACTCTACCAGATTCATGGGAGACTTTCATATTCTCACTTACGAATTCTGCAGTCAATGGGGTTGTTTCTTTGGAGACAGTCAAGTCTGGCATTCTCAATGAGGAGATGCGAAGAAAAACCCAAGGAAGCTCTTCACATTCAGAGGTTCTTGTCACAGAGAATAGGAGGAGGAGCCAGACCAAGACTGATACAGGTAGAGATAATGGCAGAAGCAAGTCTAGATCCAGATATCAGAATATGGAGTGTCACTATTACAAGAAGAAATGACACATTAAGAAGTATTGCTTCCAATTCAAGAGAGATAACAAGAATGGTGGCGACAAGGAAGAGAAAAAGAATGAACAAGTTGCCACATCTCAGAGAGATTTTTTCTCTTCATAAACAACCGGTGGTTTTGGTACATTGAAGATAGGAAATGGTTCTTTGTCCCATGTTGTTGGCATTGGCAATATTGCACTGGAGAACGCCAATGGAGCTGTGTTGACGCTCAAAGATGTGAGGCATGCACCGGACATGCACTTAAATCTCATTTCCGTAGGCAAGCTTGATGATGAAGGATACCTTAACGGTCAATGGAAGTTTACCCGAAGATCCTTGTTTGTTGCTCGTGATAAGAAGTATAGCAACAATCTTTGCATCATGAATGCATCCATTTCTGATGATGTTGCACATGTGACTGGAGATGCAAAATCCATTGAGTTGTGACATCGACGATTGGGGTACATGAGCGAGAAGGGGTTGCAGTATTTGGTGATGAAGAATATGCTGACAGATATCAAGAAAGAGAAGCTGGAGAGATGTACACACTGTTTGGCTGGGAAGCAGACTAGAGTCTCCTTCAAGAGCCATCCACCTTCTAGGAAAATGCAACCATTGGAGCTTGTTTACACAGATGTTTGTGGTCCGTTGAAAGTAAGTTCTCTTGGTGGTGTACTTTAGTTTGTTACATTCATTGATGATTTCTCCAGGAAAGTTTGGGTCTACACCTTAAAGAGGAAGGACCAAGTCCTTGGTGTTTTCAAAGACTTCCATGCGCTAGTAGAGCGACAATCTGGGAAGAAACTTAAGTACGTCCGCAGTGACAATAGTGTTGAGTATATTGGGTCATTTGATGAGTATTACAGATCTAATGGTAGCAGACACCAGAAGACTCCACCCAAGATGCCACAATTGAACGTGGTAGCAGAGAGAATGAACAAGACCTTGATGGAGAGAGTCAGATGTCTCCTTTCTGAAGCTAAGTTGCCTAACTCTTTTTGGTGTGAAGCACTTTATACTGTTGTTCATGTTATTAATCTATCTCCACATGTACCCTTGGATGGTGATGTTCTTGACATGGTTTGGCATGGAAAGAATGTCTCATACAACCATTTGCGGGTCTTTAGATGTCGCGCATTTGTGCATGTTCCCAAGGATGAAAGATCCAAGTTGGCCGCAAAGACAAAACAATGCATCTTCTTAGGATATGGACAATATGAGCTTGGTTACAGGTTGTATGATCCAGTTGATAAGAAGCTAGTGAGAAGCAGGGATGTGATCTTCTCTGAAGATCAAACCATTGAGGACATCCAGAAGGCTGCTAAGGACTCTCCTTCGAGCAGCTATCAGCCAGATGATATGGAGCCAGTCCCTTTGTAGAGGGCTCCACATGTGGTGCAAAATGATGCATATGAGCAGGTACCATGTGCAGGACATGAGGAGGATGTACCACAGATCACCACTCCTGATGATGATGATGTAGATGGCGGTGGTGATGATGGTCGACAGGATGATGGGGACTCTTCTTCTTCTTCCGAGGCTCTCCCACCACAGAGACCCGTGAGGGAGAGGCGACCTTCCACCAGATATTCTGCACATGAGTAAATTTTGTTGACAGACAGCGACGAGCCTGAATACTATGAAGAAGCCTTGCAAGATGCAAACAAGGAGAAATTGGTAGAAGTTATGAAAGAGTAAATGAAATCACTTCATGACGATCATACCTTTGAACTTGTCAAGTTGCCCAAAGGTAAGCGGGCATTGAGAAACAAGTGGATTTATATAGTGAAACATGATGAATACTCTACAAATCCAAGGTACAAAGATAGGTTGATTGTGAAAGGTTTTGACCAAAGGAAGGGAGTTGACCCTGAGGAGATCTTTCTCCTGTGGTGAAGATGTCTTCTATCAGGGTGGTTTTCAGCTTGGCAGCTAGTCTTGATCTGGAGGTTGAACAGATGGATGTGAAGACAGCTTTTTTCCATGGTGACCTTGAGGAGGAAATTTACATGTTGCAACCAGAGGGCTTTACGGTCAAAGGCAAGGAAGACTATGTTTGCAGACTGAAGAAGAGTCTATATGGCTTGAAATAAGCACCCAAGCAGTGGTACAAGAAGTTTGACTCGTTCATAGGGGAGCATGATTACTCCAAGACCACTTCATACCATTGTGTGTTCGTGAAGAAATTCTCAGGTGATGATTTCATCATATTGTTGCTTTATGTTGACGACATGTTGATTGTAGGCAACAATGGAGAGAGAATTTCTGGCTTGAAGAAAGAGTTGAGCAAGTTCTTTGCTATGAAGGACTTAGGGGCATGCAAGTCAGATACTAGGCATGAAGATCACTCGAGACAGAGGAGAAAGGAAACTTCAACTTTCACAAGAGAAGTACATTAAGAAGGTACTTCAAAGATTTCATATGAAGAATGCAAAGCCAGCTAATACCCCTCTTGGAGCTCATTTCAAGTTAAGTTCCAAAGATAGACCACAGAACAATACAGAGAAGAAAGATATGGAAAGAGTTCCCTATGCATCAGCCACATGTAGTCTCATGTATGCCATTGTTTGTACGAGGCCAGATATTGCTCATGCAGTTGGAGTTGTTAGTAGGTTCATCTCAAATTCTAGAAAACAACATTGGGAAGCAGTTAAATGGATCTTGAGATATCTTCAAGATACTAGCAGTTACTCTCTTTGCTTTGGAGCAGAGAAGCCTATTTTTCTTGGATACACGGATTTAGATATGGCAGGTGAAATTGATGGGAGAAGATCTATAGATGGCTACATGATGTCCTTTGCAGGTGTCGTAGTTTCCTGGCAGTCTCGTCTCCAGAAGTGTGTTGATTTATCCACTACAGAAGCTGAGTTCTTTGCAACTACAGAGGCGTGCAAGGAGTTGCTGTCGATGAAGAAGTTCATGCATGAACTTGATTTTCATGGTACAAGTGTGTGTTTTACTATGACAGTAAGAGTGCTATTCACCTTGGCAAGAACTCTACATTCCATGCAAGATCGAAGCACATCGATGTCAGATATCATTGGATACGTGATATGTTAGAATCGAAGCAGCTTCTACTTGACAAGATCCATACAGATGACAATGGTGTCGATATGATGACAAAGACTTTCTCACTTGGAAAGTTCGAGAGATGATGCTCCCTCGCAGGTTTGGAGCAGTTCCCACATCGTTGGTGAGGGGGAGATTTGTTGGATGGGTTCCCCTCCTTGTGGGAACCTAGTCCATATATATAGGACATTGGTAGTCCTATTTGGAAAAGGAAAGATAAGTTACCTTTTAGTATTAGGAGTCATCTTTTTCAAGGTTGTAAAAGTCGGTAGTCGGTACTCGGTCGGTCGGGTCACCAACTAAGGATTAATCGGTAGTCGGGTGATTAATCGGATTTAGTCGAGCTTTAATCGACTTTGATTTTTTAAGTATATAAATCATTTTTTTACATATATTATTATATATTTACATAGATTTATATATCTTTTTACTATCGTAATGAATAATTGAATTTAAATAAAACATTAAGCATATTAGAATAAGTTTGATTTAAAAAAAGTAAAAAATATGGTATCTTCATGCAAAAATTCCTTGACTAGTGGACTTAGTCGGTACTCGGTCGGTCACCCCACTGACTAGACTAGTCGGACCTACTAGTCGGGCTAGTCGGGTGACTTTTACAACATTGATCTTTTCTAATCCTATTGGAAGTAGGAGTACATGTTTCCTTATTTGTTCATCTCCATGGAGTATAAATAGGGGGTCTGGGGTGCATACTAGGATCATCTCAACACAAGATCTCCTAGCACGAGAAAGAAATAAGAGAGAGGAAGAATAAAGAAAGTCCGTGGTTGCCGCGATGTTTGGAGGGAGCAACCTTTGGAGGAGTTCTTCTCCAGCATTCTTTCCTAAAGTTTGGCGACACATTTACCATTGGTGATATTTCTCCTCTTTATTATTCTCCCTCTATTATTCTCCATTGTTTGGTGATTTGTAACACCGTATTGAGGGTCGGCCTTTTGTAAGCCCCTCACGGGAGATTACTTCGATTATAGTGCTTGGTTTTGGGTTGCTATCAACTATATGGTTTTTCCCCTCACATTGAAGATTTTCCACGTTAAAAATTCTCTGTGCGTCTGTGATTGATTTTTCTGTGCTTGAGATACTTTTTGCTAGTTGATATATCGTGCACGATCCGCCTATCAACTTTGATTATTTTTTCGCAATTCAATTTATACGAAGAATCTGTTCTCAACAGACTCAACTCATAGACTTCACGGCAACCACAATCTCCAAAGCAAAATGGGCGTCAAACTATACATTTGTAGGGTCAAGAATATGCAACCGTGAGACGTTGCGGCCTATTCTTCCAAAAGCATCCACAAGCCTTTGAATCGTAGAATTGGTGTTGTCGGCAGGTACAGAAGCAATGGGTTTCGAGTATTAAATAAATCCATTCATCGTGAGATGTATTTGTCCAATGTTTCCAATGCTTGAAATTCTACTTGCCTCATTTTTCTGGTATGCTGTTGAGTCCACATGGCATAGGTTCTTTTAAACACGGTTTTGATATATTATCTAACTCAGATTTATCTCATTCTCCAAGAATACTGAGTGAAATTTGTGTGCAAGGTAATACATCAAGTGTGTAATCAAATTAGATGTATTTACATTTTTTACATCACAGTTTTGAATTAAATATATTTATTTGAATATGGTTATCAAGAATGATAATAGGGAAGCATAATGTGAATTCTGAAATTGTGGGAATCCTATGATGAAATCATACAGTAGATTTTTTTTGAAAGAAAAATGGTTCAGGGTCATAAAGGTATACACGCAAAAATAATGTAGTAGACAAAAGACAAATGGAAAACAGAGTTAGAAAAATTGTCACCAAAATGTTCCTGGAGAATTCCCTTAAGAGAAATGCCGTCTATTACACTACTGTCCTATGAGATCCTAGCATGATGCTCACATGTTCTAGTGGTATATAACAATCGACGAAGTGTGTCGAGTGATCGTCCTCAACTGCCACATCTCAAACCAAAATCAAGTGTTCTCAAAACACCTCGTAAAGAAGAAAATTTGAACGAGAGGATAGGAAAGGAAAATCTGCTGATGCGGGTCTATAACCCCACCCAGAATGTTGTTCATATAGAAATGAGTGCCCAGGTGATTACAAATGAATAAGGAGGGCAATTGGTTCCATCCATTTTCAGAAGTCAAAGCATGTGATTAGCAATAATATCTCTGAGAGATCGTAATGTATCCCATGTGCCTCATGCACAGCACATGCATACGCATGCATTTGTCTCCATGACAAAGGGCTGATCTTTGAATAGGAAAAAGAATGGATCCGCAGGGTCCCAAATGAATTGGCTTATTCGAAAAAAGCCTTGTTCTTTGGAAGATCTATCTCGTGTCTGGTACTGCATGGTTCCACTCTGCAAGAACTCCGAATCATTCTCTTGAAGCTCATCCTCATTATGATAAACGATCCGCTTGCCCCGAAAGGACCTGGCTAAATAGGGAAATCCCAATTCATTGGGCCTCAAGCTATATTAACACTAGCAAACAAATTATACATGCTATCAGTTCTTCATTGTTCCACGATGTGAACAGACAAGAATTCCAGAATTGCAACATTGAATTTCACTGTATCCATAATCTTAATCCTCCCATTGTTTGAAGAGACCCGTGAAATTTAGATAGCCCTTACCTCCACGACTTCAACTACATCTGATTCTACTTTGGATACCGTTGTCGTCTCTATACTGAACTTCACACTGAGACAGGACATGAAGTTAATGCGTAATTGGTAAGCACAGCTTTCCTGTGATGTGATGAACAAATCATGGCATGTGAAACACATCCATGCTTGCGTGGTTGTATGACTTGTTGCACCTGGAGACAGTCCATATATGTACCTTTTGATTAAATGTGCAAATTCCGATATCCTTTTGTTGGATGCAAGTCGTATTTTATATTGACTTTATTCTAATGCAGTTATCTTACGGGAGATTCAACAGAAACAACCATGGAAACTGCGAGATCGACTTGTTTGTGATGCAAGTGGATGGGAAGAAAATAGTTGATCCAAACAAGCAGAAGGCCATGTGTTTCCGCTTGGAGATGGAGCTCTTCAAACCTCTCAGTGTCACGTTGGTGAACCGTGGGCCAGATATGGAGCTTTTGGTTGCGAACCCTGTTGAACTGTGGCAAGGGGCGTCCCTTGGTTTTTTGCGACATCACGTTCGCACTCAAAGAGCTCAAAGTTTGCATCTTCTTGGTATGTTCATGAATTTTGGATATATTTCAGTGATTGCATCTTCTTGGTATGTTCATGGATATATTTCAGTGTTTGCATCTTCTTCTGGGTGGTTTACATTTGAGTAACTAAAGTTGTTTTTATAAACAATAGACTTTTGGAACCAAGATCGCATAGAAACAACTCTTGCAAAGATTTTAAAGTTTGCATGCACAGAATTAAAGTAAAAAATATCAAAACTAACATGTTAACTATAAAATATAAGATGCACTGTTAAAAACTCCGAGAATGCTTATTATTTTTCAAATTCCATATCTTGATATTTCTCATAAGTACTGAAATATTTCTTCTAGTTTATACCAATTTTAAGTATGGGATCACCATCATTTAAGTACATTATGCCATGCCCATCACCATATATATCCGATTTAACATCTTACTATCATCTGACAGATTTTCCCATATTTTTCGAGATTTATTTGGACAGCAGGTAGGTAGTTGAATTGGCAATAACCAAAAAGAGACCAGTTTTCTCAGAATGAGTCCATCTAAAACTTCAGGAAACTATATGTATTTGGTTGAACATATCCTTGTCAGACTGTCAAGAATATATATTAGGAATTTATTGGAAGTAAAATATTCCTTTGCTTAGCTAGCTGAGCGTCTATCAATCTTATTCTTGCATTACAGGCTGAGATCGGGAGGCATGTGATCGACGGGAGGGAGTGGGAAGTTTACAGGATTCTCCTCAGTGACATCTTCGACTCCTGGTCTAAGAAGAGTGCTATAGAGACCACTGTTATGAAAAGGTTAATGGGATGGTGAGGAGGTTGCAACGATGTCAAGAATCCCACATCGAGGCTGCAGACGAACAATAGTGTACACGTTGGACTCGCGGTCCAGTCGATGCTGCAGTACCAAGCCATGTATTCAGATACGTGCACTAACACTGGTGACTCGAACACTTTGTACATACCATCTGCTCCATGATACTTTCTATTACATGTAAATCGTATACATCTCGTGAAAGGTGGTTGACTTGGTTACTTAAGTGCTTTCGTGTCTTCATTAGTGTACATACTTGACTCTGTACGCGTAGGGTTTATGCTCTCAAAAAATAGAAGAATATGGCACGCATCCTCACGAGCTTGGAATAGACAGAAATGTGGTCTTCATGCAGAGTTGTTTCTGTGCTTCCTTTTGCCCTGGTTTTGCGGAGGCTATAAGAACACTCAAGAATGGCAGTAGAAAGTAGAAACGTTAAAACTGGTCAACCAGAAAGTATCTGGAAGGAAGAAAGAGAGGTGGTAGATGTGATGGTCTTGAACTTCAGAGACAAGAAAAACGGGAACCAAACTTTAGAAGTGCTCGTGAGCTTATGAAGCAGTTGGGTACTTAGCTTGGCATGGTGTCTCTGTAATGACAGGCGATCACCATTTGATTGAGATCCCTCGAACCCGATCATATAGATGCTGAAAACAAGCATACATTTACATGTTTGTTGAGACTGATACGAATATGTGCATTTTAAGAGGCCATGAATGTGGATTTCAATCATGCTGATAATCCAAGCATATCATATAAATCCTTCATGCATGTATATATATATATCTAATCTTGAGGGGAATTTTCCTTAATGTTTGTGGCATGTAATTGTTCTTTTTTAAACCATTCTTGTATCTTGATAAATTTACTTGAATGCTAAATTTCATGTTTGCTTTGGGATTTAAATCTTACTTGTCTCAGGATCCGTCTATCTAAGGTGCTACCTGAGAGGACGTAGCCCGATTAGGGTTGGATCTCGTAAATCATGTGTTGTGGTTATTTCATAGTTGCTTATTGGTGTGTTCGATCCGCTTTCTACATTTATTGCGCACAACAAACTGCTAGCAGAGCCTCAAGTTCGTCTGAAGCAAAGAGGAGATGATGTAGCACGATATGAGGATCAAGAAGTTCATCGACATGAATTGCTTGGACTTTGGCATGATAATATGTGTGCTTTTGAGGCATCTAGGTATTGTTGGGCAAGGATGAGTATTGGTACTCAAGTCCATGGACTTGTTGGTGCAACAAGAAAAGGTGCACTTGGCGGTCATATATGTCCAGTGGAGAAGATCATTGCAAAGGCTGCGAATGAGAAGACTGTCACGGGTCTGTGGATGACGAAGTCTTTGACCAACAAGTTTCTATTGAAGCAACATTTGTTCTCATGTCGTATGCAAGAAGGTAGTCCTCCAAAAGAACATCTATACTGCTTAAACAAATTGTTTATATATTTAAAAAAATATAGTCTAAATACGAGGATGGGGATACTCATTAACTATGTCACGAGGCTTCTACTAATCGTGGGGACATATGGGGTGTTGGGTTAGTATTGTCCCATGATAAAAACCTATGGTGCCTCTGAGAAGTATCAAAAAGGGGAAAAAATAAAAAAGTAACTCAAAAGAATGTATACAACTAATATAAGAATCTAGACATTGGAAGAAGGATTGCTTGAGGAAGAATGTAAGTCTACGATGGCTATAATTGCTTAAGGAGGAGATGGTTTGGATGAAAATAATGTACTCATCATGATAGATCAAACATATTATGAACATACATAGCTTATTGATTATGGTTGTTCATAATTCATGACCCCCCCCACCCCCCCACCCCACACACACACAAAGATTTGTTCTTTACCTACGAGAACATCAACGGTGTAAATGTCATAATTGAAAATGACACACCATGCGAAATTGTTGACATTGTGTTGAAAATAAAGGGTATTTTGGGTATTTGACCTCAATGGGGTCCTCCTGTAAAACCCAACCCTAATCCTCTATTATATAAGGAGGATTAGGGAGTCTAATGAGTACACAGAATTCTAATCAAACCATTCAACATGGTATCAAAGCCCTAGGTCTTGACCTAGGGATCTGTGTCGCCCCCCTCCCCCTCTTCCCTCGGTTGTAGCGCCTCCCTCCAAGCCCCGATCCCGCCTCCCTCCAGCCCCGATCTTGCCTCCCTCCAAGACCCGATCCCGGCTCCCTCCAGCACCGCCTCCCTCCAGCGCCGCCTTAAGCCCCGATCCCGCCTCCCTCTGCCCCCCCCCCCACCCGCCGATCCCGCCTCTCTCAGCCCCGATCCCGCCTTCCTCATCCCCAGGCGACCTTTCACCCCACGCCCCAGCCGCTCCAGCCGCCCTTTCACCCCACGCCCTACGCTCCAGCTTAGCCGGCCCAGGCTCCATGCCTCAGGCAACCTGTCTATGACTCCCCAGCTCCATATCTGCCCCAAACCTTCAGGCACTATCGTCTAAGGCCACGCCCTGCCCTGATGACCGCTATCCATGCGCTATCCCTCTATAGCAATCCCTCAGGTCCAAACAGCCATGCCCTGACGATCGATATCGTCTAAGGCCACGCTCCAGGCGCTCTAGCCCTCTTCCCTCTCCAAAGCCCGGCCACTAAACGGGCAGTATCTGACGTCAACACTACTAAATCGGCCATCACATTTTTCACTTTACATTCATATGTATTATGCATTCCGGATGTATGTTGTAATGTAATAAAAAAATATGAGAGAGAGAGAGAATCGACACAAAAATGAAACAAAATAGGTGACAACAACAGTGCGCTGGAATATCACTGAAGATTGACGGCAGAAGTACTTATGGCACCTGAGGTCACTACATCGGAAATCGATGGAGGTGGTCATTCAAAAATGCCCTCCTTTGGATCGATTCCAAAATTAGATGCCACAAACTACTCCATGTGGCAGGTTTTCCTGATGATTGTTCGAGGTTATGATAAAGAACATATCCTTCTTGAAGAAGAACCAACCACCAAGGTTGGAAAATATGCTACTTGGGTCAAAGATAACAACATGGTAAGCTCGTGGATAATGGATAGTGTCATCGATAGGATCGTTCAGGAGTTAGTCTACTATGAAAGTGCGCACGACATGTGGAAATCATTGTTAGCCACCTATGGACAGGACAAATTCTACCAAAATGTATCAATCATTTCATGATTTCATGCATATGCAACAGAACGGGTGGTCGTTATCAGAATATTTTTTCGCCCTCAAATCTCTTGTTGCAAGCTACAACGTATGTGCTCCTCCATGCACATGTCCTACGCAATGACAACATCAACAGAATACGACAACTATGACCTTCCTTGGACGATTGGATCAGACATTTGCAGCCCCTCAAGATCAGATGATCACTTCCCCTACTCTTCCAACTATGGAAGAAGCTTACAGCACATTGTGCCGACTACCGACTTCTCCGAGCCCTTCTACAAAAACTGAGGCAAACAACGGCTCTCACGGCGTCCGGACAAGGCTTCAGAGGTCACTACAGGGGCAGAGGACGTGGTCGTCACTCGCTAGGAAGAGGACGATCACAAATGCAGTGCTCATTCCGTCACAAATTAGGACATACTGAAGCTGTATGCTACAACAAACATGGACGTCCAGGACCATCGGCTCGGGTTGCAACTATAGACATCGAAGGAGGCTTGATCGAAATCCCACGAAAGGACTTTGAGGATCTCATGCAACGACTATCGCAGATGAACCCCGATGAGGCCACAACTTTAGGATATATCGCCGCCATCGCCCAGACAGGTATGGTTCTTGCCTCAGCTAGCCATCACAATCACTCGCAATGTCTTATTGATACGGGGGCCTCCACCCACTTGTGTGGAGATCCACGCCTCCTCCGGAAACTTAGAACAACCCAGATAGGAAAGACTGTTTAAGTCGCTGATGGGAGATCGTCACCAGTTACAGGTGTTGGGGATGTGCATCATACCCCTACAATTGAGCTACGTAATGTTCTATTAGTTCCATATTTCCCGCTTATCTGCTCTCGGTCAGCCAAATGTGTAAAGAACCTCGCTGCCGAGCAATTTTTGATGCTACTACTTGTGTTTTTCAGGACATATTAACCGGGAGGACGATTGGTACAGGTCGTGAAGAAGGGGGCGTCTACCACCTTGAACACCCCTCTACCGTGATCGCTTATTCAGGACCTCTATGGGCCAGTCATCCACCACTCTTTGGCATCAACGTTTAGGTCATCCTTCAGTGCACAAACTTCATCGTCTTATCCCACACCTGTCCCCCATGAGTACTATCACATGCGACGCTTGTCAAGTTGGGAAGCATCAAAGTGCTACATTTCCCTCCTCTGGTAACCAGCATTCAACTGATATGTTTTATTTAGTTCACATGGATATTTGGGGTCCCAGTTGGTATCCTGATTGACTAGGTCATCGTTATTATCTTGTCCTCATTGATGATTTTTCTCGAGTAGCATGGATATTTCTCTTGAAAAACAAATCGAATGCTACTAGTTTCATTACTCGATACATTGCCGAAATAAAAACTCAATTCGGACGGACAATCAAAACCTTCTGTTCCGATAATGGACAAGAGTTCTTATCTCATAACTTTCAAAGCCTTCTCTCTAATCAAGGCATTGTGCATTAGACCACTTGTCCCCACACTTCTGAACAAAACGGTGTCGCCGAACATAAACATCGCCATATTCTAGATACCGCACGCACATTACTTCTTGCTTATAATGTCCCGTCACTCTATTTGGGTGATGCAGTCTTAACAGCTACGTTTCTTATTAATAGAATGCCATCTACATCTCTACATGAACAAATCCCTATTGAGATTCTTTTTTCCTGGAAACCCCATCTAACCTATCCAACCAAGGGTTTTTGGGTGTACTGCGTTTGTTCATCTTCATGCGCATAGCAGAGATAAGCTTGTTGCGTGTGCCGTCAAATGTGTCTTTATAGGTTATGCTACAAATCAAAAAGGATACCGATGTTTTGACACATGATTACGTAAACATCTTGTAAGCGCAGATGTCACCTTCTTCGAGTCAATCCCTTATTTCTCAGCATCGACCACTAATATTCGCCCACCAAATATCTCCGTAGGGAACCCTACCTTCCCCTTACCAGTTGCAACTCCTTAACCATCTCCCACTTCCCCTTTTGAGGCAGTGCCACCTCCTCAGGTATGCTCCCCTACTCGGGATTTGGAAATTAATGTCATTGCAGATAACCCATCAGAACTCCAGATAGCTCAACGTCGCCCAGCTCGACAGTGTCTGTCTGTCTATCATACAAAGCACCTGATCTCTGCAGCAATGTCCCTCTCCATGCTTACTCCAACCTATAAGAATTTTGCGCAGACTGTCTCAGAAACTGTCATCCCGAAGAACTACATTGATGCTCTAACAGATCCCTGCTGGTATCAAGCAATGCAAGAGGAGATGCCAGCTCTGGAGTCGAGAAATACTTGGACACTAGTGGATTCTCTGGCAAATAGTTGTGTCGTCAACTCCAAGTGGGTCTTCACTGTAAAGTACAACCCAAACGGCTCTATTTCATGCTACAAGGCTCGTTTGGTTGCTAAAGGGTTTACACAAACCTATGGCTTCTTCGATACATTTTCACCTATCGTTCGTCTGTCAACGGTACATATTCTTCTTGTTGTCGTTGTTCAGCTGGATTGACCATCACATCAACTAGATGTCAAAAATGCCTTCCTATATGGCGATCTTCATGAGGTGGTCTATATGCAACAACCACCTGGATTCGAGCGACAAAGGGAGTGTCAGAATATATGTCTTTTACGCAAGGTAATTTATGGGTTGAAACAGATTCCTCGAGCCTAGTATCACAAACTGTCAGAAGCATTATATGTGATTGGATTCACAAGGTCATCATCCGATCACTCCTTATTCATAAAAAGTAGCTCAAAGGGCACAGTAGCAATGCTGGTTGATGAATCCACATTTCATCATCTTTATTCTATCATTTTGGCCTCAAAAACCCTAGCAAATGTGTGTAAATACCCTTAATTAGAGCATATTAGCATTCATGCATGTGCATGTAAATAGTGTATAAAATACTATAATTAAATCCAAAATTATAGAATAAATAAAAGAAAAAAAAGAATAAAATATTAAATATTTTATGACTCGAAATCCCGAGACCTAGACATCTTGATGAATAGGTCGACAAGGAATAAAGTAGGGGGAGATAAGGGTCAAATACCCATTCTTTTTTATTCATTCTTTATTTATTTTGGGACCTATTTTTTGTTACACTTTTTATACATAAATAAAGAAACTTTGTACATGAAAGTTTTAGATAATTAAATAAAGAAAAATACAAAATTGACTTCACTGAAAACTAATGTACAGATAAAAAGTTATGATCTGAATAAAATTCCAGAATCCCAACTTCCCAGACCTGTATCTCACAAATGAAAACTCCAAATGCAGCAAACTCACTTTAATTGTATATAATTTAAAATAATATATTTAATGGCTATGGTTTCGCATTTGGCGGAGCTACGGTTTGAAAGTTGAGTTTTGGACCCTCATTGTATACTTGTACAGATTAAAATATTCAATTTATTATTTATTCATTATTTTTACATTTTTATGTTCTTATAATTTTGTAAATATTATTTACAATAAATATGTGTATTAAAATAAGAATAAAAACATAAAAGAAATACAAATAAAAATACTTGCATATTCTACATAGGTATAGTACATATACTTATACTTGTATAATACATACTTAAATATCCAAAACACTTCAGAAAATTAAAAAAATATATATTTAAGTGCATAAAAGTATTTTATAAAGTTATAAAATAATAAATTAAAATAAATAAATTAAAATCACAAAATAAAAATAAATTAATAAAATATATAAGTATATGTACCTACAAAGGGCATAAAAGGAAACTTGTATTTTTATACCTCATAAAAATAATTAAAAATCAGAATAAAATACTTTATAAAATAATAAACAATTTTTATTTAATAACCTAAATATAATAATAACATTTACTATTTTAAAATGAATTTAGAATCATTTTCCAGGATTTTCCTGGTTGGTCCACGTGGACCAACCAGGGGGCCTGGAGAGTTGACCGCGGGTCAACTCTCTGATCCTAGGTCCTGTAGGCTGTCAGAAGTCGTTTTGACCCATTTTCTAGGTTTTTTGGGGGCCACGTCTTTCACCATCTCGTAACGCTTCCTTCTTGGAAGTTTTTCATCGATCAGTGATCATACACGCCCAAGGTTCTCCTTGGGATGTGGATCACTGTATCGAGCTGCCCGTCTCGATTGGTGAGCCCCCTCGTCCATCATTCAAAACTGAGCCTCTTCTTCCTTCTCCTCTGGGAACCGCTTTAGGCCTTCACCGAGACCTCCAAGACATTGCTTGGGATCCCCGGTGACAGGGGGTTGATCCCAGCACCTCGTTGAGGTGCAACTCGCGCTCCTAGGCGTGTTTCCAGCCATCTCCGGCGGCCGCACCACCGTGAGGTTCAACCTCGGGCACATAGCCCTTGAGGTCCGTTTTTAGTCATTTTTTTGCTTTAGTTTCGTTCCCAGTAGTCTCAGGATCACTTTCCACCTCTCCATTGCGCACCACACTTCTCCGATCACCACCGTACCACCTCGTCGGAGCAAGCTCCGACGAGCCACTGTTTCCGCCTTCCACCGCCTCTTTTTGTCGCCAGGGGGTTGTGGCAATTTGCCCACGACCCGCTTTGACTCCTTTTTGTAGGTCCGAGCTTTCGATGCCAAGGCTGGAGTGATTATGGATGCTCGCCGGACCTCCTGGAGCCTCCACGCTCATCCTCATCCGCGGGCACGCTCCGGCCACCTTTGGAACCATCCGACCTCTCCAGCCGTTAGAGGGCATCTCTAGCTTGCTCCTGAGCTTCCCAGCAGCAAAGGAAGGCGGTGGAGGGCACCGTGCGCGGCGATCGAACATCGTCAGGGGCGTGTTCTTCGTCTGTTCTTTCTAAGCCCCTCGGAGCCATTGGATCGCCGGCGTTCTTCCAGCACAGCCAGGCGTCGTTGGATCAGATCACGCCTCGGCCATCCGATCATCATCTACCATCTAATCTCGACCGTTGGCGTCGAAAGGGTACCGGCCCACGGATCGTCGACACGTGGCATAAGTGATATCTCCTCGGCCGTGCGATCTGCCCCTTGACTGGGTATTTTGCGTATTTAACCCAGAACTTTTTGTATTAAATAATTAGTACTGAAACTTTTGTAGGCCCTTTTATTATTCTGCATAATTTGCATATTGCCCCCCAGGTCTTGTAATATCTCACTTAGGCCCTCGCCAGGTCACGTGCGCCACGCACGTGCCCCTGACAATTTTGCAAGGGGACCCTGGGATTTTGTGGTATTTACAATCAGTCCAGGACTTATTATCTGCAGTATAAAACTTTTGGAAATTTTGCAATCTTGCCCAGAACTTTTGTATAATTGCTTTTTAGTCCTTCCCAAGCGTGTGATGTGCACGCGCGTGGGCGGACTTTTTGCGGTGACACCCCTGTGGGTCTTGTTATTTTGTCATTGGTCCATTAGTTATTTTATTCAGTTATAATATTTTTGTGGAAATTTACAGTTAGGCCCCTAGATGTTTCGCATATTACAAAAATACCCTTGGTAGAATGATTTTTCCTTATGCTTCTAGTATTTATTGCATGTGCCTATAAAACCCCAAAAATTCCACAAAAATCATTTTAAGCTCATGTTGCATTGCTTATTCACGCCATCTTATTGCATTTCATTTTTGGTGCATTTTAATATTTAGTAAAAATCAAAAACATGCATTTTAGCTATTGTTTGCATTAGAAAATACCAAAAAATATTAAAACCCCTTGAAAAATTCCAAAAAATTACCTAAGGTCTATTTTAGTCTATTTTAGTGTCAGTTTAAAAATCACTAAAAAATTCAAAACAAAAACCTTAAAAATTAGAAAACCCTAAAAATCTTCCTAAAAATCTAAAAAATCCTAGAAAAATCATAAAAATACAAACTAAGGTTCTGTAGTTACTTTATTTTATTACCTTCATTTTAAAATTAATTTGAGGATTTTTGGACACTCATTTCTATTTTTAACTCTCATTTTAATTTCGGCCAGCAGTTTTATTCATTGTTTTCTTGTATTTTCACTTTTAAAAATACCAAAAACAATCAGAAAAATTCCCAAAAATCACAATAACACTAAAAAATATAAAAAGACCAAAAACAATTTTATTTCCTAATTTTTGAGCATTTTTTACTATTTTTATAAATACATATTTCCTCTTTTCTTATATTATATATATTCCAATATTGAAAAAGAAAATACAAAAATATAAAATATAAAAAGAAAATATAAAATCAGAAAATTAAAAATCAAAATACAAAATTTAAAAAATTAAAATAAAAAAAATTAAAAAATTAAAATCCACAAAAATATTTGCATATTGTAGACATTGATCACAATCACTTCACTTTTTGCACATTGCTTAGTCTATCATGTTTTGCTCCCTATGTTTGACACTCTACCTACTTCCACTATACATGTGTTTGTAGAGTTATATTAAATTTGACTCCACATCTACTTTTCATAGCTTGATTTACTGTTGTGGGTTCATTGTTGACTTTAGTCGGAATTCATTGAGGGTCGCCACAGCGACACGGTTGTCTCCGCTTTGTGAGAGACATTAGACCCCTTGAATTCCGGTTAAATCAAATGGCGCCGTTGCCGGGGAGCAACAGCGCATAGTTCGTCTTTTTGCTCATGCTTGTGGTTGTTTGTCTACTTTTGCGGTTTTCTTCATTTGCTTTTTATTTGATATATCTTTTGAGTTGTCTAACCCCTCTCTTTGTTGGCTTTGTGCGAGGTACCGCGGACCGAGAGATGCGCTTCACCCGAGGCACCGATGCACCCACGTGAAGCCGGCTCTAGCTAGCCTAGCACCGAGGAGATGAGAAGAGAATTTTGAAGACCGTGCTCCACTTTAGTTGCATTTTTTTATTGTATTTATTTGTGTAATTTGTAGTGAGAGAGAGACTATTTGTTGTAATAATACAGGTACCCCCGGACATTGGACTCTTGAGCCTAATTTCCAGGTGTTTGTACACATGGGTGCTCGTCGCGGTTTTGTTAGCTTTTCCTTCGCATTTTTTATATTTATTTTTCGGTTTTGTTTTCTTTCATTTGTGTAATTGATCCCCTAGTTTTTGGAGTTGTGTGCGTAGCATTAGTTCCAAACACACTAATCACCATTGCATGTACCTATAGTCGCGTTTGGACTTAGTTAGCTTAAACAGTTGATTCACCATTTTTCGATCTGTCGCGCCGCGAGCTCTCCCTGCCAAGCGCTTCTCCTGAACTCGATTTGTCGAGAGGAGGAGGGGTGAGCCTAGACCGGACTCGTGGATTGAGGATCGGTGACCGACTTGTGGTTCTTCACGATAATAGCAATTTCTGAAACTTAAGGCGATTTCATCGGTTGCATTTGCATATAGATAAGTTTCAATTCTGCTGAGCATCTTTGCATGTAGAGTGCTGGAGGCAAGGTGAGCATTTCTCTTTAGCATCCATCATTGATTTGCCGCTTGCATTGCTTTTCCGCCTCTCCCTCTGATTTTGATCACCTAGGTGCTAAGTGGAATTGACTTCCCGATAGGATCGTGCATTGCTTATTAAAAATCCAAAAAAAAAGTGATAATCAATAAAATTGGGACTATTAATATTACTTGACCCTAAAATCAACTAAAAAGAAAAATCTTGTCTTGGGGTGAGTAATCCCCTCATTGTCTTCATTTTACATTGCTCGCGCACACGCTAAGCATTAGTGCCCAAATCCCAATTTCAGCCCCCTAAGTGTGTGTGCAACTTTTGAACTTCTCACCTAACTCTAAAACAGACAATATAAAAAGACCGACTTTTCGATCTCTACCGAGTTGAGTAGGTGAATTGAGGGTTTGTATTCTTTTTATTTTTGTTTGTGGTTGTTTTGTGTGTGTCCAAGATCGCTTCTGCGTACTTGCGCCTTCTTCTTCACTCTCTTGACTTGACCGTCGTGCTCTCCCGATCATTTTCCTTTTGTTTTCGAGATGGACTCCTGGAGCACGTTTTATCTGGACTTTACGGATCCCTCGTTTACTCCAGCTGGTCCACCTCCTTTTTTCCAGGAGGACCTTGCTCCAGATTTTTGTACATATCCGCCTCAGCCACAGTGTCAGGACTCGGATTTCTATCCACACCCACCCCCACCTCCACCTGTATATTATCCACCTCCACCTTCACATCCACCTGAGCTCGACCTGTTGGAGTCCCCTCCCTCTATCTCTATGAGTGATATCTTGAACCGGATGACAGTACGCATTGATTTGATTAATGATCATCTTGCTATCTTGAGGAAAAATCAGATTAATGCTCCTTTCTCGAGGATACGGCTTTGCTTGTGGGGAATCATGGGAGCTTGCAATCGCCCAAAATACGAAAAAATGAGAAAAATGTAAAAACACAAAAAGAGTTCGGGAGACACTTGGTTGAATCATACTTTGAGGAGAGAGCCCACTTGCCAGAACCCTTGACCACACACCCATTCACACCAAGTCCCACTATTGACCCCGAGGATGCCACTATACAGACTGGTCTTTGCACGCCTCGTGTATATGCTGATTCCGACTTCCTCCCTTGTATGGAGGAAGTCCAAAAATTCAAAAAATTGTTGACTGAACCCGAAGTGGTGGCTGCCATTCATGAGATTATCCGTGCCTCACTTCAGCAGGCCATGACCAATTTATCTGCTCCTCTTCCCAAAAAGAGAAAGCGGAGGAGCAAATCTGAGCGTCACATTCTGACCATGGCCACTGCCCATGCCATCACACACCGTCTCATTCCTAGAAAGAAGAACACATCTACCCCTTTCATCACTTGCTCCATCTCTGACTATACTTTTGATCACACTCTCATGGACGGCGGTGCATATATCAGCATATTACCCTTCTCGCTGGTACAGTGTCTTCTTTTAGGGCCTCTAAAGAAAACCAGGATGATCGTACAGTTTGCTGATAGATCTATCAAGAGGATGAAGGGTATCCTTGAAAATGCCGTCATTTCTATTCAGAGCACGAGCCACCATGTTGATTTTGTCGTGTTTCCCATGGAGACCTCCACAGGGGAGCCATCTCCAATCATCCTGGGATAACCATTTCTCGCCTCTGCGAGGGTCGTTATTGACTATGGATCAGGAGAGATTCGCTTCCGTCCTGTTGGCGAGAGTGAAGTGTTGATCACCACACCCACAGTAGACCAGAGACCTGCATCTGATGCGCACTCACCTATTCTAGCTGACTCCGAGGCCTATGACCGATTTGATGATATTAGAGATATTTACTTAGCGACCCCTGATGAGACCCGAAGAATCCCCCGAAAGGGGAGGAAATCGGAAAGCATAGACCTCGTAGTTCCTCCTTCTGGTGTGTGGCGATGTGTTGATGAAATCCAAAGCATTTACGTGATTGATCCCATTGAGCGACGGGCAGATATCAAAACTAGACAGGACGGACCTGGTTTGACTACTTCCACTGATAAGTCCGTTCCTGGTCCTTCAAAAGTGATGATGATTGAGGTCGGTTATGATGCGAATGTTCAAAATTTTTGGCCTCCTGACGAAAAAGATGATCTGGGTGAGACTCTTGAGGACGAGCTGAGTTCGACTACTTCCACTGATGATTTCGTGCCTTTTGATTTCGACCTGGACGAGACCTTGTAGGACGACTCCGATTACACTTCTTCCGAGGATGATGAGTTTGTCCCATTCCACTTTGATATCAGCGAGACCCCCAAGGCTAGACCTAGTCGTACTTCTTCCACTCGCCCGTCTACGCCTTCACACCATAGGACCACCAAGGGCGAACCCAGCCAGACTACTTCCATTGACCAGTTCGTCCCTTTCTGATTCGACTCCACTGAGGGCCTTCATTCTGTCGACCCTGATCGGCTTCCGTCCACTGTGGACCCCGATGTCGACTTGCACCACACCAAATCTATCCCTCAACAGTCCCGCAAGAAGGTTTGCTTTCCACCTTCTTGATCCTATGTACATCCACCTCGATTATATATTCATTTGTTTCCCTCTGTCCCTCTCCCGTACTACTCGTCCACCCATTCTCGTGTTTGCCTTGCTTAGGGCGTACTTTGTCCTAAGTATAGGGGGGTGGACGAGCCGAGTGTTCTTTCATCGTTCCGTTGTGTTACTCCTGTTGTTGCCTATACTTAGGGCTTCTTTTACCCTAAGTATAGGGGGAGTGATGTGTACATCCTCTGATCTCATTTCCATTTTTATTTCTTTTCTTCTTTTCTTCTTTTCCTTTTCTATCTTCTGTATCTACCAAAAAGGTGCTGCCCCTTGTAGACAGTTTCTACACTTAGTACGTACTTTATCCTAAGTATGGGGGGGGTGCACCCCGAGTTTCTCGATTCTTTGATCCTCTCCATTGTCTCCTCTTCTTGTCTATACTTAGGGATTTCTTACCCTAAGTATAGGGGGAGACAATCAACTTCTCATGGATTCATTCATTTATTCTTTAGACTTGACTATACTTAGTACGAGTTATGTCTTCTCTTTTCTCTCCGATCTATGAGGACATAGCTCATCTAAGTATAGGGGGTCGTATATACTACGTATATACTTTAGCCATAACTCGTACTTTCGTATTTTTCTTAATAATATGGCTAATAATTCATTAAATTTCATTAAAAACCCTAATAAAAAGGTGTGGTTATCCCTCAAATTCTTTTTTTATTTACTGATTAATAAATCAGGTGAAAATGTTTTTTGCAAAATGTTTGAAAAATAGTTTGAAAATCTTTGTGAACATTTATTGAAAATTATTTTGAAAATATTTTGTTACATGTTTTCAACCTTTGTAAAAATGTGTGGTTTGTAAAATTTATTTTCTTTGTATGAAATAAAATGTTTGAAAAATGATTTGCAAACGGTTTGAAAAATGGTTGTAAAAATATTTTGAAAAATCTATATATACTGTTTGAAAAACCTTTGCAAAATGATTTTCAAATGTGTGTACATGTTTGTAAAATGTTTGCAAAAAACTATTTTGGACTATAGTTTTCGAAAATTGTGTGTAAAATGATTTTCAAATAAGTTTGAGGAATACATACATCTTACTAAAATTCTTTATATATATATATGTATAAAATTAATCACTTACCCTTGTAAATTCTTAAAATCCACTTCTTGTATATATAAGAAGCACTCCCGTGTAAATATTTTTAACCTAGTTTTCAGCCAAAAATCTTTTTATTTTCAAAAATCCCAAAAACATTTGCAAAATTAAAATCCAAAAACACTTGAAAACTCTTTTGAAAAATAAAAAAATTACATATGCATATGCATCGTCTTTTAAAAAATCCATAAAAAGTTCTAAATCTTTGAAAATTGCATCACAAAAAGATTTTCTGCATAACATTGCATAGCATTCGCATTTTTCGGATAGAGTTGATAGTTGAACAAGTCTAAGTAAAATCCGGAGATTGGAGCTTGATTGGACCTTAAAATCTACCTAATAACAGGAACCTTTTAGAAACTGAGTTTGAGGTACTTCAGGTCTAGTTGACTTAATTCTTTGAGGATCATGGAACTTGGTTCAATGGATTCTTGACTGCCTAAGTAGAGTATTTCGGAACACACGCACGACTCTTGTTGATAATGACCTAACTTGGACACCTGCACCTTTCACATGGCTCAACTCAGTTGGAGTGGTGAGGGGATTGGATTCGCCGGTATGAGACGCACACAAGTGAAAACATTTGTCCTCCTCTAGGGAGGGAAGTGCACCCCAACCCGTCCAGTGATGAGGAAGTCTAAAGACAGGAGAGTGTGGGTTTCAATAAGCTTCAAAAGAGGGATAGTCTACTGGCTCAAGAGGAAAAACTCCTTATGTAAATGCTGCTGTGAATAGTATCAAAAAAATGATCAGGACTGTACAAAAATAATATGCCTGCAAAGTATGTACATATGTTGTAAAGACAATAAGCAAGCTTGAGTTCCAAAGTCAAATATGTAAGCATGCAGCTGGATGACTTGACTACACTGGTCTTGCATCCCAGGATAGGTAGCTACACTGGCTACCGTCCATTCTTCTCTTCACCCCCTCCTCTTGAGCTGGTTGCCACTTGAACTTAGAAGGGAATACCCCGCTCCTCGAGGATGGAGTTGTTGGATTGGGGAATCATTGGTTTATCGTACTGGAGAAGTCAGTTTCTTTGTCATTCTAGTTGGGGACAGCCACCATCACTTACACTGTACAAGTCAGATTCATAGTCGTAAGGGTTTGCGTATGAATTGAGATATTTCTGACCTGACTATTGAGGAGTCTTGGGCAGAGTTTTGGGATTCTCAGGGACTGTTGGATTTCAAATCCGGTTCTCATTAAGGTTCCGCCCACACTAAAATTCCAAAGGTCCGACTTAAGCTCCAAACTTTGATTTTGTGAAGACAAGTTTGATGATTAAACTAAATCCAATTTCTTATTTTTCTTTTCTTTATTTTTATTTCTGCACTTATTGCATAAGAGTTTGCCAGGGACTAGCAAATGTAAAGTATAGGGGGATGATGAATCTACATCATCATCTTTATTCTATCATTTTGGCCTCAAAAACCCTAGCAAATGCGTGTAAATACCCTTAATTAGAGCATATTAGCATTCATGCATGTGCATGTAAATAGTGTATAAAATACTGTAATTAAAGCCAAAATTATAGAATAAATATAAAAAGAAAAAGAATAAAATATTGTAAATATTTTATGACTCGAAACCTCGAGACCTAGGCATCTTGATGAATAGGTCGACAAGGAATAAAGTAGGGGGAGATAATGGTCAAATACCTATTCTTTTTAATTCATTCTTTATTCATTTTGGGACCTATTTTTGGTTCCACTTTTTATACATCAAATAAAGAAACTTTGTACATGAAAGTTGTAGATAATTAAATAAAAAATACAAAATTAATTTCACTGAAAACTAATGTACAGATAAAAAGTTATGATCTGAATGAAATTCCAGAATCCCAACTTCCCAGACCTGTATCTTACAAATGAAAACTCCAAATGCAGCAAACTCACCTTTAATTGTATATAATTTAAAATAATCTATTTAATGGCGATGGTTTCGCATTTGACGGAGCTACGGTTTGAAAGTTGAGTTTTGGACCCTCATTGTATACTTGTACAGATTAAAATATTCGATTTATTATTTATTCATTATTTTTACATTTTTATGTTCTTATAATTTTGTAAATATTATTTACAACAAATATGTGTATTAAAATCAGAATAAAAACATAAAAAAATACAAATAAAAATACGTGTATATTCTACATAGGTATAGTGCCTATATTTATATATGTATAATACATATTTAAATATCCAAAACACTTCAGAAAATTAAAATGAAAATATATTTAAGTGTATAAAAGTATTTTATAAAGTTATAAATTAATAAATAAAAATAAATAAATTAAAATCACAAAATAAAAATAAATTAATAAAATATATAAGTATATGTACCTATAAAGGGCATAAAAGGAAACTTGTATTTTTATACCTCATATAAAATACTTTATGAAATAATAAACAATTTTTATTTAATAACCTAAATATAATAATAACATTTACTATTTTAAAATGAATTTAGAAATCATTTTTCCAGGATTTTCCCGGTTGGTCCACGTGGACCAACCAGGGGGCCTGGAGAGTTGACCGCGGGTCAACTCTCTGATCCTAGGTCCTGTAGGCTGTCAGAAGTCGTTTTGATCCATTTTCTAGGTTTTTTGGGGGCCACGTCTTTCACCATCTCGCGACACTTCCTTCTTGGATGTTTTTCCTCGACCAGTGATCATACACACCCAAGGTTCTCCTTGGGTTGTGGATCACTGTATCGAGCTGCCCGTCTCGATTGGTGAGCCCCCTCGTTCATCATTCAAAACCAAGCCCCCTTCTTCCTTCTCCTCTGGGAACTACTTTAGGCCTTCGCCGAGACCTCGGAGACGTTGTTTGGGATCCCCGGTGACGGGGGTTGATCCCAACACCTCGTTGAGGTGCAACTCGCGCTCCTAGGCATGTTTCCAGCCATCTCCGACAGCCGCGCCGCCGTGAGGTTCAACCTCGGGCACATGGCCCTTGAGGTCCGTTTTTAGTCATTTTTTTGCTTTAGTTTCATTCCCAGTAGTCTCAGGATCACTTTGTACCACTCCATTGCGCATCACACTTCTCCGATCACCACCGTACCACCTCGCCGGAGCAAGCTCCGGCGAGCCACTGTTTCCGCCTTCCACCACCGCTTTTTGCCGCCAGGGGGTCGTGGCAATTTGACCACGACCCGCTTGACTCCTTTTTGCATGTCTGAGCTTTCGATGCCAAGGCTGGAGTGATTCTGGATGCTCGCCGGACCTCCTGGAGCCTCCACGCTCATCCTCATCCGCGGGCACGCTCCGGCCACCTTTGGAACCATCCGACCTCTCCAGCCGTTAGAGGGCGTCTCCATCTTGCTCCCGAGCTTCCCAGCAGCAAAGGAAGGCGGCGGAGGGCGTCGTGTGCGGCGATCGAACCACGCCGGGCGCGTGTTCTTCGTCTGTTCTTCCTAAGCCCCTCAAAGTCGTTGGATCGTCGGCGATTTTCCAGCACAGCCAGGCGCCATCGGATCAGATCATACCTCGGCCATCCGATCATCATCTGCCATCTAATCTCAGCCGTTGGCGTCGAAGGGGTACCAGCCCACGGATCGTCGGCACGTGGCATAAGTGATATCACCTCGGTTGTGCGATCCGCCCCTTGACTGGGTATTTTGCGTATTTAACCCAGCAATTTTTGTATTAAATAATTAGTACTGAAACTTTCGTAGGCCCTTTTATTATTCTGCATAATTTGCATATTGCCCCCCAGGTCTTGTAATATCTCACTTAGGCCCTCGCCAGGTCACGTGCGCCACGCACGTGCCCCTGGCAATTTTGCAAGGGGACCCTGGGATTTTGTGGTATTTACAATCATTTCAGGACTTATTATCTGCAGTATAAAACTTTTGGAAATTTTGCAATCTTGCCCAGAACTTTTGTATAATTGCTTTTTAGTCCTTCCCAAGCGCGTGTTGCGCACGCGCGTGGGCGGACTTTTTGCGGTGACACCCATGTGGATCTTGTTATTTATCATTGGTCAATTAGTTATTTTATTCAGTTATAATATTTTGTGGAAATTTATAGTTAGGCCCCTAGATGTTTCGCATATTACAAAAATACCCCTGGCAGAATGATTTTTCCTTATGCTTCTAGTATTTATTGCATGTGCCTATAAAACCCCAAAAATTCCACAAAAATCATTTTAAGCTCTGGTTGCATTGCTTATTCATGCCATCTTTTTGCATTTCATTTTTGGTGCATTTTAATATTTATTAAAAATAAAAAACATGCATTTTAGTTACTGTTTGCATTAGAAAATACCAACAAAATATTAAAACCCATTGAAAAATTCCAAAAAAATTACCTAAGGTCTTTTTAGTCTATTTTAGTGTCAGTCCAAAAATCACTAAAAAATTCAAAACAAAAACCTTAAAAATTAGAAAACCCTAAAAATCTTCCTAAAAATCTAAAAAATCCTAGAAAAATCATAAAATACAAACTAAGCTTCTGTAGTTACTTTATTTTATTACCTTCATTTTAAAATTAATTTGAGGATTTTTGGACACTCATTTCTATTTTTAACTCTCATTTTAATTTCGGCCAGCAGTTTTATTCACTGTTTTTTTGTATTTTCACTTTTAAAAATACCAAAAACAATCAGAAAAATTCCCAAAAACACAAAAACACTATAAAAATATAAAAGACCAAAAATAATTTTATTTTCTAATTTTTGAGCATTTTTCACTATTTTTATAAATACCCTATTTCCTCTTTTCTTATATTATATATATATTCCAATATTGAAAAAGAAAATACAAAAATATAAAATATAAAAAGAAAATATAAAATCAGAAAATTAAAAATCAAAAGACAAAATTAAAAAAATTAAAAAAAATTAAAAAAAATAAAAAAAATAAAACCCCAAAAAATATTTGCATATTGTAGACATTGATCACAATCACTTCACTTTTTGCGCATTGCTTAGTCTATCCTGTTTTGCTCCCTGTGTTCGATACTCTATCTACTTCCACTATACACGTGTTTGTAGAGTTATAATAAATTTGACTCCGCATCTACTTTTCATAGCTTGATTTACTGTTGTGGGTTCATTGTTGACTTTAGTCGAAATTCATTGAGGGTCGCCACAGCGACACGGTTGTCTCCGCTTTGTGAGAGACATTAGACCCCTTGAATTCCGGTTAAATCACTGGTGTATGTTGATGACATCATTCTTACAAGAGATGATTATGAAGAAATTGCCGGAGTAAAGAAGCACCTTGCAGAACAGTTTGTGATTAAGGATTTGGGACCATTGCTATATTTCTTGGGGATTAAGATAGCTAGATCGAGGCATAGATTGGTTATTTCTCAACGGAAATATGCCACTGATATGCTGACAGAAACAGGGATGCTTGGTTGTAAGCTAGCACATATCCCTATGGATCCTAAAGGATGAATCTTTGAGGAAGGAGCAACAGAGGATGCTGGTAGATACAGACGCCTAGTTGGCAAACTTCTTTATCTCACTATCACCCGTCCAGATATCTCTATGGCAGTAGGAAGATTAAGCCAGTTTATGGGCTCCCCCACTGTAAATCACTTTGAGGCTTGCATGATGATCCTTCGATACATCAAGTAGTCACCTGGGAAAGGACTATTATTTCGTAAGGACGGCAACCTCAACCTTGTGGCATATTCTGATGCAGACTACGGAGGATGCTTGCAAGATAGAAAATCCACCACTGGATTTTGCACATATCCAGGAGCAAACTTAATTACATGGAAAAGCAAGAAGCAAGCAGTGGTGTCACGATCCAGTGCTGAAAGCAAATATAGAGCCATGGCACAAGCAGCAGTTGAACTCATGTGGGTCAAGTCCGTACTAACTGATCTCCATATTAGGTCTAAGGACATTATGGAAATAAGATGTGACAATCAAGCAGCAATGTACATTGCAAACAATCCCATGTTTCATGATTGAATAAAACATGTGGAAATCGATTGTCATTACACAAGAGATCTCATACAAAAAGGACTATTACGCACACAAGACGTTCTATCTACAGAGCAGGCTGCAGATATATTTACAACGTCATTAGCACGAGTTCGGTTCGAGAAATGTTGTAACAAGCTGAGCACGTATGATTTATATGCTCCAGCTTGAAGGGTTGTGTTGAGAATAAAGGGTATTTTAGGTATTTGACCTCAGTGGGTCCTCCTTTTGTAAACCCTAACCCTAATCCTCTATTATATAAGAAGGATTACGGAGTCTAATGAGTACACAGAATTCTAATCAAACCATTCAACATGAGTATGTAAAAATCAAGATGCATGATAGAATGGTGAGGATAATTTTAGAAGTTTGTTGTGTACTAGAGACAGAAAAAATCAGATACCTTTAAAGTCTTGAACTTTAAAAGATATAGCTAGACGTTGTGGGAGGAGTATTCCAAGTGGTTGAAGAAGGGATACTCATCATCCAAGGTATCAAGCAGAGAACGAATTATGTTATGTAAGGATTCACAATTACAAGTTCCATAGTTGTATCCCCAACCATGAAAATCTGAATTGAATTATAGTACATGCAACTGGGGTATATCATTTAAAGGGGATGGGCATTTTAAATTAGATAAGTACTCTTGAAGTTCTTAAATGATCCAAGTTGGAGTTCGGTAAGCATTGTATGTTAGAAAAACAACAAATGAAGTAGTTCAACAAAGCAGCTCGCATGAAGGAGATGCCAACTTATATTCATGTTGATTGGTGGGGCCTCTCTCATGTTCCATCTTTGGATGTTACCAGATATTTCTTGCCCGGCCAAAGTTATTAATCCTAGATGGTTTGGGTTTTCATGGTGAAGCACAAAAGCAAAGTATTCAGAACTTTCAAACAGTGGAATATTTTGTTGGATAATCAGATTTCAATGAAGGTCAAGTGTCTTTACAGTGATAATGTCTCTATTAGTTGGAATTTGATGGATTCTGTATATAGGAGTGTATTGTGGGTCACCACACTATCAAGGATATACAACACATAGTGGAGTTACAGAACAAATGAATAGAACACTGCTAGAGAGAGCAAAGTATATGATCTCAAATACTTATCTTGATTGGGCATTTTGAATTTAGCTTGTTACTTGATTAAGCATAGTCCTGCATCTGATATCACTTGCAAGATTCTCCTTGATGTAAAGTATGGTAATCACATTGATTAGTATGTTTTATGTGTCTTTGGTTACGATGAATACTATCATGCTGGTAAAGGAAAGTTAGAACCAAAGGTAAAGAAAAGGATGTTTACATATTACGGCGTTGGTGTAAATGGATATAGAAATTATTCCCTTCTAAGTATAAAATATTCCTAGCAGGAAAGGTACCTTTGATGATATTGTTGCTTTATTTGAAGGTTGAGTCCGTTGATGCAGGGATAGATGACGATATTCATGAACAAGTGGAGTTTGAATTGGTACCAAGTAGTGAGGAAGCATTTGATCAAACTACTTCTAATTAGGTTAATGCTCAACAACTTGCAGTTGAGCTATAGGAGAGGCTTTATAGTATTTTTCATGATCACTTTTATATAGAGATATATCATCCTCAAAGATACAACTTTGAAGACACGGTTACATTTACATTATAGGTTATTGAGTAGGTAGTCTTCATAGTCGTCCACGTACAAGGAGATTATTGTAAGAGCATAACCTAGATAGTGGGTTACTACTATAGGAGAAGGGATGGAGTCTCTTTACAAGTTTAACATGTGATATTGTTGAGTTTGTGAGTTTGACACAGGGGTGGGGTGGGGGTGTTAATTGTGCATACAAAGATATTACAAGAAAAATTGATGAATTTAGAAGTTCAGGCATGATAGAAAAACGAGAGAGTGGAACAAACATATCATAATGATAAGTCGGTATTTACGTGGAAACTCGAACTTCTCATTCCAGGATTTACCATTCATTCTCTTGAATGATTCCACTATCTTTGTGCCACTTCAGCGAAGCTACCATACCTCTTTTATAATCCAGTTCTTGAAGACACTTAAGAAATAGTATATATCACCTTGAGAAAGAGAGAACATGTAGCTTAGGCTCCTAAATGCATCAAGCTACAAACCAAAACACTTATGTCGTTATCAAAACAAAAGTGCATAAGCTCCCAGACAAATAAGGAGGTATAATTTTGAATTACATACAGAAAATTGGGTAGTGACTTATGTTTACATATAGGCCCCTCCATAATGTTCCTCCACTAACTTAACACTCATTCAAGTTAATCTAACCCATATCAATCATATGACTGATATTTATTTTATCTTATTTTTAATCAATTCCAAACCCCCTCGTTTCTCCTCCTCCCCCAAACCCTTTTGAGCCCCCGTCCGCCATCGTTGCTCCCACCACCTCCCCCTCCCCGACCCCACCACTGCCTATGCGCCTCCCACCATCTCCCCATCCTCCTCCTCGGCCCCCTCCATCGATGTAGCTCCCACCACCCCAGCTCGTAAATGAACTCATGTGTTGCCCTCCCAGTGGTGTCGAGCCCCTTTAGCTTTAAGATATGATGCAACTGATCTACATCGATCGAGGTAGAGAGTCTCATGCACTCTCGACTCTCCTGATGGAGTTGGGATGATTTACAAGCCAGCGGGCCTTCATACATCCAAAAACATATTTGGCCTCTCCTCGCTATGTCGGAAGGGATCATGGTAGAGGAGATTGGTCCCCTAGCTATCCTAATAGAGATTGGATCTCCAATAATCAATCTCAGTTGTTCGAAGGTGATTGTCTTGTTCTTGAAACGATTGCAGCTCTTGTTAATAAGTGGGTTCCTTCAACTTAAATTCTTCGGTGATTCCAAGAAATAAATCATATCTCCTTCATTCATATCAACTTGAACCTTCTCTACAATCATGTCAGTTCCGAAGCAAAAGACCATACAGTATATGCAACAATGATCCAGATACCTGAATATAAAGACCAGATTGGGATACATCTAAGAATCGACTCCATCCATTGTCTCTTTGCATACAAACTTCCTCGATGCTCCCTTCTAGCCACCTCTGGCATATGATGTCATCATCACAATGGAGGATCTGGGAGTCGAGGTGGGAGCTAGGAATGTGGAAGAGAAAGTGGGGATAGCGGAAGACATATTTTGCAAATGTGTTGTAGTTCAAGGGGGATAGTTAAAATTAAACGAAGTCCATCAAAGTTAATGGAAAAATAGATGGAAGTTAGCACATGGTTATTCCATATAATGGTTAACAATTATTCAGAGCTATGTGTGTATTGGAGGGTTCAGTGCCTATATGAAGTTATGTAGGGTTCTATGTATAAAAATCCCTATTTTGTATATGCGCGTATAATCATTAACAAATGGCACGGAATATGGATGTTAATTACCAATCATAGTACTAAATAGACCACATAAAATATGTATAAGATCTAGAATATCTTCTCATATCGTGACTTTTCATGGGAAAGTTGCTTAGCATTTGAACTCGAACTAAATGTTCGTAGGTAGGCAAGGTTAGGACTTTGAAAATATCAACACGTCCATTTTTTACCAGTCTATTGATCCTTTTGGCAAACATTGTCTATGGCATTGATGCTAGATGATAGTTTAGTAGTCACCCTTGATGAATCGATAACCGCCTTATGAATCGATGAGGGTCGTCTGATCTTAAGATCAGATGGTCCAAGAGGCGCATGATGGCTTATGAAGAGATGGCTAGGTGTAAGCTCCAGTTTGGGCCACGTGGCCCAATCAAAAATAGAGAAATGAAGAAAATGATGTAAATTAAATAATAAATAGTTAGAAGCTTCAAAATAAAAATGTTCAACATAAAAGTTGTGCATCTTTTCAAGATCTACAACTTTCATGTAGAACTCAAAGTTAAAATACGTCATATATACATTCTTAATATTTTTATGAGTACTTTAATAAATAAAACACTTCTTTTATTTATTTTGTTATTTTTGATATTTTTGTATAGTAAATAATATAAAATATATTATATGATTTATTAAACTAATTTTTGTTTTGATTTTAAATATTAAGATATACATAAAATAACATAACCATAAATACATAAATTTTTATTTATATACATTAACTAACCTTAATGTTTATAAGATGTTAAATGTTAAATTGTTGTTAATTAATTAGTTTAAGATAGAGGGATAATTAGTAGAAATAAATATGGTGAATCTGAGATTCATCACCCCCTATACTTAAACGTTACTCATCCTCCAGCAAATAAAGGATGAATAAGTTAGTTGAATACCTGATTATGCATATGGAATACAAGACACCTTCAGGAGTTTTATGTGACTCTTATACTCCAAGTTTAACCAAGTTTTAATCAAAAGAAATTCAACTTCCTTAAAAATATCAGACTCTCTTTGTGTGTGTATAAGAGGCATGCATATATAAGTGTAGCGTCAAAAGCTTCGCCCGAGGTTCCAGTCTGAAAGATCGCCCTTAAGACCTAGCCCTCAACTCAAGGAAATAAATAGAGTCTCACTTCATTCCACGATATCTTTAGTTGCCGGACTAAAAAAGTGAGATGGAATGTCCAAGTATAGAGGATATAAGTTTGTGCCATCTCCTCTTGAGTGCCTTATTTAACACAGACATGTATTTTTGATGTTAATCAGTATGTCCGTGAAGATTTCTGAGTCGTCTGCACTTGTTTTTCTGGGATACACCAGTGCATGTCTCTTTTGAGTATCTATTATACCTTTGACACCCAGACTCGTATCGCTAAGATGCATAACCCTTTTATCGTGCTCACTCGACTCATATGGCCCGATTGATTTGTTCCAAGTGGACACTTTGAAATGGTTGGGAGCACTCTCTATTGATATAAGTTCTTTGAATTTTTCTTGAAATGTATGAGCTTTCTTTTCAATATTTTTCTTTTTTTCTTTTCTTTTTGTCTAGCTCCACTACTTTTACCAAGTTGGCACATACTGATCAACATGCTAATGGCTATAACACACATTGGCACTGACGGGTCGCTAAATATGTGTTATAATTTGGACACGTTGTAGTATGTGTAGTTAGCGAGTCGATCAGAACCCAGAGAAGGATCTCCGTGAAGAGTGCCTCGGCTTAATTTATATCCCGGGCAAGTCCAGGGTCGAACACAGGGAGGCAAATGAACAACTCTATGATTAATCCAAAAATTAAGAACTAGATTTTCAGTGCGTATTTTTAAAAAATTTTTAATGCAAAATGAATGCCAAAAAAACAAGATGCGAGTTAATTAATACATTAAGAAAGCATACAACTTAGCCAAATTAATTTGAATAGAAAATAAGTCCAATTTAGCAAAGTTATAATTTTTGTAAAATGCCAATCCAGTGATGAATGCAAGGCACATTTTTTATATTTTAGGAATTAAAATGCAACAACTAAAAATGCACACTTTTTATGGGTGTTTTCATAATTTATCACACAAACAGTAAGCAAAAATCATGAAAAAATTAATGGAATTAAAACATGATGAAATGAGACAACAGTAATTTTTTTGGAATTTTTTAACAAAATATGATTTTTTATGTATTTTTTAGTGGAAACGAGGTGACAGTGAGTAAATAATTCCTAATAAATCCACATTTTCAAATTAGGCAGAGAGCAAATTATCTCATATATATATTTTCATATGGCATTCAAGAGACTTGAAATTTTGCAAAAATGATGTATGTGGATTTAATTAAAAATCAAATATGAATTTCACTCTATGATTTCAGGCACAAGACGACTCCACTTTGGATGAAATTTGGACAGTAAGTTAAGCACTTATCAAGACATCATGTCTAATTTTTGTGGAATTTTTAGAGCAATTGTGAGTTAGTTGTCAATTTAATAGCATATAATGGGTACAATATGAAGATTTTCAATCAACCAATTTTAGTTAATTCACAATATCACACAAAAATATAAATAAATATTCAAAAGGCACAAAATTAGTTGCTCAACATAATGGCATTTTTCATTGAATAAAAAGATGCAAAAATGATGTCCAAATCAATGCATAAACACAGGATTGTTCGTGCGAAACAGAAATTGAAAAGAAAACTTAAACTTATGCACAGGGACTAAACCTTAATTACGGAAACATGAAATATATACAATGTAATTTTTACATTAAAAAAATGAGAAAGAAAAGGAGACCTTCTTCTTCGTCACGATGGGGATGAACCCAAAGATGGGTAGGGGCGGCGGGCGGCGGCGCACGGCCGTGTGCGTCGGAGGCGTGCGTCAGAGGCGGAGGCCGGCCCGGTGGCGCGACGCGAGGGCTCGGGGCTTGCGGCGGTTGAAGGGAGGCGATGGCCAGCCCGGTGGCACTGGCGGTTGTACCGCTAGAAGCACAAGGGGCGGTGGCGCGGGCGGAGATTGGAGCGGCGCCGTGCACACGCAGCGGTCCACGCGTGGGCGGCAGAGCCGGCTCGCGGTGGCTGATGAGGGAGTGGCGGCGGGCGGCGTCGCTGCCCTTGGAGGAAGGGGGCAGCGGGCGGCGCCTGCTGCTCTCTTTTTTTATTTTTTTATTTTTTTGTAGTTTTGCTGCTGAATTAATTTTTTTCATTTTAAATTTTTTTTATTTTTTATTTGTTAAACAGGAAATATGTACACAAAAAGAAGGGTGATAATGAGTAGATGGATTTTGAGATGCCAAATATGATAGTGGTGATGAGGATATAAACAAATGTGGGTATATAGATGGTAATGTCATGGACTAAAAAAATTGCAAAGATAACAAGATAATAAAATGAGAAGAAAAATTGCCTACGATGGAGACGGTCTCCTATGGTGTGCTCACGAGAGCACGGTCTTCACTCAAATCGTCGGCGAGCGATGAGCTCGAGCAGCGCACGGTTGCAGATGCGATGTTGGCCAAAAAGCCAACGAATCTCACCAAAGAGAGGGCCGTCGTCGCTCGACCGCGATTGCGTTGCTGTCACCGATTCAACTTTGGGAACTAGGCTCTCCTCACATAAAGATGGATCAACTGCAAATTGAGGAGGATGGAATGTATATAAAGAAGATGAAATGAGAGGTTATTAAAGTGGTGGGAGGTTATACTATTAATGGAGTTGAATGGGAGGTTTAATAAATGGTGGAGTTGAATGGAGGTTGGTGGTAAAGAGTAGAATGGTGGTTACTGTAGAGAATGTATAATAAATAATAAAATAAATAATTATATAAAGTAGGCTACTTTAAATACAACAAAAATAAAGAAGGAAAAAAATAGTGGTGAATTTACAAGTGAATACATACAACATGTACATTTTTTTTCTTTTCTAACATGTAATTTTTTTGTCTTTTTAATGAGAGATATTTACAACTGAAAAAATACAATAAAATAATATAATTAAAATACAACATAAAAATGATTTTTTTGGATTTTTAAGTAAATGAGAAAGGTAAAATAAAAATGAAGAAAAAAATGAATATATACATAATATACAATGTACATCTAGGTCCCAAAACCCAACTTTTGCATATGAGCTTTGATTTTAATGAAACTACTTCCGTTGGATAGATAATTTTCTAACTTGAACTTTAAAAGTGAGTTTGGTGAATTCAGAGTTCATACGGATCAGAAATTTAGCTTGGAAGTTGGACTTTACGGCTTTTTCTCTTCGGGATCTAGGAGCATTTATTTGAGGTGAACTTTGTTTTGTATTTTTGTATTTTATATACAATTTTATAAACAAGTTAGAGAAAGAATTAGTCAAAAAGAAGTTGAAATGAAATTATTAAAAATACAAGAAGTTTTAGGCTATTTACAGGTAAAAAACTCCTTTAATTTTGCGGCTTTTTATTGTTAATTTATTTTGTACAATATAATATACAATAATTAATGTATTTTATTTACAAGAGTCATTTTGTTAATTTATGGATTTTATGGATATTTATTAGGGAATTTACTCGTGGATTTTGCTAAGATCAAGATATTGAGATGATGAATCGTGGATTCAACACCCCCTATACTTAAACTTTGCTAGTCCTCGAGCAAATAAAGAATGAATAAGTTAGAATAACCCCTGACTGTGCATGTGAATACAAGACTTGATCCGTTCAAGAACTCTCGATTTTAGAGATCCTAAAATTCTAAGCTGAACCAAGCTCTAGTCAAAAGGTATCCAATTCCCCTAATCATCAGACTCTCTTTGTATACATATATATAAGGGATATGACTTTAAGTGTGGACTGCAGTTACAAGAGTAGAGTCGCAACGTCACCCAAGGTTCCAGTCCAAGAGACTCTCCTAAGAACCCAATCCTCAACACTAGGGAATAAACCATTTCTTGCATCCAATCCACCGTCTCTTTAGTTGTCGGACTTAAAAGTGTAGATGGAAGGCCAGTTGATGGAGGGCATAGGATTGTGTCATTTCTTCTCTCCCTCTCATTGGAACAAGGATTCTCTCAAGTGCCTTATTACTCAACGTATTTTTTGGTGTTGATCAGTGCGTCCGTCAAGAGAAGTTGGAGCCGTCTGCACTTATTTTCCTGGGAGTACACCTGGGTATACATTTTTTAAGTATCTATTATACCTTCTACACCCAGACTTGTAGCATTTATGATGCAGGGCCCTTTTTTGGTGCAATCCCGACTTCTGGTCCTAATAGCGGTGGTCCAAGTGGACACTTTGAAATGGTTGGGAGCGCTCGCCTTTGGTGGAAGTTCTTTGATATTTGACTTTGTGGAATGAGAGCTTTTCTTTGACATTTCATTGCTTTGTAGTATTTTGGCTAGCTCCACTACTTTTACCAAGAGTTGGCGCACACTGATCAACATTTTTTTATTTTATCACACCCTGGCACATAGGTAAATGTCAAGAGATAGTACAAGAACCATGTTCTCATACTGGCTAAATGTGTTGACACTCAGGTTTCATGAAGCCTTCATTGATTTTATCCCATCCTCAAGTATCATCAAATCAAGTCCAAACTCAAATCCCTCATCCCAGTTCCTCAAGTGAAATTTCAACTCATCTCATCATAACTGCAGTCGTGTATGTGAGGTGCTGGTCATATTCTTAAGGTAGAGACTAAGCATGCAATATAGCACACAAATCTTTCAAACTAGGGAGATGTGAATAATTAAGTCAAAGACCCTAATGACTAAGGCTGATTAACTCAAAATCTCAGGAGCTCATAAACCAAGTTTTCTTGAACATCACTAGTATTGTGTGAAAGTGAATTATGTCAGGGATTAAACCAACTTATTAGTAAGTATTTTTTCTTTGAGTTTTTTTTAGAGTTTTTTTGTTTTTTTTTTTTGAAAAACAAAGGAAAAGAAGAAAGTTTTTTTTTAGAAAAAGTATTTTTTTCAAAAGTTTTTTTTGAAAAAGATTTTTTAAGAGATTTTTTCTGAAAAGATTTTTGTTGGTCAATAAGAGAGGACACATTTTTTTAAAAAAAAGTTTTTTTAACAAATAAGGATTTTTTTAATTTTTTAGAGCTTTTTTTTGAAAAAAAAATTTACCCACCCTATAATTATTATATAATATATACAAAAATACGTAAAAGTATGAGGTATGGGTAAAGTATATATGTAATATATACACGCTCCCTATACTTAGCTTGTGCTATGTCCTCATGGCACTAGGTGACAAAAAGACATAGCTCGTACTAATCGTAGGAAAGCTAAAATAATAAAAAGTATAGAAGTCGATCCGCCCCCCTATACTTTGGCTCTGGTCAGCCTAAGTGTAGAAGAAGAGCATAAATGAGACGGACGAGGTCAAGAGGAGAAATGATGAGTATATACACATGAAGGGCATCGGTTCCCCCTATACTTAGGCTATGATCAGCCTAAGTATAGGACAGGAGTAAGTGTGAGAACCGATGTGATCTGGAGAATATACAAAGAAGGGAGAATGTACAAGTGAAATGAATCTTCTAAGATATTGAATCTTGATGCTGCATCGTCATGAAGAGTAATATGATGTATCTGCTCTGTGCTCACTCTGCATGAAGTTGATGACCTCGACTTGGACTAACTGCTCTTTCGAATCAACAAAATGCTTCAACAGTTGTCCATTCACCACATGAGATTGTGCACCATCTGTGAGATCAGCTATCTCTACACTTCCATTTTCGTGCACTTTCTTAACAACAAAGGGACCCGTCCATTTAGATTTGAGCTTCCCATGGAACATCTTCAACCTGGCATTGAACAACCATACCTTTTGTCCAAGGACAAAGTCTTTGCACCTAATGTGTTGATCATGCCATCTCTTTACTTTGTCCTTATAAATCAAACTGTTGTCATATGCCCTGTTTCGGATTTCCACGAGCTCGTACAAGTTCAAGTCTCGACAAAGCTTCCCTAGGTGACAACTCCAATTAATCTTCTTAATTGCCCATTCGGATTTATGAATCAATTCTGCGGGAAAATGGCATGGCTTGCCATAGATCATTCTAAATGGTGAAGTACCCAATGGTGTCTTGTAGGTTGTCCTATAGGCCCACAGAACTTGGTCCAAGAGCTGAGACCAGTTCTTCCTATCGGGACGAACCAATTTCTGCAAAATACTCTTCACATCTCTGTTCGAAACCTCTGCCATGTCGTTGGACTGTGGTGGTAGGGACTAGTAACTCTATGCTCAAATCCAAAGTCCTTAGCTAAGATCTCATATCTCGATTCACAAAGTGGCTACCCCCATCAGATATCAAAACTTTTGGCACCCCAAACCTAGCAATGATATGGTCTCTTACAAACTTACAGACAGTCTTGCTATCTGCGGTTCGAGTTGGGATAGCCTCCACCCACCTGGATAAATAATCAACCGCCAACAATATGTACTCATGTCCTTGGCTGTTGGGAAAGGGACCCATAAAATCTATGCCACATGCATTAAAAACATCACAAATAATCATTGGTTGCATGGGCATCTCATCTCTCTGTCCAACTGTCCCTCCCATCCTTTGACAGATCGGGCCCGACCGTACAAAGTCAATAGCATCTCTAAACAAGGTCAGCCAATACAATCCACATTGAAGTACTTTGTGAGCAATTCTCTTTCCCGAATGATGTCCTCCAGCCTCAAGTGAATGACAATATGTGAGGACACTCTGGTATTCCTCCTGAGGAATACACCTTCTCCAAACACAATCCGGTCCTTCGAAGAAAAGGAAAGGATCATCCTAGTGGTATCTCCTCGAATCCGACTTCAGTCGATCAATGTTGCTCCTAGTCCAACCATGGGGAACCTGCTTGGAGACAAGATAGTTCACCATATTGGCATACCACGGGAGTGAGTCAATAACATAAATTGACTCATCTGGGAAGGTCTCTCTAATCCGCTCATAATCAGGAGAATCCTTAAGTTCAATCTGAGAAAGGTGATCAGCCACAACATTCTTCACTCAAGGTTTATCTTTTATCTCCAAATCAAATTCCTGGAGGAGTAAAATCTACCTAAGAAGATGTGCCTTCGCGTCCTTCTTTTCCATTAAGTATCGAATGGTTGTGTGATCAGTATATATTGTCACCTTAGAGCCTAAAATATATGATCTGAACTTCTCAAGGGCCCATACTACCGCGAGCATTTGCTTTTCAGTCACTGTATAATTCTTATGTGTAGGATCTAATACTTTGCTCGCATAGTGAATCGCAAATGGAATCCCCTCTCGCCGTTGTCCTAACACAGCTCCTATAACGAAATCTGAAGCGTCAGTCATGATCTCAAAGGGGAGAGACCAGTCAGGAGCTTGTAGGATAGGCGAGGCACAAATCTTCCTCTTCAAGAGCTCAAAGGCCTCCAGACACCTGTGATCTACAACGAACTCTGTGTCTTTCCCTAAGAGCTCAGTCAATGGGCGGGCGATCTTTGAAAAATCCTGAATAAATCTTCTATAGAATCCAACATACCCTAGAAAAGACCTCACTGACTTCACGTTGGTAGGTGGATCGAGTTTCTTGATCACCTCTACCTTGGCAGGGTCAACCTCCATTCCCCTTTTTGAGATGACATGCCCCAACACGATACCCTCTATCACCATAAAGTGACTCTTCTCCCAGGAGAGTACCAGATTCTCCTCTCTACACCTCGTGAGGACTCGGTCCAAGTGCGCTAAACATGTATCAAAAGAATCACCATGGACCGAGAAGTCATCCATGAACACTTCCAGGAAATCTCCCACCATCTCGGCAAATATGGCTATCATGCACCGCTGAAATGTGCCCGGGGCATTGCAGAGCCCGAATGGCATGTGCCAGAAAGCATAAGTGCCGAATGGACATGTGAATGTGGTTTTTTCTTGGTCCTCAGGGGCTATGGCCACCTGGTTGTAGCCTGAGTACCCGTCAAGAAAACAGAAGAACTCTTTCCCTGCGAGTCTCTCCAAGATCTGATCAATAAAAGGCAAGGAAAAGTGATCTTTCTTGGTCGTGGCATTCAAGCGCATGTAGTCGACACAGACGCGCCACGACGTGGGTACTCGTGTCGCGATCTCTACCCCCTCCTCGTTGGTGACCATCTAAATTCGCGACTTCTTCGGAACAACATGAAGCGGGGACACCCACTTGGAGTCAGAAATAGGGTATACGAACCATGCCTTGCACCATTTTTCAATTTCTTTTTTCACCACTTCCCGTAGATTGGGGTTAAGTCTCCTTTGGAACTCACGGGAAGGTCTCACATTATCCTCAGTAAAAATGTGGTTCGAGCAGAGAGCGGGATTGATACCCATGAGATCCGACATTGTCCAGCCTATTGCTTTGCGGTTCCTCTCTAAGACCTCTAACAACCTAGACTCCTGTTCTAAAGTCAAGTCTGAGCTAATGATGACAGGATATCTCTCTTTGGATCCCGCAAGAAAGGCGTACTTGAGTGTAGGAGGTAGTGATTTCAGTTCTGGCAATGTGGTATCATCAATCAAATCTGGTTGAACTGAATCTGAATCTGGTTCCGTGTTGCATGAAGGTGGGCTAAGCTGAGTAGTACTCTCCACCAACTCAGAAGTATGGGGAGTCGGATCCCAAAGAAATGTGGTAGTTCGGCCAAAGCCGCGTCCGACTCATCATCTATGTCCCATGACCGTTCCGAAGGGTATGGAACTGACAGATCCAGATGGATCTCTATGTCATCATAGGAATAGGTAGATGCATCTCTCACACGATCAGACGACACCTGGCAAACTGCATCATCCACTATATCCTTTTCAGATGAAAGGGACTCGCTCTATCCTGAAGGAATCTGTCCCCAAATCCCAACTGTGCTAATTATACTGCAATCTTCCTCTGAAGATGAGTACTCTGTACTGCTCTCTGAATCAGGTCGCTGACACTTGGTTTGCTTCATCTCAAGGTTCACTTCTCCGCCTGGAGAACGGAACTTCATCATTCCCATACCATAATCGAAAGTTGCGCCTACGGTCCTAAGGAAGGGTCATCCGAGAATGATCTGAGATTCTCTCCAATGATTGGGGGTCTCCATGTCCAAAACTGTGAAGTCAACCTGATAGTTCTGCCCCTCAATCGAGATAACTACATTTTTCACTTCTCCCTTAGGTCTCTTCACTGAACGATCTGCAAATTGGAGTAAAGCTCTAGATTTGCTAAGTGGTCCCAACTCCAATTTCTGATATAAGGCTAAGGGAAGTAAGTTGATCGAAGAACCGTTATCCAAGAGTGTGTGTGCAAACGCAATGTCGTCAATACGACTCTCCACATAGTGAGCACCCATGTCTCTCTTTTTCTTTGGCAAAGTCTGATTCTTGAGACAATAGGTTGTAGCTACTGATAAGACATGTGTCTTTATATTTCGGTTATCTTTCTTCCTGCTAACCCTTGTAGGTGTGCATCTCACCTTAAGGTATTTTTGGAATGCAGGATGGTTAGCCACATATTCATCAAATGGCACCTTTAGAGTGATGTTTCTTTACAAAATCGTGCCATATCGGGGTCATCTTTCTGAATCTTTTTGATGTGCTTTCCTATCGTAAGAGCACGGGGGAAAGGGATTGAAGCTAGGGAAACAGAAGATGAAGAGTCTGAATCATAAACTGAAAGATCATTCTTTGCATTAACGGAAATAGAGTTCTTCATACAAGAGTCTTTTTGATGCAACATGGAATCGAAATCAAAACTATCTGCTACAGGTTGTGGAATGAAGCTGGAGTGGTATCCGCCACAACCGGAGATGCAAGGTCCTCCGTAGAATCAGAAGAATATCCATGCTGCTGATGTTGCATACTCGCTCTCCTTCTCCTCTCGGTTCCCTGAGTTGAAATCCTCGAATGGTGCTGATGAGGCTCCGAAATATGTTGCCTCTCCTCCTCGTCCTCTGAAGACTCCTCAGGTAGAGCTCCAGAGATGCCCCTCCTTGTGTCCCTCGCCCTGTCAGGTACGGTCACGGTCCTTCCGCTCCTGAGTGACATGTGGTTAGGCTCGTCACACGAAAGAATCTCATGTTCAGATCTAGGAGATGCTGAATAGTATACCTGACCAAAGTGCTGCTGAGAACTAGATCGGTTCAGGCTATTGGGGTTAGCCTGAACTTGGGCTGGGATAGAGGTAGAGGGTGTAGTATGCTCGTCTCGCCATCTGGACAGGCGGTTGACATCCACCCGTAAGTCATGAATCTCGTTCCTGTAGGAACGTAGCTCGTCAAGTATCTGTTGCTGAATATCCACGGGACTAGACGAAGAAGGAAGTGGATAAGATTGGGAAGAAGAACGAGAAGACTGGCCCTGCTGGCCAGAGTACTGCCTCTGTTGCTGCTGCTGGGGTTGCGGGCCCTGTTGGCCCGCTTGGTAATGGCCATGTCGGCCATACTGCTGGTACTGCTGCCTCTGCTGCTGGGGTGGCTGGAATCCAGGGCTATGCTATGAAGGAGGTGGTGCAGAGGTGAATGCGGTGTTGTGAAAGGTCGGGGGACGCTGATAGGTCTGTCGGTCTCCCGTACTTCCCTTCTTGGCAGGGTCCTGAGTATACCATATCCCATTAACCTCCCAAACCGGTGGAGGCTCCTCCTGGGCTGTCTCTGCTAATGGAGATGGCAGCTGGAAAGAGTGGGTGTAGGATTAGTCTTGCTCCCACGGCTGGGGTTGCCCTGACACCAACTGCTCCTGAACATGATGAACTCGGTATACGGGAGCAAAGGGTGCAGTCACGGAGGTATATTTATCTTAGATACCCTATCAGTCAACTCCTCCATTTGTTTGGAATCTTGGAGACGCTCCGGTCTAATTCATCAATTCTCCTGTCAATCCTCTCTATTACAGTAAGCTTGTCAGCAAGGAGTCCCATGCTAGGGATCACGTCCTGAGAGAGATCGACCACAGCTGATTTCCCCCCCTCCAGATGAGAGTGAACTGGGGAATGGTGTATAGGCCCTGTTGACCATCTATGAGCGGCTAGTTTCAGCCATCTGCTCGAATACCCTCCAGACGGTATCCACTCCTCGTGATGTATAGCTGCCTCCACAGGCAGCGCTCATTAAGCCCTGCATCTCAGGGTTGAGAGCAGTAAAGAACGACTGGACCAAGATGTTGTCATCTAATCCATGACAGGGACACTTCTACAAGATATCCTTGAATCTTTCCCAAGAATCACAAAAGGCTTTATGGGGTAATTGAGAAAAACTCGTAATGCGCGTCCTCATCATGTTAGTTCTACTCAATGGGTAGAACTTCTTCATAAATAGGTCCTTGAACTAGGCATAAGTAGTGACTGTAATCCCAAGATTCTTCACCCAGTAGTCGGCTTTTCCACCCAAGGCAAATGGAAGGGCTTTGAGCCTAATATAATCCTGGCTAACACTATTATGTTTGAGGTTAGCACAGATGAGCTCAAAGTCCCTTAGGAATGCATATGGATCCTCAGAAGCATTCCCATCAAAATGTGGTAGCAGGTTCAGAAAATGCGGCTTCTACTCAAAATCAACAGTGGGTTCGGTCGGACTCAAGTAGTTCCGAATTTGATATTGTCCGGGGTTATATGCCGCATCCATTGGTGGTTCGACCCCAACATTTAACTGTCCTAACTGAGCTCTCAGTAATGCATGTTGCTGCTCAGATGCAGCTAATCTGGCAAGTATCATTCTCATTGGGTCTTCATGGTTCTCTTCTTCCTCGTCTTTCTTCTTTGGAGGCATTTTACTTGTGTCTTCTTTATAGCCTGAATCAGCAAGGTGTTCTTGATTAGAAGAGGATTTATGAATCAAGATATTCTCACCGAGGCGATGGTCTTCCTCGGTGAGGTGGGGAGAGAGAAAGGGAATGGTTTGAGAGTAACCATCTCGAGAGTGGGTGATCCTTGGCTCAAGAGGGTCATGAGTCCAGGTTGGTCCAAGTTGTGCATGGACATTTGAAGACATACTTTTTGGAGGGTTCAATGAGAGATTCGCAAAGTCCGAATAAATATCCCCCCAATCGGTCATCTTCGATGTCAAAAGAACCGATTCGAACATGATAGTCAATGAGGCGCTAGTTCTACGGTGCACGTAAATGTGCGGAGTGAACTCACACAATATAAACACAATTCAAACCCTCAATTTCATCAACTCAACACGTGATGGCCGTAAGAGTTCGGCCGAATTATCTGATCAATTTTAGTTGGTGAGAATACAATCTTGGAAAGATTAATGAGCTGTTAGGTGCCTGTATTTTCCTACAGACTGGCCCGGTTCTTACGACTAGTTGGACCTACTTTCAGCCAGTATAGGAGTAAGTACGGACCGTATAAATACGGCTACCCGTTCCTTGAGGTCTAAGGCGTCCTCTAAACCTCCCACTCTGCTAAGGAAGTCCGGACCGTTTATCAGCTACCCGTATTCCTAACTGAAAAGTAGCTAATCGCCTAAAAAGAAAGAACCAGTAGTAAGTAAGAAATCCAGGCTTGGCTCTATCCTAGGGTCGTCTCTCTCTCACTTGCAAGTAAAAATAAACAATGAGGGCTTTATGCACCCGAGAACAAGGGTTCTTTTTATTCCAATTAATTAAATCAACCTGCTCAATTCAGTCCCAATTTCAGAGTTAGGTTATCACTTGAAATTTATATGAACACACAAGCACGTCTACCGTTCAATCCCAATTTCCTTTTTGACCTTTAGTTATAAAATAATAGGGAAATCGGAAATCAGAATGCAAATGAGAGACTATGATGCATGCTCAGAAGAAGGTATACTTACAGTGAATCCCAGCACTCTCCATGCGTTATGCAAAACTGAATATATAAATTTTACACTAAATGCATGCAGATCGAGAAAACCCGCACCTAAACAGTATACTATTAGCGGGGAAGAATTGATTTAATTTTGAGCTAAGTAATACGTGTTTATGTGTGTCTTATTATGAATCTTATAAGATATGTGAATCTTCTAATATATGTGTGGCCTAATTTACGATGGGCACAAATAAATTTGATGCTATACTACCGTGTGCCTAATCCTTAAATTTGCCACTCAAGTCGAGCCCCACCCTTATCGGAGAGTGAAACAGGTCTCGACACACCACAAATAATGTACAAGTCTTTTTTTACACGCACGAGCTCTCAAACAAGAGCCGCTATAAAGAAGAAAACTACCTAAATAATTACAACAAAATAATTACAAGAATTTACAAAAAAAATTCTCTCGAAAATAAATTAGCAATTCCTTGATCTTCAGCAATCGGTGCGCGTGTCGTGTCCGTCGACCTCCGATGCACTCCAAGTCCACCGGTCGCTCGCAAGGAAAGTAAAAGTTATATTAGAGATATAAACAATAAAATATATACAAAATGATAACAAAAATAATTACAAAAAAAGATGGAATAAATACAAGAGGCTCGGGGGTCAGATTACCCAAGTAAGTGAAATCTTAATCCAAATTTTTAAATTAGTCCCCAAGCCGTTTGCCTCCCCGGCAACGGCGCCATCTGACGGGTCTCTAAATACGTGTTATAATTTGGACACGTTGTAGTACATGTACTTAGCGAGTCGATCAGAACCGAGAGAAAGATCTCCGTGAAGAGTGTCTCGGCTTAGTTTATATCCCGGGCAAGTCTGGGGTCGAACACAGGGAGGCAAAGGAACAACTTTAGGATTAATCCAAATATTAAGAACTAGATTTTCAGTGCATATTTTTTATATATTTTTTTAATGCAAAATGAATGCCAAAAAAACAAGATGCGAGTTAATTAATACATTAAGAAAGCATACAACTTAGCCAAATTAATTTAAATAGAAAATAAGTCCAATTTAGCAAAGTTATAATTTTCCTAAAATGTCAATCCAGTGATGAATGCAAGGCACATTTTTTGTATTTTTAGGAATTAAAATGCAACAATTAAAAATGCACACTTTTTATGGGTGTTTTCATAATTTATCACATAAACAGTAAGCAAAAATCATGAAAAAATTACTGGAATTAAAACATGATGAAATGAGACTACAGTATTTTTTTGGAATTTTTTAACAAAATATGATTTTTTTGTATTTTTTAGTGGAAACGAGGTGACAGTGAGTAAATAATTCCTAATAAATCCACATTTTCAAATTAGGCATAGAGCAAATTATCTCATATAGATATTTTCATATGGCATTCAAGAGACTTGAAATTTTGCAAAAATGATGTACGTGGATTTAGTTAAAAATCAAATATGAATTTCACTCTATGATTTATTTCAGGCACAAGACGACTCCACTTTGGATGAAATTTGGGTAGTAAGTTAAGCACTTATCAAGACATCATGTCTAATTTTTGTGGAATTTTTAGAGTAACTGTGAGTTAGTTATCAATTTAATAGCATATAATGGGTACAATATGAAGATTTTCAATCAACCAATTTTATTAATTCACAATATCTCATAAAAATTAAATAAATATTCAAAAGGCACAAAATTAGTTGCTCAACATAATGGCATTTTTCATTTAATAAAAAGATGCAAAAATGATGTCCAAATCAACGCATAAACACAGGGTTGTTCGTGTAAAACAGAAATTGAAAAGAAAACTTAAACTTATGCACGGGGACTAAACTGTAATTACGGAAACATGAAATATATACAATGTAATTTTTACATTAAAAAAATGAGAAAGAAAAGGAGGCCTTCTTCTTCCTCATGATGGGGATGAACCCAAAGATGGGTAGGGGCGGCGGGCGGTGCCGCGCGGCCGTGTGCGTCGAAGGCGTGCGCCGGAGGCGGAGGCCGGCTCGGTGGCGCGGTGCGAGGGCTCGGGGCTTGCGGCGACTGAAGGGAGGCGGTGGCCGGCCCGGTGGCGCTGGCGGTTGTACCGCTGGAAGCACAAGGGGCGGTAGCGCGGGCAGAGATTGGAGCGACGACGCGCGCACGCGGCGGTCCACATACGGGCAGTGGAGCCGGCTCGCGGTGGCTAATGAGGGAGTGGCGGCGGGCGGCGTGGCTGCCCTTGGAGGAAGGGGGCAGCGGGCGGCGCCTGCTTCTCTCTTTTTTTATTTTTTTTTATTTTTTTGTTGTTTTGCTGCTGAATTAATTTTTTTGTTTTAAATTTTTTTATTTTTTTTAATTTTTTAGACAAGAAATATGTACACAAAAAGAATGGTGACAATGAGTATGATAGTGGTGATGAGGATATAAACAAATGTGGGTATATAGATGGTAATGTGATGGACTAAAAAAATTGCAAAGATAACAAGATAATAAAATGAGAAGAAAAATTACCTACGATGGAAACAGTCGCCTATGGTGTGATCACGAGAGCACGGTCTTCGCTCAAATCGCCAGCAAGCGATGAGCTCGAGCAGCGCGCGGTTAGTGGGTCGTCGTCGCTCGACCGCGGTTGCGTCGCTGTCACCGATTCAACTCTGGGAACTAGGCTCTCCTCACATAAAGATGGATCAACTGCAAATTGAGGAGGATGTGATATGTATAAAAAAGATGAAATGAGAGGTTATTAAAGTGGTGGGAGTTTATATTATTAATGGAGTTGAATGGGAGGTTTAAAAAATGGTGGAGTTGAATGGAGGTTGGTGGTAAAGAGTTGAATGGTGGTTATTGTAGAGAATGTATAATAAATAATAAAATAAATAATGATATAAAGTAGGCTACTTTAAATATAACAAAAATAAAGAAGGAAAAAAATAGTGGTGAATTTACAAGAGAAATACATACAACATGTACATTTTTTTGCTTTTCTAATATGTAATTTTTTGTCTTTTTAATAAAAGATATTTACAACTGAAAAAATACAATAAAATAATATAATTAAAATAAAACATAACAATGACTTTTTTGGATTTTTAAGTAAATGAGAAAGGTAAAATAAAAATGAAGAAAAAAATGAATATATACATAATATACAATGTACATCTAGGTCCCAAAACCCAACTTTTGCAAATGAGCTCCGATTTTAATGAAACCAGTTCCGTTGGATAGATAATTTTCTAACTTGAACTTTAAAAGCGAGTTTGGTGAATCGGAGTTCATACGGAGCGGGAATTTAGCTTGGAAGCTGGACTTTACGGCTTTTTCTCTTTGGGATCTAGGAGCATTTATTTGAGGTAAATTTTGTTTTGTATTTTTGTATTTTTATATACAATTCTATAAACAAGAAGTTAGAGAAAGAATTAGGCAAAAAGAAGTTGAAATGAAATTATTAAATATACAAGAAGTTTTAGGCTATTTACAGGTGAAAAACTACTTTAATTTTACGGCTTTTTATTGTTAATTTATTTTGTACAATATAATATACAATAATTAATGTATTTTATTTACAAGAGTTATTTTGTTAATTTATGGATTTTATGGATATTTATTAGGGAATTTACTCGTGGATTTTGCTGAGATCAAGATATTGAGATGATGAATCGTGGATTCATCAAGCACTTAGGTTTTGAATCAAGATAATATAAGAACCTTGTTCTCATGCTAGATAAATTGCTGACATTCAGGTTTCATGAAGCAAATCTTAGTCGTACCCCATCCTTGAGCATCATTAGATCATGTCCAAAATAAAACCTCTCATCCTAGTTCCTCAGGCAAAACATCAACTCATCACAATGGCTATACAATCGTGCAAGTGTTGTGCTGGTCATATTCTTTTGAGAATAGAGATTCTACATGCAATATATCACGTATATCTTTCAAACCAAGGAGTTCAAGTTATTAAGTCCTAAGACCCTAATGAAAAATAATGGTTTAAACTCTGAGTCAAGTATCACTCTAGTCCAAGTATCCTGAAATACACAAGTCTTGTATGATGTGAAAATGTCAGGGATAAAACCACTTATCAATTGGAATTTTTTATATAATTTTCTATTTTTTTCAAACAATTATGTAAGTATATACAAAAATAATGTGTTAAAATGATTTGTATTCTTTTTAGAAATAATATGTAAAATATTACAAAACCATGTCACACATATATATATATATATTCAAAATATTTTACAAATCATTTTTCAAAATCGGTTTCAAATCCCTTTTGCAAACAATAGGTAAAATATTTTTACAAAATCATGTCACATATGTATAAATATTTTCAAAATATTTTACAAATCATTTTTTAAAATCAATTTCAAATCCCTTTTGCAAATAATATGTAAAATATTTTTATAAAATCATGTCACATATATATATGTGGATTTTCAAAATATTTCACAAATCCTTTTACAAAAATCAGTTTCAAAACACCATACCCTTAGCCCATAATATCATATGAAAATATTTTAAAGTATGAGCTATGAATAAAGCATATGTGAAATATATACGTGCACCCCCTATACTTAGCTTGTGCCATGTCATCATAGCACAAAGTGAAATGGAGAACATAGCTTGTATTAAATAAAAAGAATTATACGAGAATTGAAATCGGCACTTCCCTTCTATACTTAGTCTTTTAAATAACCTAAGTATAGGAAGCAAGTATCAAGGAAGAGGGTATCAAATGTATAGAGGAACGGAGAGATTAGCCAACCAAGGGCTCCCCCCCCCCTCCCCCACATACTTTGCCTGAAGTAGCCTAAGTACAAAAGACAAGAACCTAAAGAAGAGGGAATTGAGAACTAAATGATTTGAGTTGGGGTTAGATGAAAAGAATGATTTCTAATGATGAATCTCTTGAGAATTGAAACTTATGTAGCTTTTGGAGATTAAAGCCCTGCATAAGTGTTTAAGAAAGTGTAAGAATAAACTCACACAAAACAAATACAATACAACCCCCTTTATTTAACCAACTTCATACATGAAGATCGTGAGAGTTGGACCGGATTATCTTGTCTGTTTTAATTGGTGATAGTACAATGTCTAGATTCCATTACTCACGGTGAGTCTCCTTATGCCCAACAATGCTCCTGATATCTCTCAATCAAATGGGTGATCTTCCCGAGCTCTAGGGTTCAATATCACACCCTTAAAGAGACTAACAGACCTACATAGATGAAACATAGACTAAGGTCGGAGGCAAGAACTTGTAGCTCCCAAATCTGTGAAAGTAGGAGATGGAGACTTAAGGGGCAAGTCCATGGATTTGGGCTCGATCCTTAGGGATAAATCCTCATCCACTCTGTCTGGAGGTTGGTACCGATGACTACTGAGGGGATTACTCTCCCATAGTATGGTTAATTTTACTCCATTTTTTATCGACTTGCTTAAATAGTCTCAAATTTTAAGAGTTTAGATTATCACTGATAATTAATGTGATCACATAAATACATTGCCTAACGTTCAGTCATGTTTCTTTTTATGATCCCAAGTTATAAATAAAAAATTCAAGAAAAAAATGAATGCAAGTGAGAAAAAATGGTGAATGTCCATGGTAGGAATACTTACAATGAGTCCCAGCTCTCTCCGTGTGAATGCAAGACTGTATTAAATTTAACACTACATGCAATGCAAGTCAATAAAAACCACACATGCGCATAAATTCTATTAGCAGAAAGAATATACGTTACAATTTGAGCTAGATAAAATGAGCTAAGTGTGTTTTATTTAAGTAAATCTTAAGAGGTGAATGTGTGACCTAAGATTATGATGTTACAGATATAAATGAACTAAGTAAAGTTCTATGAGTTGTATGCTCATCCTAATTTCGATCACTCAAGTCGAGTACCACCCTTGGGTGAAGGGTGAAATATGTCTCGAGACACCACAATAAAAAGTTAAAATATATCTTTTTACAATCACGAGCTCTAAATCAAGAGCCGCTATAAATTTATAATTAAATATTAGAATTTAAGTACAACAAATAATTACGAAACTTAACTAATTAGCTACTTTAACTAGTTATCTCCTTTTATGCTCAGCTATTGTGAACTTCTTTTAGTTGGAGGTCCAAGCTCCTCGCCTCCGCGTCACTTCAAGCGTCCTTGGCTCTGTGGGCTCTACCACAGCAACAAGATGGTTAGATAATCAAAGAGATATCAAGCTACTAACAAAACATGACATTAAATAACAACAAGTCAATAAAATAATACAAAATCAACACAACACAAAGTTGACCTGAATAACATTAAAAATCCTTAAACTCAATATCTAAACCTAATCAAATAAGTTAATGATGTGTTTTACCCGACAATGATGCCATATGATGAATCGGTAATAGGCTGATAAATCAATCAAGGTCGGCTAATCAGACTATCCAAGAGATGTGTGATGGCTTAAGAGAGCTGACTAGGTGTCAGCTCCATATGTGGCCACGTGGCCCAATCAAAAATAGAAGAATTAATAAGATGATGTAAATTAAATAATAATTAGTTAGAGCCTTCAAAATAAAAAAATATTCAACAGGAAAGTTGTGCATATTTTCAAGATCTACAACTTTCATGCAGAACTCAAAGTTAAAATGCATAATATATACACATTTAATATTTTTGTAAATATTTTTAATAAATAAAAATATTTATTTTTCATTTTTGTTATTTTTTATATTTTTGTGTAATAAATAATGTATGATGTATTACATAATTTATGAAAATAGTTCTTATTTGGTTTTTAATATTAAGAAACACATAAAATAAAGGAATCATATATGCATATATTATGTACTTATTTATATATTAATTAACCTTAATTATTTACAAGATGTTATATGTTAAATTGAATTAATTAGTTTTTATGTTAATTGAGTAGTTTAAGATAGAGAGATAATTAGTAGAAATAAAGATGATGGATCTGAGATTCACAACCCTCTTCCCTTGATATTTTAAGGATTTCTTTTTTAGTATTGAATACATTTATTACATGTTCATTCTGATCAAGCTCATATAGTCCATCAAATTTTGGAAAACCTTTTGAAACAAATTTCCCATAACATACCAACTTTAGATTTATGCTTCACCAGGAAAACCCACAACAATCTAGAGCAATCATCTAATGCCACAAGATAAAAATGGTTCCCCTGATGGTTAAGCATACAGTTGGGACTCCAAACTCAAAAATGGACCAAATTAAACAAGTAACTACTATATGACAAAGTTATTCATAATAATCATTTATGGTATGTTTTTCATAAAAATAAATGAGTACCCATATTTAACAATCTTAGACATGGATAATAAATTCTTTCAATGTCCAGAACATAGTGACATTCTCTAAAAAAGGACTCTCTAATGGCAATCAGTGCAACTGTTGCATCAAATCTCACCTAGATGACTATCTTCTCAACACCAATATGTTGGTCTCTCGAAATATGTACACCATATTGCAAAAGTGAACATAGATAGCAAAAATAAAAAAAATCGATTACCTTCTCATCCAACAAAAAACTTTGTTTCCGTAATAAAAACAAGCATATTACATAACAGTTATTCACATTTTCCCTTCTCCAACGACTTCAAGTAGTAGGATAGTTGTGCTTCCAGTGTCTTGATTTTGTAGTAATGGAAAACACATGTCATCTTGGATGTCGGATGTGAAGAAGAAGTAGAAGCAAGGTGAGCTCTATGATCTTTATTCCTTTTCTTATGGAGTGGACCCTTTGGGGACTCCTTTTTTATTGGGTTTCTCTTTGATTTTAACCATTGCAAAGATAGAGGGATTATACTTCTTGATCACGTCCTTAATTTGCCTTTGACATATACAACAACTTGACATTTGTAGGTTTCATTTTGTCCACTTGAATTTAAACTATGAAGGTCATGAGAAATTCCACAAAGACAACAGATTGAAGTGAGCCATCATGTGTGGTTTAGATAAGCACCCAAATATTTTGAGTATATGATCTCTTACAATGCTACATCCCTACTTCTTAAAACGAACTAGATCATTCATGATATTGTGAAACTGAGTGCGTATCACATTACCAATTATCTCCTTCATATTGAAGAGGATCTCGTCCATATACAACATATCAACGCGATGCTTTTGAAGCATATTTTATATGAGTGCAAGAACATAGCATCAGACAAGCACATGGTCAGTGCCCCACTTTGTCTTAAACTATCTTTCCTCTTCTACACGAGGTTTTGTGTAATTTACACTGGTGAGCATATATGTTATGTGCTTAGCTGCAAATATATATCCAAATTATTGATCTAGTCCATGTATTTTTAGCCATGTCAACTAGCTAACTTCGAATAATTTATTGAGTGGGCTAAGGTTTACCATATAATTAAAATTAGTTTTTACTTACATTAGACAACTTTGATTAAAGAACTTTAGAATAAATATCTCTCTTTTGAAAAAGTTGTGAAAGTTAACTCCCTCTCTAACTTATAGAACATAAGGCACATCGACCTTAATGCTTCAAGTGGGATTTTAGATATCCTTTCCACTTTTCCACACTTAATTATATAAGAAAATGCAACTAATTGTGAAACAAACAATAATCCAGAAATTTAACATGTGTGCCCAATAATTTAATCTTTAATATCTATGTCAACCACCACAAAGATGTATGCTGACATGATATTAGGCAAGTCAATCATCAATGAGTATGATACTACACATGCGTGATCCAAGAGTAACTCCAGTAATAAAAGGATTACTAATTGAATCATTATACATATGACTCATCTCTTTTGGGAAATAAAGTAGACTTATCTACATACTCTTATACTATGGAGCTTTGACTTTGCGTAAGCAACTCCTATGCACAACTCATGGTCATGATAATTCTTTATCTTAACAAGAGACCTTAACAAAAGACATTAAATCATCATCCAACTACTAATTCATTTGACATTTGAAATTGAATTTTCTAGGAATCTAGTTCTACAGGCATGAGTAAGTCTTCCAAGAAATTTGTCGATTTATTTTTATTAAATTTGAAACAACTCTAGGTTCTAATCACATTCCAACCTTTAGCCTTATGTATTGAATGAGGTTGAAAAATCATTTTCACCGTAATTAAAATCAATTAATTACGTTATATGGATGAAGCAACAAATCAAAATCATATAAAATCTATTACTTAATGCAATGTGGCAAATGTTCATTTAGCTTGAGCAAGCGGCATGATTGACTCTAGGAGGCAAAATTTTGTCAAAAGGATTCAATCAAATAACCAAGTGAATAAGCTTTGAGAGAGGGTTTTTTGTGTTCTTTTATGCAAAATGAGATGAAAATATGATATGCAAAATGAATGTGATCCAAATGATATGAATGTGATATGCATCTGCGACGGGTGTATAAATCCATATATAAGGGGTATTTTTGCAAATGATATTATGGGGTTTAAAACACAATGTAAAAAATAGAATGGAAATTTTTTGAGTTCTAAAATAACAGTAAAATATCTCAATACAATTTTGATCTTTTTGTAATGACTTTTTAGCAAATAAAATTAAAAGAATAAATATTGGATAAATGCAAAGTACATAACTTCCTAAATACCTAGATAATATCTAACAGAGATAATCGGTAAATATATATTTCTATAGGTAAAGAATTTCAGACACTACTTATGGTGTATTCTTTATTTTTATTAATCAATATGCATGAATGAAAAATGATCAAAGTGTAGGGAATTTTACGTAATTTTTCACAAAAATGAGAAGTAAAAATAATGAAACTTGGTGAAAATGTGAAATATAATGACATGCAAATGTTGCAATTATTGTAATACACCCATGCACTCTCTGTTATTGAGTTCTCTCCACCAAAAATCAGTGTTCTCTGTGGTGTTGCTTGTTCTTTGATGTGCTTTGGACAATTTCGTTAAAACGCACTTACATCGATCGTGTTATCATATTATCCTGTGAGCAGATCACCAGATCATATGCACCGACAGTATGACGGTGAAATCCTCTCTAAGATATTTCTTAATGGGTGCTTCGATAATCTCTAATCTAATCCATTTTCTCTCTTGGTTGTTGTTACAATTGCTTCTTTTATTTACCATTTGTAGGTCTTGCTTGACATTGCTATTCCGGATATTTAATTTACAATTCTTGTGTTATACTTTTGAAAATCGATTATTCCATTCGGATTCATCTCCAATAATTTGAAATCATGTTAAAATGATTTTTTTAGTCATATAATTAAGTAATTTATTTCAATTGTTATGATGATGTTCTCAACGCTATATATAATGAATTTTGATGCTTAATTTCACTGTATTTGATATACTTGTTGTAAATAATATATATTTACCATATTTAAATCAGAGGATCCTGTGAGAGTCAAAAACTGCGAGAGCATGAGAGCATTGATTCTAGACCACTAGATTCTGCTCATCTCTATCATGAGAGAGATGAGCAGAATTTAGATGTCCAGATTCACTGCTCTCATGCTCTCACAGTTTTAGTTTTTGACTCTCACAAAATCATCCCTCTTTAAATCATTCAATATACACATATATCTAAGTTAATATAAGGTATTCATGTCATATTATTTGAATCTATCCATGTCATTTTTATATCAATATTCATCTTTAAGATTAATGTAACATATCTTTCACATCTGTCCGATAGGAGTTTTTAAAGTTCACTGATTAACAATGTATCTGATCCAATCTATATTTTGATATATATGATCTAAATTAATGGGTACCCAATCAAGTTATCCGAATTGGATGCCCCCCCAAAAATCCAAAACACCAATACTGACCCTATGGATATTATCATGGGTGCTCGATGATCCAACATCCACATGTATATGAATGTAAATGGTCGAATATAAAAATACGTGCATAAGAGTTACCCAATTCTTGTTCATTTTAAATTTGGAATTTTTACCTCACGAACTCTATAAACTTTGTAATTACCTTCTCGACTTTTGAAACAACGCAATTCTTCCCTCGACCCTGCAAACTTGCTCACTCTTACTCCTTGAACCCTGCGTTAATCTATTTGAAACTTGTTAGGGTTCTTGGGGTAATTTACAGAGTTGATGTAGTAATTACATTGTGCAAAAGATCGTAGAGGCAATTTAAGAAGTTTCTAAAGTTCGTGGGGTAAAAATCCCTTTAAATTTGTTTATGGATATCAGTTTTGATGTTGATGGATATGAATAATATATTGATAACGAATACAAATATTAAGTAAACAAAATTCCAGACTAAGAGTTCTAAGGTCATTAAAGGCTAACTATTTCCCAATATAATTGGTTGAGACATTTTACTTACTCCCCTCTATTCGAAATAGAGTTAAATGGGGCTACTCTCAGTGAGAGTCAACTTGACTACTCCCGTCCTTATTATTTTTGTTTCTTAAGGTATAATATGAGAACACCTGAGGAGATTTAGTCAACTACATGACATCATGTTGTCATTTAAATTTTGTGTGAAACATACATTCCTAACACATCCATCTTAAATGGGTTGATTTCAACTATTCTGAGATTGTTAAAATTTGACAGGTTTGATGGATGGGATAGGAGTTTCTAATTGAGTCGGAATTTGAATGAGAACATGGTATCACTGTTTTTTCAGAAAATACCTTAAGAAATAAAAAATAATGATGGGAGTAGCTAAGTTGACTCCCCATGGGGGTAGCCACATTAAACCCTTCGAAATATGCCTTTCCATGAGCATTATGATCTGCAGCTCAAATGAGTTTTGTTCCTATCAATTTGATAGTTTGGCGAGAAAGGGAGAACTGCGAGGATCCAACCCTAGTATGAGAGGAATGGGTTGGCCCATCCCTTTATGTAACGGTTCTTATGCTAATAGCAGCACTTGGAAGCTAAGTTGGCATGGAAGAAATGTTGTGTTGTGGGAAATCCTTCTCTATGAAAGTTGTATAACATGTTTTTTTTCCAGGGGAAATGAAAATTACTTTGATTTGCATGACGTGTAAGCATCGCGAGTTGTTCAACTATGTCATACTAATATTCGAGAATATTAACTTTAAACAGGACAACGAGCTATTTAGGCGATAGAGATGAAATCGAGGATAGTTGGCATGCGCCACTTTCTGAAGTGAGTCCTAACAAAAACTAGTTCAACAAAAGTGAGCTCTTTTGTATCATTTTCACCAGTCTAGCTCCATTTTTTAGAGCATTTAACCTTGTCTACAATCCGTCTCAATGTTCATCTGATATGGAAGAGTATGTTGAGAATATATGAAAAGCTCATCGACCATATTATATTTGATAGGCTTGATTTCGCCCCGCTTTAGAGGTCAAATTGTGAAAATACTATGACTTTTCCTATCCCGATATAGATTTTGAAATTTTCTTACTGACATTCCACGTTCTCTAAAATTGATCTTCGGAAATATTTGACATTTTTATGACCATTTCTATTTTAGATATTCTTTTAAAAATAATGGAATACTTATTTATTTAATTGATCTTTTGCAATAAATCTAAATAATTTAAATCACAAGTGCAAAATTCGGACTATCACTCCATATACCATTTAATTGATATTTTTTATTATAACGTATTGATATATTATATTCAGTTTGATTTTGACAAAATATCATAACTGATAACAAATTCGAGCTTACAAATTCTCATTGAATAAGTTGTTGATTGACTATTCAATGCCATTGCCAATCTTAAAGAAATTCTTGGGAAATATAGAGTTAGTTGCATGAGATTTTTAATCATTGCCTTAAAATTATCAAATATTTCCAATGCGAAGGTACCATAGTACAATAGCTACCCATTTTTTACAAAATGAAAGTACTAACTTGGTTGTAATAAGATGGGTAGTATGCAAAGATGGGGTACCAACTCCATAAACACTGGTAGATAATACCTATATCTATATCAATAATCGATTAAGTATTTGGTATCTGTATTTTTAATCAATCGAATGTTGTGTCAATACTTTTTCAATATCAATCCCTTTCAAAATCAATATTTTTTTCACTTATTTGATTGCTCACCACCTTTTTAAGTGTTTCCTTACCCATTACAATTCATTAAAGTGCAACACAGTAGTTTACAGCAATCAATCTCTTCTACTATACCAAATAGATCAATCCTTGTAACCATTCACAGGTAAACTCACGATCATGTTTTTTTATCCTATCCAACAATTGATGTGGGATCCCTCGTAATGGGACCTAAGCTTTTTTTTCTCAAAATTTGCTCTGATCCAATGATTGAATGGGATGAATGATCACTCTAATACTCGTCGAGATTTTTTCAACGAGTCCAAGAATATTAAAATCTGAGTCTGAGAGCCCAAATTATGACTATTTTAGCGAGACTGGCTCGAGGTCCATTTCAGATTCGAACCAAGATCCGGATCTAAATTCCATCACATAAAAGAAACCTTATCATCCCCCGAAAGCCCTAACCATAAAGCAACCACCTCCACCTCCCCCTCCCTTTCCTTGCCGGAGCTCTCGCTGGAGCGCTGTCGGAACTCGTCGTATCGATGATCCGAAACCACCACCGCATAGAGGGGATCAAGATCATCCTCATGCTTAGGTGCTCGTCGTCAATGGTGCCCAATACATGTTGTTTCTCCGCATGCTAAGGTGCCAAGAATGTCATTTAGGTAACAATGTCATTTCCTCCTTGCTGTGAGTTTTCCAAGCAATTTTGAATCTGTATGATGTACTATTTTTTGCGTGTTGGTTTCTGTGATTTTTATATTAGAGCATATGATATTTGAAATCATGGACACTATTGAATTCATCTTACAATTTGTCATTTAACCATTCTTCTGAATATTGTCTCATGTTCCATTAGAGACCAGATTCTCATATCAGACAGTTATGTGATACAAACTTGGGAACATTTTGAAATGTGGCTGAAATTTGGTTCTCTCGGAATTTGTTACAGATAATAGGACATGATTATGACTAATTATGGCCCCTTCACAATCAAAGGGGGGTGATGTGTCATTTTTAGTAGCAATTTTTACTGATGACAATAATTTGATGATGGGGCACATAATTTCAAAATCCAGTTTGTTATTTCCTACTAAAAAAATAAATAGACTTGTTTATATTTTTATAACCCAGGAAAATGTTCAGTAAATGTAATGTCCCGGGCTTAGGTCCCCGGTCCGTTATCGAGGAAAACTGGTCCTGACAACTTGTTGAGTTTGGGCCCAAATGGACCAGTTGCAACCACCCAAAATGCTTAAACCCAAGTTGTCAAGTAGTAATCCCCACCACTTATAAACCACACCCTTACTTCGTGTTGTAACACCCCAATCCCAAACATAGTGTCTTACCTAAAACTCACGAATTGTGGGTGTGGTTTATAAGTGGTGGGGATTACTACTTGACAACTTGGGCTTAAGCATTTTGGGTGGTTGCCAATGGGTGCATTTGGGCCCGAACCCAACAAGTTGTCAATGCTAGTTTTCCTCGATAACGGACCGGGGACCTAAGCTCAGGACGTTACAAATGGTATTAGAGTCAATTTCCCTCTGATAGTGGAAAGGGCTACCCGAGAGGTGGAGCCACCCCTACAAAGAGGTAGGAGGAAATGGCTATCCGGAGCGTGCAGCCGCCACTGTCACTGGGAAGAAGTGATGGACCATGTCGCAACGAGGACGTTGCGAATATAAGTGGGGGAGGTTGTAATACCCCAACCCCAAACATAGTGCCATACCTAAAACTCACGAAGTGTGGGTGTGGTTTATAAGTGATGGGGATGACTAGTTGATAACTTGAGCTTAAGCATTTTGGGTGGTTGCCAACGGATCCATTTGGGCCCGAACCCAACAAGTTGTCAGGGTCAGTTTTTCTCGATAACGGACCGGGGACCTAAGCTCGGGACGTTCCAGTAAACATGGGGAGTATGGATGGAGACCCACAATCTAACATCTTTCACTAAAGCTGTTTGAGGCTTCAATTTATCGTTTATATGCTGCATGGAGATTTTCACTTTGATTGAATTTATCACATGGACTTTGTATTGGGATCATTTTTATCAGAGTGTGGGCAGTGGATTGTCATCCTTAACCGTAGTCTATCTCTAAAACATTTAAAGAAGTAATGTGCATGGACTTATTTCCTAGCTTCAATTAAGGAGGCAGCCTATATTGTTTTTTTAGGGTGCATTTAGGTTTGGTGATTTTACTATGGCAGCTTAGTATAGAATCATAGCAGACCGTGCCATGGAAGTAGCTGAAAAGGGTTGCCATGATTGGAGATGTTATGACTTGCATGTCAGGTGCACTTCATGGTTTCATTGATACCTTTATTAGATTGAGATTGATTCACCATCAATAAATTATATGCTCTGTCCATGTCAGAGCTGCGGTCAGTTATCTAACCTTCACACAACGCTTTAGTTCTGGTTGGTCTGTGGTAAATAGATGTTTGCAACATGGCATGCTAGTTTATGAACCTTTTTCTTATGGTCGGATACTGTCCAGATTGACGGTCATGAACTTGTCAAGCTGGACTAGAAAGTTGCATGACAATGAGGAGTAGCCCATCTGATTTGTTGATCTAGCTAAATGTTCAAATATCATTATCTAGTAAGTAAAATTATGATTAACTCCGTCTATGGTCCTGAGGATGGTCTATTGAGATCTTTTGTTATTGTTCTCAACTGCTTCAGAAAATGATATGTTTGAAAGTGTTAATCTTTGGGAGCTTAAGTTGTGACGTTCTGAAGGGGGCTTCTGGTGGCTCTTTACACAAACCTTATGGCTTCACTTGTATGCCTTTAGCCCAGTGCTTCGAGTGCAGGCCAAGTAGTTATGGTTGGTAATCTAATCTTTCGCTTGTTCACTTAAAGTTAAGACTCGTGTACTGACCGGTGTAGGTCATATTGGTTGGTATTCCAGTGAGAGCACTAAGAGGGATGTTCTGAGAAAAATGTGACTAAATGAAAATGGGAATGAGCACAAGTCTTGTGTGCATAAGGTGGATCGGGATAGTCGTGGTGATTCTGACTATGGTAAGAATGATCTTAGTAATCGATGATGTGACTCGTGCCCTCACCATCGTGGACCTTTACATGTGACTAGTGGATATGAGTGGTTCGCGATGATTCGTGGGTTGGAATTTGATTTGGGAATCGGAGCTATAGTTTGATAAGCGAAGCTAAGTAAACATGTTGGAAACTTAGTTAGGATGCATTGTACCCCATCGCATGCCTACAGAGGCACCCCAACTCTAAGGTCTTCTTATTGTTTTAGAGTCATAGTGTGAGGTCTCACACGAACTAAGACCACAGACTATCCACGAAGCTTTGGTTATTCATATCAAATTAGAATGACAAGAGTTTGTTTTATTTGTGAGGATGATTTACCCAGTTGTTTCTTTTGCACATTTCTTTAGTACCTTGTTGTAAGTTTAGTATCATGCTGGGCAATTTGCTCATAACGTATCTTTGCGTTGGATTCCACAGGTTCATAGAAGCAGCTGCAGCAATGAGCGGTCGGTGTTTGCATGGAGGTTTCTTTTAGTGCAGCTACACAATTTTCTTGTGGTGCAGTGCTTGTAGCTAGTTCTTTCTTGTAGTTTTACTGCTTACTTTATTTGTAGCATTTTGAGAGACATGAGATGTACAATGTATGCATGGAGATACTTTTTGATGCGCACATGTAATATTTTTGTGGACATGAATTTTAACTAATGAGTGGAAAGAAATTTTAAAGTGTAGTCTTCCTTTGTGCTATTTTCTCCGGCTTACAATTATATAGCGTGTTTCGAGTATGGAAATGTATGTGTGTGGAATTGGTTTGCCGTGTACCTGGATCCTATGGGGACGGTATCTACAAAATTATATCAGAACAAGGTTCAACATTGTCGAGAGGTCACAAAGCATCATATGTGCATTCTTTGGAATCTATGGAAAAAAATGTAGGATGATGGTCATTTGGAAAAATGGACAAGAGTCGTCGAATAGATTTGTTAGTGGTGATTGGTAATAGTTGGAGATCAAGAGCATGTGTAGCAATGCGAAGAAGACGATGTTGAACAAGGTGGATAAAGGTTGAGGGGAATGGTAGTGACAGGTGATGAAGCACTAATTACTCATAGGACAAGTGGTACAAAAAATAGCAAATGGTTATAACCTCTGTCATAGAAGCGCGCAACAAGGAAAATCTAATTCACTTTCTTAGAGGATGATGACACTCTTTCTGACATATCAAAGGCCAAACATTGAGCTATTTAGACGTGCCCGAGAGGTGGTATGTTGAGTGAAGGCACCTAACGGCAGGTGCGATACTCGGTGGCAATGACAACTTGCAAGATGAACTTGCAAATGATTATCAAGATTAAGAGTTATATTAGGATTAGGAAATCCTAAAGGAAGTGGACTCATAATCCGAGACTTTTTTTAATCATCATTTAATTTGTAATTAATTAAATAGGTAGGGAGTTGAATTATTTAAAATTTTAGGCATCAATCGGCACCTCGTGTGCTGATTTGGAAAGGGATCGATTATGGACAGGACATTGATCATGGAGCAATCAAATATTAAAACATTATGGAACAATACATTATCACACATATCATCTTTTGAAAGGAATCAAGGATCTTGACAATATTAACTTGCAAAGTCCAATTTTTTCTTTAACATTATATGCAATCATTACCATCATTAATAACAACCCAAGAGAACTACTATCCAAATCAGCACCTCAACTGTCGATTTGGACTTCCAAATCGACACTTGAGGTGCTGAATGATCCCTAAAATTGCAAATAATTCAACTCCCTACCTATTAAATTTATTATGAATTAATTGATGGTTATTTAAAAAACATCCCTCATAATCCTAATAAGAATCAACTATTGGTGTCGTACTTGGATTATGTATAGACGAGTAGGGGCATTATCTTTTATTAACGCCACAAGAGAAGGAAACAATATGAGAGGGAGAAGAAAGGAGAAGAGTGAGAGAATGGAGACAGATGTACACATACTTCTTCGCAGTGACTTTCTTGTCATGCAGTTGTTAAGAGGCAGTTTCATGTCTGAGTGGGTTGTACACATTCTTCTTTTCTGTTTCCATAGTGATTGATTATGCTTCGATTTGTTAACCCAACATCGTCATGAACTTACCATAGGCCACTTAATTTCATATATCTCAATATGCACACTTTTAAAGTTTTAAAGACAAGGTGCACATCAAATGTCACTTCAATGCTCATATCTTCATCTCAACCGTTCATTCCTCGGAATCAATTTTTGCACGAACAAGGCATGGAACATCAAAGCAAGTTTCACCATTGCCCATTGCTGTTTTTTTAGGTTAGATGTAAGCAATGGATCGGAAGCGTTTTTGAAAACTAGTGTTTTGGTCTCGGCACCTTATTTTATTTGCAAATCACTAAGGTAAATTCAAATTATTTAATGATAAAAACAACGATATCGGATTCATCTATAAGAGAGAATTACTCTGGATTATGGATTGCAATCACAATTAACCGCTGACATTTTCCTCCACTAAGCAATATACAAACAAGAATTTCTTTTAATGATACTCATATATTGTGCAACGAGACATGATAATTGTGAGTAGGAATTTGACCTTTTATTATTTTGTACATTTAGTGATAGATACTACTCTTTCTCGTTCAACAGTTATTAAAAATGGGGTAAATTACATGAAAATGCCTCAACTATGTGTCAAATCTCAATTAAGGGTCTCATTTTTCAAAAGTAATAAAGAGGCGTTCGATCTTTTTTCTGTTCCAGGCCCTTTTATATCGATGATAAATTAGGGTTGGGCATTGGACTGGGCCGGCTTAACTAGTCCCAAAACCCAACCCGCATAACCCAGTCCAAACCCGGATTTGAAATTGTGGACGGGTCATGGGCCCCAAAATGAGCATGTATTGATTATTGGGTCGGGTTCGGGCCTAAGAAGGTCCTAACCCGCAAACCTGATAGCCCAATCTATACAATATAATTATATCCAGTATATTCATGTTCGTTCCAAATACCATGTTCTAACTTTCATATCCTTATTTCGAGTGTAGAATAAATGCATAGACTCGTTAATAATCATATCCATTAGTGTGGACTAAGGGCATTATTACATAAATATGTAAGATTATTATATTAATATGTAAGATTGGAATATGTGTTCTCAAGTTTTAGAGCATGTAGGTAAGTAACCAATCTATATTGGGTCATAGTGCTTGCATCTATAATAAAATATGTAGTAAGTATTGCATAGAGGGTTAAGTCATATTTTTTACCATATTTCTATTTCCAACATACAAATAATGTCAGAATCACGAATTAGTTAGCTTACTTAAAGTTTTAAACATGCACGCTTGCACAACCAAACAAATGCAAGAAAAATAAAACACATGATATTGGTGTACATAGGTGTTAAATTGGCCTGGCCCGATCCGAACCTGATCCATTTTGTTTGAGCCAGGTTTGAGTTTGGACTTGGCATTTAAAAATGAAGTGGGCTTAGGCCCGATCCATTAGCTCATATATTTAAATGGACCTAGGCCGGGCCAACTCAAACCCATCCCAACCCGATGCCCAATCCTATGTTAAACCATGAACGTCATGATTCTTTCTTGTCACTCTCTGCCAGTCCATATTGTTATTGCGTTCTTCACCTTACATTGCATTTCGAGATTATTCCGTCGCAAATCTACTTAGGGGAAGTTCAGTAGAGGAACATGAGAGGGATAAGAAGGGATAAGATAATGTTTATTTTCATTTGGAGGGAGAGGATAAGGAGGGGTAAATTGTAGTTATTTGTTATTCTTTATTCGGTAGGAGGGAGAGGAGGATAAGGGATAAACGGGATACGTTAGATAACTGGTTATTATTGGGTTTTTTTTTTTTGAAAGAAGCATGTGGTGGAGGAATAGTGAGAGAAACATTATTTCTCATTTTGACTCAAAAACAAAAATGTTGACCGCCTACAGAAGGAGAGGAACAAGGAGAAATATCCCTCCTCCTTAAACAAACAGCCCCTTAATAATTCAAACCTCACTAATTAACATTGACTCGTAAAAAAGGATGAATTGTTGGGAAAGTTACAAGTGAACTTTTCAATGAATTCCCGGTCAACAAAAAAATTAATTTCCTTTCCCGTTAATACGAGATTTCCAAAAAAATCCCTTTAACCACGAGGAGAAACCAACAGAAAGCTTTGAGGAATTTGCAAGATCTCTAACATGGCTATAGTATTAAACTACACACTTTTCCAAACAAAGCCATATGGGCGTTCCACAACAAGATCCACACTACCATCACAAAACGTTAATAATACAACAAAGTCTCCACGAGACCAAAGGAAAGCAACCTCCCCCCGACCCTGATCCGACGGCCGACGATCGCCATCATCCACCCGAATCCATCCTGGCCGTCCGTCCCATCCCTTCATACATTCTTTCCCTCCCTCCCCTTCCCTCTCCTTTTGAGGGCCCTTACGTTTCATGTTCGGTTAAGCATCCGCATCACACACACACTCCATCTCATTCATTCATTCATTCATTCATTCATTCATTCATGCGGCATTGCCGCGCTCGGCAGTGACCGCGCACGCATGACGGCGGCACTGGTGCCGCCGTGGCTCGAGCCGCTCCTCAAGGCCCCCTTCTTCACGTCGTGCAGGCTGCACGGCGTGTCCGCGAGGAGCGAGCGCAACATGTTCTGCCTCGACTGCCCCTCGGCCGCTGCCTTCTGCTTCTACTGCCGCTCAGCACACCACTCCGACCACCGCACCATTCAAGTACATTCCTCCTCCTTCCTCTCCTCCCCTCGTACATCGAAATTCTTGGACTGGATCAACGCTTGGTCGCTATCTATAATGTGCCACTTTAAATTATGTTGGTTTTCTCTAGATCTCGTAATTCCTTCGTTCTTGGGTTCGAATGAGATTGGGATCTAATTTGAACAGGGCATTGAGAATTCATGTGACTCCCCACCTAACATTTCTTTCCTCCTTTTGCAACTTTGTCCAAATTTGGGCTGCGGCGGCGGCGGCGGTTGCGGAGGAGCAGATAAGGCGGTCATCTTACCATGACGTGGTGAGGGTGGCGGAAATACAGAAGGAGCTGGACGTCAGCGGAGTCCAGACGTACGTCATCAACAGCGCGAGGGTCATCTTCCTCAACGAGAGGCCTCAGCCGAAGGGTGGCACCGCCGCCGCCGCCGCCCCCGGTGGAGGACCGTCCTCCGGCGCTGCCGTCGGGAAGGGCGCCGGCGGTGTCCACATCTGCGAGATTTGCTCCCGGACGCTTCTCGACCCCTTCCGCTTCTGCTCTCTCGGCTGCAAGGTACCAACTTTTTGTCTTTCTTTTCTTGCCTCCGAGTTCCAACCACCGATCAATGCGTAGATGAAAGTGGTGAATTTTTTATGGTTGGTTGGTCACAGTTCCTATGCAGCTTCTTCTCCATTAGATCCAAAATTTCGTAGTTTATTCGCGCTTTCCCCACTGATTTCAGCATAATTCTCTACGACCCAATTCGACTTTGAAACGGAAGTGGCGAAACCCGTGATCTGACGACCATTTGGTGATTGTTTTCAATCGTTAGTTATAGAAATAATATGACAGCTACAGTGAAAGCCAAACCGGATCGCGGTTTCTCTTCAATTTTCTTTTCTTTGGAACGGAATTAAAATGACGACTCATCTCATCCTGCTCTAAAAATCGCAGTTGGAGAGGGCGAGAAGGCACGGGGACGCGAGGTTTCAGGTCGAGGGGAACGACGACGAGGAGAGTGCCAAGGGACCAACGACTGTCCCAGCAGAAGTCGGGGCCAGCGGTGGAGAGGAGAAGGCGATGCGGTGGCGGAGGAGAGGGCGAGCGGTAGCAGCAGCGGAGGAGGCGGCGGCGGAGAGTGGGGGTGAGGTGCACGGGGCGAGGTTCCCGTCACCGCCCTCCGCGACGCCTACTCTCACCACCCCACCAACACACGGCAGCAGGAGAAGGAAGGGTATCCCTCACCGCTCCCCTCTGGCTTCCTCCTAACACTAATCCAACGGCCACCCACAACCTTTGTGTTCCCCTCAAGTCTCCTATTTTTTATTCCCTCTTTCTATTCTTACATTTCAATTCATTATTCTATATTCTGATTTTCCTCCTTAAAATATAGAATTTTCCACCTTTGTTCCATAAGTGTAAGTATGTTCTCCGGTAACGATGCCAAAATGAAGAATTGATTCTGATCCATCCTGCCATTGAGTGGAAGGTAGATCAGATCATTGATCAGACGATTGTCCCTGCATCGATGTTATCGGAGAATAATAGTCAACTTTGTTTTTGTTATTGTAATTCATAGTTCATGTGCCCCTGACGGGGACCATATACTCACCATTTAATAAAGCGAAAGACAAGGTGTCTCTTGATGTATTCGTCATGGTCTCTTATGCTTTGAATGTTCATCGCCTGATTAGGTCTGAATGTTTAGGGTTATTTATACTTCTATACTTATGGTGCATTATCCATGTCGATATAGCTCATGTTTCTTGTCATATTTTAAACTCTCGTTGAAGACTAGCATGATCTTAAAATGTTTCGAAGAGGATCCATTTTATATAGATTGTGCATACTCTGCTTAGCTTTGGAATTCTCTTTTTTCTTGGTGTGTTGTGTTTTGCTTCATTTGCTTGATTTTTTTCTAATATCTTCTTTGTCTTGAGACGGGTTCTCATCTATCAGCATTTCGGAAGAGCTCTTCGATTTATGACATTAATAGTTGAACCTTGAGCATGAAAGGGAGGCAAGGAAAAGAAGTAAATGATTGACCCTTCTATTTTGCAGTTGAAAATGCGAAGTGCGTGCATACGTCAGAAACCTTGAATGCCTTCCATTCTACTTCTACCCTCCCAACGATCTTCTTCTACACCATTCCTTTTTTGATGTTTTATTTTTCGATGCACTAGTTTTTTAGCAATTAGTCCTAGCTTTGCATCACACCATTACTCCTCTAGATGCTTAACAGAAGTGAGGCTAGCTCGTAAGGCTAGCTCTTTTATGGATCTAAGAAACCATGCATGAACATTTATACTAGTGTAAGCACGAGGAAACAAAGATCTCTTGCACTTTTTTTATTGATGTGTTTTTTTATAGCATATCGAATTTGAATCACAAATATATGTTATTATGAACGAATGTGTTAGAAATGAAGAAAAAAGAACATGAGAGAAAGGAAAGGGAATGAGTGATGGTAATTAATTTGATGTTCGGATAGGAGGGGAGAAAGGAGAAGGGAAGTAATTTGTAGGTTTCTTACAGCAAATAAATAGGAGAAAAGGAGAAGATGAATATCACTTTAAAAGAAATACATGCCTACACTCTCATGATCATCTTTTGACATCTCCAATGATGAAATATATAAATAGAACTGGTGGAAAAGGGGCAAAAAAAGGACACAAATAGGAAAAGAAAACTTGTATTTATAAAAACATATTTACTATATTAAATAAGATACAAGGAAAATATAGTCATTTTATCGACTCGCCCAATGATTTTAAATCTTCCATATAAGTTGTCATTGCAAACAAGATTTCCAAAACTACAAAAGATAGGCATTTTTTTACGAACTCTTCGAATATCAAGCTTCAGAAGAAGCTTGGTATTCGGTTGTATTTTTAATGTTATGATTTTTTTCGAGAATCGTAAGATTTGAATGCTTAATCGTTAGGATGAACACGTATACGATGGACTAATAGATGATTTATATATGTCAAAGATATAAGACCTTGTATTGTTATCAAGTACAATTTCAGCAAGACCTTGGATTTTGGCAAGTACAAATGTAGCTTAATGATTATAATTGCTTGGCTTCATTGGAATCTTCTGCCAGCTTGTACCTGCATAACAAGTGGCCTTCATTTCCTTTAAGTCAAAGGGCCTTCAAAAGGAATCTTAAGTAGAGACTATTTTTAGTAGAACAAGCCTAGTTTTTCGAGTAGGTGTCTCATTATTTCAATAAAGGAGAAAATTATTCTTCTTTTCGAATCCACCAAGGACTTGGGTACCTGACCAATCGGTTTTTACTTAGAAAATAAAAATTGTGTCATAATCGAAAAAAACCGCTTGATCCACTTTTTGTCATAAAAAATAATTTCAAATTATTAAATAAAATACAAATTTTGTAAAAAAACTATATATTCTAGTTCCATTTCAACTCCTAGTACAACACTTCAACAACTCTTCTCACTCCATATTTCCCTCGACGCAAGTCTCTCTCCTTCCTAAGTTCTCATACAAAACGCCAACAATTTCATCCTCTTGACTTCGAGAGCACGTATGTCAACGACTCAATAATGCCTCTCCTTTCCTCCCTCACGAGTATCATCTCTCCCTTCATGTCATGTGTGTGTCAGTGTTCCCTTCCAACAACATCAAATGATGTCTCCACGTCGTGTAGAAGTTGACATTGTCATATTACGAGAAGCAACAAGATAGTAACCAAGGTTGTCAATTTTCATTTTAACAATAATATGAAAGTGGCACGTTTAGACGCTAAATGTATCTAAATTTTTCAAAAAAAATATTTAAATATATGGTAAAGTACGGTGCATGTAATGTTGTAAAAGTCGGCATTCGATATTCAATCGAAGAGGTTACTTAATAAAGAATAAACAATATTCAAGTGACTCTTCAAAATTAATTAATTATATATTTTTAATCATTTTACATATAAAAATTATATGGATTTTTTTTATATAGATTCTTATATATATATATACTATGTATATGGTCATTTGTTGACAAGTTAAAATATAAAATGGAATTTAGACAAAGTTAATATGCACATGTTGGTGGGTTTAATTCAAAAAATAAGAGAGAGTGCATCATAACTTCCATTTAATCGTGGTAGTTGAAGCAAATTTTCTTAAACAAAGGCACCATGGAGAAACTAGGATGGAGCTTTGCTATTTTAGAGATATTCGAAATCTGAACCCTTGAAAATAAAAAAATAAAACATAAAATTATTTTTTTCAACAATAACCCTATAGTCAACCGACTAGTCAGTCGGTCTTCGATTGAGTCTAATATTGACTCAATAATGATTATTCAGTTGATCATCCTCGCACTTCATAGTCGGACCAACTTTTTAATCCAGACAGTCGACTATTGCAACGTCGAAAGCATATTTATTTGGGATTTTTACACCCATAATCCTGAGTAATTCTGCAATTACAATCATAACCCTGCATAATCGTGAATTACATGAGAAACCTCAGATAGTCACTCCGTCTCACACTCATAACCCTCCGTTAGTTAATATGTTAACTCAACTGTATAAGTGAGTTAATCTAGCCAATATATGATCTAACTATTAGGATTAGCCAAAATAAAAAATGAAAGAAAAAAATAAATGACAGGAAGGTTGCACGCAGGAGGCACTCAGGATTCTGGCTGACGGATGCGGTCGGAGGGCAGCTTTTTGCAAGTCGGTGGGGGAGGGAGGTTTGCTGGCGGAGGCAGGCAGGGGTGCACCGGGGGGAGGGTGTGGGGTGCGAGCTCGGCGACCTCCGAGAGAATGGGAAGCTTGACGAGGGGGAAGTGCTTCGAGCCCACATTGTGTGGGGGTAGCTTCGCAGAGCTCGTATGTGCGGCGGTTGGGGGGAGGCCTGCAGAAATGGTCTTCAGCAGCGGGGGCTTTGCAGGAGGGGTAGGGGGCTTTAAGTGGAAGGGGAGGGGGCTGCAAAGATGACCGCGAGGTGCTTCGAACGGAAGGGGAGGGGGCTGCAAAGGTGACCCGTGTCTTTGCAGGGCGACGGGGGGGCTTCGAGCAGAAGGGGGGAAGGCCTGCAGAGGTCGCGGTCGACTGCAACAGGGGCTTTGCAGGAGGGTGGCGGGGGGTTGGGGTTGGTTTTGAGCGGAAGGGAATTAGGCTGCGAAGGTGCCACCGGGAAATGGAGAGGGCGTGAAACAGGGGAAGTTCCCCTGTGAACAAGGGAACTGTCCCTATTTTATTTTGCCAGTGTAAATTTTCAATTAATTAGTTCAAGAAAAATCTTCAAAAAATCAATAAAAATCACCATTACATTCGTATTTTTGCAATTTGAAGCATGGATGAAGGTGGATTGAGGAGAGAGAAAGTATTGCTAGAGAGAAGAGAATATCAGGAAGGGGAAGAGAAATATTGCTAAGGCTATGGCTGCTGAAGGCGAGGGGCGGTGACTGAAGGCGAGACGCGGTGCAGGCACGCGAGGCTGCTGGAACTGCATGTGGTGCACGGTGCAGGTGCGCGAGGCTGCTGGAGCTGCAAGTGGTGCGCGGGTGAGGGACACGGCTGTGGAGAGAGAATGGGATGGCATGATTTGCAAATAAGAATGAGCATCATGGATAATTTTGTCTTTTTATAACGGAAACCGTCATATATAACAGACATCTCAAACGGAACATAACGCAGGGTTATGTTATGTAAGAGTTAGGCATTACTCGAGGTTTCTCGTGTAATCACGATTATGCAAGGTTATGATTGTAATTGTGAAATTACTTAGGATTATGGGTGTAAAAATCCCTATTTATTTCTATGAAATAATAGTCAAATCAAGTTCGACCGGGTTGAAACAAATCAACAATATCACTCTTCATTTTTCTCAATTTTTACAAATAGTTGATGTCATCCGTTATTCGATTACTTGATCTCATTGGTCCAACCATAAAAACCCAAAATCAATACCTCACTGGTTTGATAGTTCGCTTTTTAAAAGCTTGCTTTTAATGGAAACATATGCGAGAATGTAGAGTATTTCATGGCAATGATGTGCATCCAACGGTAAAATGATTTGTCCCATGGTAACACTTAAAAAAATCACATGATTTTTTAACCTCAACCAACCTCGTCAATGGACGGTTGGGATTATCTAAACGGGTCATGCTCTGATTCCGCAAGGGATCCGAACCCGACAAAATAATATGCAACAACTATTCAGATGTTGCACGCAATCGTTGCTCCATGTTCATGGATTCGATGTTAAATATCGTTGAAAATTCTAGAAGCTGTTCTTGACGGAGATATGGAATCTTAAATAAGAGAGAAAATTCCAACGCTTCCTTGCTCTACTAACCACCTAACATTGCAATTAGAGTAATGTGGAATATAATCAAACTTTAGGATATAAATTACAGCAAATGGGGCCAATTAGTTGAGACGTTGCTTTCTACTTTTAAATCAGAAGATCCGATCGAAGCAATTATGGAACCGAAATGACAACATTAACACTGTGCACTGCCGTTCATCGCGAATTATTTCTTCTCCGGGAAAACGTTGATGGGAATAATTTACCTAAATTAATGGTGCATTAAAGTGATGTAGCCATCAAGTCAATGCGTTTCCATGGGAGGTATTTAAAACCATGTGACGCCATAGGCAAAGGTTTCTTTCTGCCTACAGATCAATGCAACAGACGAGATCTGTGTACCTATTAATAATAGGGAGATTTAAGCGTGTAATCTTGTGAAACAGGTAACTATATTTTGGGGTAAATTGCAAAAAAATAATTATAATTTGATTCTCAATTAAAGATCTCATTTTTTAAATTTGACACAAAGAAATGCTCGAATCCTTCTTTGTTACATTTCAAAAATAAGGTCCGTACTTGAGAATCAACGCATAGTTGATGTCTTTTCTTGTAATTTACCTTACCTTGATCCGCGAATACTTCATTAACGTGTTGACTGTGAAGCCGCTTGCTATCTCTAAGGTGAGATAAGAAATAAGGAGGGATATAGTATACTTCGTTATAAACATGACCCGTGTAGATTAACATTCTGTCTAATCCATCTAAGGAAATGTTCAAGATTTTGCGCTTCAAGATATCGCTTAGATGAGATGAGAGTTAGGAAATAAGAATGAATAAATAAGTAGGATTTTAAAAAATTTAAACAATTTTTAAGTAAGCAAAGGCATAAAATCCTAACATATCTCTATGTGGCACCCGTGTTAAGTACTATATCATTTGGATCTTTAGTGGATCTATTGACATGGGATAAGAAAGAAAATTAAAGATGAAAAAAATACGACATTTCTTCACCCATCATCTTTGTTTGGTTGTTTAGTTTAGTGTGGGGAAAAAACAATCTTCAACGTCGCATCGAGCAAATCTAAGATCAAATTTAGGAGTGGGAGAACTTAAACAATTTCCTTTCATTTTATTTCCAATGTTTTCCTTCCTTTTGAGATATTAGGGATGTATCTTGTACTTTTAATCACAATCATCCAAAATTCCAAATGATCCTAGCCAACATTATTTAAAGTAGATTCCTTCCATGTTCGGATGGGGAATAACATCCATTTATTCCTAGCTGAGGAACTTTATCTCAAGATAAGTGAACGAATCGTGATTATATCAACAAATATATCTTTTTCTAAAGTAATCATCCATTCCTTATCTCTCGAAAATAATAAGGATAAACATCAGCTATCTCTTATCCCACCATTTATGTTCCCTCATCCCAACTGACCGGATAATTGGGATAATTTTAGAAAGTGGGATAAAGAATGGAGAGATTTATTCCCAATTCATAACTTATTAACTTAGATGGGATAAAAGTAAATTATTACTCATTTTTAACCATTCTTTAAAAAAACATGAAATAAATAAATAGTAATTGTGATATGCAAAATTCCATCATTCAGGATATATCCGTGTAATTAATAAGTTTCTGAACAAGAACAAAATTAGGGAATTGAAATTTAAAGCACAAGCTACATTAAAAGTCAAAAAATCATAGATATTACCGATCTCCTCAAGATGATAATTATTTGACTAAATGAAGAGATTGCTAGATCTCAACAAAATAGACCTAAAAAGGAAATGTCCATGAATGTTAAAAAATGATTTCTTTATACTTCAAAATCTAGAGAGAGAGAGAGAGAGGAAAATAACTCACTGTAACCACATCTACTTGATGTGACCACTGTGGTCTAATGTAAGAGATGTAAGGACGATGTCCGTACAAAAGGGCAGGGATGAAGCAAAGCACAGACTAAAATAAACCTTTCGTCCAATATGGATCGACCTCTGACAACTTTGATTCCAGATTTCCATACCCGCGTCAAAATCGTGACCTAATTGTTTCACGTTCCTTCTTTTTTTAGTCACTGTTTGGTAGTAAGCAAGCAATTAGTTACCAGTCTCCTCTCGTTTCACCAGCAGGAAAACAATATTACCCAGAAGTTCCCTAAGTACAACTTTTCTTCTCCAAGGAACCTATCTGTCCTTAAGTGCAAAATTACTGAGCTCAAATTACTCACACCCCCCCCCCCAACCCCCTTTGGATCTAATCCAAAAAAACCCAACCATGTCACTGCCAGCAATGGGTTCCAAAACACGAGGACATCTTAGCCCAGACTCGCAAAGGCATTTTTCTTGTTTTCTTTAATCTTATGGGACAACTTGCGAGGTCCTCTACGACCATTCCCATAACGACCGATCACATGCCCAACCTTCGCGCTCGGCATGGTGCCACTTGATCCTAGCCATAAGGAGCTGTCTCCAGCACCTAAAGTCCGCTGCGGGAACTAAGCTTAGAAAGTCTGGCATCATGGTATCATCCAGGAAACCCACAGGTATTATTAGCTGGAACAAACAAGTATGGCTGCATTATCTCTGCAAGTGGCTGCAAGCCCCATCCAGATGATGCACTTCCAGACAACTCATTAGTTGGTAGGCGTATACGTCCTTCCAACTTGATCTATAATGTTCTCCCTACACAGGTTTCACATGTAGCCCTACAACATTTGATACGTGTCTCAGGTCAACTCGAGAAATCCTCGTATAGTATTACTAACTGGAGGAGGAATTACATAAAGTTGCCCTATTCTTTAACTGAGATATATAGATATTTAGAACTATAAAAAAAGGAAAGCATAAAATTAAGCCAGACGTCATGTTATTAAATTACAGCATATAAATGTTCAAAGTAATGATCAGTCAATAGTGATGCAAAACGACGCAGTCTAAACCCTTATGACTGCTAACTAAATGTGCGGATATGCACACAAGATGCAATGTTGTTGTGGATTCCACCCAGTAACCATCCAAGCAATTAGCAATCAGATCTCTATAGTCATTGTTGATGTTTCACAGGAACATAAGAAAGAAACTGAACTGTGAATAGAAAATTGATGAGCCAAGTTATGGTTAATTCACCGTAGTAATCCAATGAAATCCTGAGTAAATGAACTAGCAGGACAGGAAACACATTCCAGATTGAGGGAAAAATAAACGACAAAAATCTGAAAATAAGGAATTAGATTACCAGGACTAAAACAGTTTCAGGAGAAATAAATAACTACTGAAGAATATAGAACTCGTCCAAAAATAGGAGCAGACTTGAACTGCATAGTACTGGGACTCCCACAAAATGATGCAACACCATAGAAATACTCTACTCAAAGCTGGACTTAGTGATCAAATTGAGGGAAAAAAAACCAAACCTGCAGACTTGATGGCTGCAGGGAAAGCTGGATACAGAACCCAGCTAGGCGAACTGCAAGACTGCAGGTGGTTGGAGCCTGGCAAAGTTGGCTCCGTGTGGGCGGTTGTGATGGGGCTAGGGTTTAGGATGATGATGTGGCGGAATGCTGGAGGTTGCTGGATGTAAGCAGATGAGGGACAGAGCCATCGAGATGGAGATGATAGTGACCTGAGGACATGTGGAGTAAGCCTCACGAAGGGAGTCGAGGAGATGGGTTTCAATCGAACAAAACTGTATTGGGAAGAGGAGTTTCGAACAAGAGAAGCGGAGAGGGGTGTCGACGGAGAGGCTTCGATTTAGGCTACTCTCCTAACTGGATCCATAACTGAGACAGACCGCATATCGACCGAATATGCAGCTGCATATGCGGTTTATGCGGCCCGATTATGCATTTGGGCCGCATACTACCGCATATGACATGCGGTTCAGAACCCTGCCCGCATACGCATATGCGGCCGCATGGACAGCATTTCTGAACATTGCCTCATGTACGACCATAATTCGGAGCCTATAATTCATGGTCCCCCAGTTGTCCAATCGACCGGTATCCTCCTTGCGCATAATAAAGATCTGTTACAATTCCAACTTCTGATCTTCTGTCCCGGTTCATCAAAGAATCAATTATCCCCAAAACCAAAGAACTGGGAGTTGTACCCATATAGTTCAAAGCGACACCCTTTTTCCCCGACGGAACATCAAACTTGGCATGAGAACAATGGCCATGGCACACAGGGGTGTGCACACAAAAATACATGGTTGCAAAGTACAAAACAATGTAGCAAATATTTTTCACTCATACCAAAATCTCGAAATTGCTCTTGTTAGTATGTCACTCTAAGTCTCAGCCCAGCCTAAATCCATAATGGATTTTTTCTGCTTTGCATCTGGTAAAAAAAGCCCTATTCTAATGAACCTCTTAAATTTTCAACCATTTATTTCGTCAACAGCAATAAAAAACATGTTCTAATGAACATTTAAAAAAAGCCCATTATAATGAACCTTTTAAATTAGCGGTCCGTTTATTTCACGTCACAAGCCACATCCCGTACAATTTTAGAAAAAAAAACATGATGCGCATAGTAAATATATAGAAATAACTTCCAAAAGCATGAGGGTTGAGACATCTCTTCCATTCACCAACCAAAGAGTGAACACAATGACAGTGGAACATACAATTTGATACCATCCACTTGGGTACCAACATGCATATTATATACATTTGAGGCCAGTACAGCCACCAAAATTGCACAAAATAAACATACCCATATATATGTGTCCCATTTGTTATGGCACAGTTTTTCTTTATCGGTTTAAATATGGAGATAAAGTCTCCAATAAGCTGCAAAAGATGAGAGAAATAAGAGATGGGACAAAAATATTGTCTTGTTCAAATACACAATATTCATTGCCAATATATCACTCATTTTCGTAGAATAAACATTCCTTGAAGAGAACAGTGAGAGACAACCTGTTATAGCATGGCATTGGAAGATTGAACTATGGCACTGTTATCAGAGAGCATGCATGCAAGAAAGGGCCCTAGAAATTAATTTAAAAAAACAAGTAGGCCAACTCACCACATGGATTAGCTTAGAAGTGCACAATGCCTTTTGAAGACAATGTAAAGGGGAAAAGCAAAGGGGAAAAGTATAGCTGTGTTAGCACGTCCTAAAGAAATGGGGGAGCGACTTTAAGTGTATTGGTTCTTTCACTTAAAAGAAGTGGTCCCTTCTGTTGGTAGTTAATGGCACCCACATCACAAGGTTGTTGAGAGGCATCTGTCAACAACATACGTATTATTAGACAGAGAGCATCATATGGGGTGGAGGATTAGTTAACAAACCCCAGTTGGGAATGCCCTTTACATGACTTTTCATTCTTCTTGTCCTAGCCCCACTTTTAGGTAGGGAGGCACCCTCAAGAAAAGAAATTTGCAATTAAACTGCTCTCACCACTGTAAACCATGACAGCAGCCCATGAACCACAAATAACAACATGAAGGATACAGTACATCGGAGTAACCAAAGGTATATGGAAAGTTAAGCAGGATTTTTGCAGCAGCTATCTGGTGAACCGCCAGCATCAACTCTGCCCAAGACCAACATAACCGGCATCGACAGAGATATATGGAAAGCTAAGCAGGATTTTTGCAGCAATTATCTGGTGAACAGCCAGCATCAACTCTGCCCAAGACCAACATAACCAGCATTGACAGAGATTTCCCATTTATGAAACCACCATAACCATGACTCGAGATATTCACTCTAATCTGTCAGCGCGATAAGCAGCGCCGCTTCCGCCGCCAATCATCATCACCCATTCAACCCTACCAGGCCGCTGCTTCCTGCACCCCCCACAGCACGAACCACTTACACTTCCCGACCAACCAGCTCCTTCGCTGCCCGACCACCTCCCCGACACAAAATATGCAATCCCTCACGGGCCCCTCCATTTTTTTTGACGCTCTCACGGGCCCCTCCATTGCCCAGCCATCATTGTTGTAAAAGTCCCCCGATTAGCCCGACTAGTAGGTCCGACTGGTCTAGTCAGTGGGATGGCCGACCGAGTATTGACTACCTCCAATTAAGCCGACTAGTCGATCGATTTTTGCTTGAAGATATCGTATTTTTGATTTTTTTTATGTTTTTTAAAGCAAACTTATTCTAATATGATTAATGTTTTTATTGAATTCAATTACTTCTTTTCTTTCATTATAATAATATAAAAAAGTACAAAACTATATAAATGTATAAGAATATTTATATAAACATGATTCATATATTCAAAATAATTAAACATTTTAAAACCGATTAAAACCCGATTAGTCACCTGGCTGCGGACTAATCCTTAGTCAGTGACCCAACCGACCGAGTATCGACTACCGATTTTTGCAACCTTGCCGGCCATCATCGGTCATCTCACCATCGCAGTCACATGGCCACTTCCATAACCACATTGGCAACCCAATAAATAAACCCTCTTCACTGCAAGCCCAATAAAGACTACATCATTGCAGGCATCCTCCCTTCCCAGCCCACATCCTCACCCATGTACTCTACACCGCAGGGTCCAATGAAGTAATTGTTTACATAATTTCCTGTTATTTGTTTACATAATTACTCTCAGATTCTTTTTTTAATCAAATTACTCAGTTCTCAGTTATCGCTTATTCCTTATCTGAACTCCAATGAAGTAATTGTTGTGACCCAAATAATTTATTCAATTTCCATTGCATTTCAGAAATTTTTGGGTTTTTGAGAATCATGTGGTGATTCCAACAAAATTAAACTTTATTACTTCTGTGTGGCTGTTTTGTGGGGTAATTCCTAATCCTCTCAAAAACTAGTTTGCATATCATTTGCTTAATTCGTGCATTTCTTATTATTAATTCGGTAGTTGCTTAAAATTTGCAAATAGTTCGCATCACAGCCACAGGTCCCACTACATCAATGCCTGCATGTAGCTCATATGAAGCAATGATGTGCATATCTTGGCAAACAAATATGGGGTGATAAGAAGCTAGTAAACAAAGAAAAAATGTGTATTGGGACATGGAATATTGGTACTCTTACCGACACGCTAGGCTGTGGACCAAATAATTGGGAGGAAAATACGTATCTTAAACTTAAAGACAAAATGGTGAGGGAAAAAAGGTAAAGAAATCGAGAAAGATGATTTTAAGTTATTGTTATCAGTAAAGGAGAAATATTGGAATAGGTTTGCCATTATTGTGCATAAAGATTCAAAAGTGGGTGGGGTACAAGTGACGAGATTTCGAGATCCAATTATGATAGATTAAAGTATCTTTGAAGTGAATATCCTATGTCATTTATGCGCATGAACTTTAAGTTGGCATGGATAGATAAAAGTGTTCTGATAGGAGTTCAACAAGGGTGTTCAAGGAATACCATAAGAAATAATGATTTCTTGAGGTGGAGATTTCAATGGGGAAAGATTCTTTTGAAGTTCTCAATTGCACATGGTGGTCATGGTTATAGTGATAGAAAATAAGGAAAAGATTTTCTCAATTTTGCAGTATATTACAGAAAAAGATACGAACACTAGATGACTTTTTAAGAATGACACGTAAAGACACAAGTTGAATATTTTGTGAGGAGAAAATTGAATGTGCTGCAAAGACTGCACAATTTTTTCAAGTACAAGTTTAACTACGAATATTATCTCTTAGTTTAAGATGTGCGGATAAGGTTAAAAAACAAGCCGAGATATGAGAACTAAACAATAAAATATTGGGAAGGGAAAGAAAGTTTCAAAGAAAAGATGCTAAAAAAAGTTGACTAGGATCTTGGTGGAAATAGTAATGAAATGTGACATCCAATGGCTAGTCTATTAGAAATTGTGAAAGAGATTTCAGGTGTGTTTAAAGGATGTGCACGACATAAGCCTCGCATAAAGTACAAGAGAAACTTGAAATGAAAAGGAAGGATTTCAAGGTTTTCTTCATACACAGAACAGACGAAAACTTAACATTGTATGAAAAGACAGAAAAAGAAGTTAATAAGCAGTTAGTGAAGCGAAAACAAAAGCTTCGAAGCATTTGTATGTGTAACATGACCTAAAAGAAAAGTGTAAGAGATGTTCAAACTAGCTAAGACTAAAGAACGAAAACTAAGATATGTACAAGGATCTTATACGAGTCAGAGGCAACAAGGATGACAATGAAAGAATCTTAATGGCTAGTGATGATACAAAGTCAAGGTGGAAGCTTATTTTTGTGGCTAATGAGAATGGTGTTACCGAAATCAGTCCTAGGAAGCACATACTCCGGATCCCGCTTGAGTCGTCATTATTATCACCAATTCAAAGAAGATGAGGCAAACTTTAAAAATGATGAAGTTTGGGAAAGCAATAGACAGGATGACATCCTAAATTCCTAATGGATGTTTGAAAGATGCTGGGGGAGGAATGATTTAATTGATTTACAAAGTTATTATATATTATTTGAAGGATGGTCGTTCAATGAGAGTGGAAAATCCTGTGGCTCGACTGATCCAATGGGGAATTGAAGCAGCAGCATCCAAAATGTATTTAGACGAATGAAAACCAAAGCTACAACTCTTTTACAAACTAACAAAGATGTCATGTAAGAACACCCACATTGAATGAACCGTCTTCGTGAAATGCAATGTGTCTCCCCTAAACACCATCGCCTTCCGCTCAACCCAAATACTCCAAAGAACTACTAGAGGCCAAATCCTATCATGATGTCTCCCTTATAAACCTACTCCCTATATCTTTCCCCTCTGCCTCCGAAGTTCTCCCAGAAGTGTTTGCTCCCCTCGCGTCTATCCAAGAGATCGCCATCTCTCCAAAAATCATGGTTGCATTCAAGCATGTGAAGATAAGATGGTTAACATCCTCTTCCACTGGCACATTAAACAAGTACTATTTACCCCCCTCCCCCTTCAGAATGACGTAGTAATGAATTGACTCTGTCACACTAACCAATTGTACAATCGTATCTTCAGAGGCACTTGGCCTTCCACAACCTTAAGTCCAAGACAAAATCCGAATCAAGGACCAGTGAATGCCCCCTCAATGCCTCCCATGCCTTAAAAATGGAGAGATCTGTCCCTCGAACAATCCCAAGAGTTCGGTCATGGTTCACCAGCATGACTCCCTCTAGTGCCATGAACTGCAGCGCGAGGTCCGCAATCTTCCCATCATAAAGTGATATTACAAACTTAAGCAGCCATACATTGTTCAACACCATGCTGCCACATCATGCTTCTCTTGCACAAGCATAATCTAACACCTTTATCAGCATCACTCCCTTCTCGGACATTTATCTAAGCATAATAAGATATCCTCCTCATTCCGTGTGTCATCTGATAAATGATCTTACAGTAGCCAACAAATGCATCAATTACTTGTAGAACATCAGCGTCTTTTGCGACCAACATGTCATCCAAATAAAGTCACATACCCCCTACCACACAGCTCTCCCCCTCCTAGGAGCTTCAAGATCCACTTCATCAACAAGCTTCATTGAATTGTTGCAACCTTCCTCCTTCCATAGGCCTATAAAACCTCCTCTCACCTGATGAGATAAGCCACGACCTCCTTTCAGCGACCCCTTTTCAAAGGCACCTCATATGGACCAAATTAATAGGATTCGCTATCTTCATCAGTGAAAAGAAAATGGAACTGTAGAATAATGGAAAAACTTACCAGATCAATCCAAACATGACCAGATGGTAACCCCCTACATGACAGCCAAAGTTCAAATGTGTTACGACTTACGATGGTCATTCAAATAGGTCACTGCATGGAAATTATGTCATGTGCAGAGAGCATGCGAGGAATATACGAGTTTGTTGCAATTTCAAATTTAAAACAAAATAATAATTCATTGTTAGTTTTCCATTTTATAAAAGTAAAAATTCGAAGATTTAATTATTAAAATTAAGGTTTTTATCAGTTGTGCCCCTCTGAGATATTGCAATATCAGTTATGTCCCTCTCTTTTTGAGAATATCAGTCCAATCACTGACTTCTTCCACAATGATCGCCTATACCTCTTGGGTTAGATGTCATCCATCCCCAACGCAAACGAATTAATTTTGAGGACACAAGGAGAATTAGATAAAAAAATAAAGGTTAAACGATCTTCCTTCCACTCCAACCCCTCCCCTTTCACCTCATCCTCCACCTCCCCTTCCAGTACGTCGTCCTCCTCCTCTGACCGCCCTCCCCTTCCGACCCCTCCTCTTCCGACCACATCATCCTCCTCCGAGTGCCCCTCCCCTTCCAGCCCCTCCTCCTTTGACCGCCCTCCCCTTCCAACCCATGCTCCTCCGCCCCATCCTCCTCCTTTGATCGCTCATCCCCTTCTAGCCCCCATCCTCTGTCCCATTCTCCTCCTCTGACTTCTTGAGATAGAAGGGCATCTCGAGGAAGATGTTGCAGGGATGCTAATCAACTCTTGAATGATGGTGTTTGTTTGTGTTCTTATTCAAGATATGTTTGAAGGTGTTGTGGTGCATGATACTTTGCTATTCCAAGCTCTGAAACAATGGTGATTTTTCTTGATTCTCAGAATCGAAATGTGGGTTAGAATAGAAGTTAGCTACAAATTACAATATTGTGATTCTATTCCTTCTGCAACCCTCAAGTGAAGGTCTAAAGACCCTCCTTACCAGGAATCAGGAACATGCAAGATGGATGCCGATTGATGGTGCTCTGTGACACATCATTGCCCTGTAACATCCGGATTAGAATGAACTGAAGCTCCTGTCAAGAAAAGGATGTTGCAAGCAAGTTTGGATCTCCAAAGTGGAGATATTCAAAGGTACATATCTCTCTCCTCTTTGTTCTCATTAAAGTCAATGTTGAAGTTTCTAATTCAGTTTTTTTTTGTTGCTATCCATCAGGTATTTTATCTATTGTTGTATGTTAGATAAAGCCACAAAATCCTTCCAAACTTAAAGGATCAAAGGTACAATCTTTTCCCCTCTCTTGCTGCTTTCCATGCATGGTCTTTACACATTTTGATAGTAATAGGTTGCTTGAGTGTTGTATATTCTAGATATGCTATAACTGGGTTACCATATATTATAACATGTTGGGAACAAGGGTCTTATAGTAATCTAAAGCAATGGAAATTTGACTCTATAATACTTGTGTATTGCATGTGGCCGAAGATAGATTGCACTTTCATCTAAATTCTTATTGTATATTCCTGGTTAATATGATGTGAATACATAAATAACATCTCAATACTAATAATAGAAGTACAAATGATTCCCAAGAACATTTAAACCATTGTGAGATATACATGAGGGTCGGTAAAGGCAGTGATATCATGTTCTGCACAAGGGTCATTGGAACTAGAGTTTAATGTAAGGATATACAACACTAATGAAGTCTATAAAGAAGGTTATCATACTTATCTCTTGAGATGGTATACATAGAATCATGATATCATCAACATCTCAAAAGACTGTTTGATGAGATACAAGTTTATTATGCTTTAACCAGCAACAATCTTCTCTATGGCCACTACATCTAGAAAAGTAAAATAATATGTGGCTCATCTCGATGTAAAACAATTACGGTTGTGGGCATGAGTGGGCCTAATCTGTCCCTCCTAGAAGAAGCAACCATGGCAGAGGTGGTCTCACCTTTCTTAGGTGTATGAAATAATATAGATAATATACTCAACTTAATATGTACCTCCTAACTAGAAGAAATCTTTGATATGGTAATCCTTTGTGACAACACGACCTCATATGGAGATTCCAGATCCGGAAGAAAAAGATCAACAATCAATGGATATCTGAACAGTCCATGTGTTGCACATATACAGACATGTGTGTAAGAATTTAGCCTTTTAAAACTAGAATTCCTAGCATAGCAGTATTCAACTAAAGGTTGGGTATTCTGCTTCATTTTAAACATTAGACAAATCTGCATAATGCAAGCAAAATTCTTCTCTTCAGAGTATAGTCAACTTAAGAATCTGCCACATTTTCTTTTCATGGTTTTTGATGCACAATATCTATACCGTTGGAGCATATTCCATTTTATGACATAATCAGGAGATTATTTTCAAGGGAGCATATTCCATTTTATGACATAATCAGGAGATTATTTTCAATATTAAGTATTCTGAAATCTGTTAAATATATTGTTATCAACTTATTTGGATTCTTAATCTCGAGAACAATCACAGAAGGTCTATTTCAACCTATTGAAAATGACGAAAGATAAAGAATTTAACTATGATCCAGCTTAATGATATCAAGATCGCGTAATTAACCCGACATATTTTTTTAGCAAGGGTAGAAAGATACAAAGTAGCTAAAGGGGTATAACTCTTGTCTGGGAGTTTGATACATCCAATTGGGAGGGTTTCTCAATATCTCTTAGTAATAGTGATAAAGAATCGAAAGATGGCTACGGTGGATAAGTAAATAATAATCTCAATATGTTAGCATTATTAGAATGACTTGAGATCTAGTGGAAGAGAAGATTCAGGGTGAAATTTTGCAGTGCCAGGAAGGATTGCATCGACCATCTTTTCATCTTTTGTTCATTATATTAGGGTATTTTCATACAAGAGACTTATAAAAATTAGATCAAGAGTCTTGCCACTAAATTGCGAGTTAAATAACAAAAGTAAAATTTCTACATTAAATTAAATTTTAAATTCAGTTCCAATAAACAACTTATGATCTCGTGGTTTGAAAAAGGAGTTCATTGAGATATTTTCATAAATCTAGATTAATAAGCAAGCCGCCAATTGATGAGATCATCTATGATCAATGACTGAAGATCTTTGTGATCAATCATTCAAAATCATTAAAGTATGAATCACTATTCAATATAATTATCAACAAGATACCTAGATCTGTAAAGTTGACTACATCAGAGTTCAAGAGAGGATGAGAAATTAAGTTAGTGATGATGATTCAATGATGACTAGTAATTAAAAGTGCCAGTCATGGTAACCTTTACGCCTGACTGTGCGAGGGGGCGGTGACCCTCAGCTGGGCGGAAGATTAGGAAGCCCAGTTAGGGCAGCGGCCGCTTCGTGCGCGGGTCTAGGATCCCAGTCTTTTTCTCGGTTTTTCGCGAGCGCTCGCAGTTTTTACGCCTCTCTGGGATCCACAGGTTTTCTTTTAAAGACCAGTTCCGCTGACCCTTGTTCTTTAGGGTACCTAGGCTGGAGGACCCTTGGTTTTAGTTTTTTGAGCTCGTTAGCCCGTACCGGTCGGGCCGGTTTTTCTTTTAGAGCGACTTTTCTAGAGAGTCTCTCTCACCCGTCTCAGTGGCGTAGTTTTGGAGTAGACCTATCCCTCTATTGGACCGCTCTTCCAATTAGAGGGGAGACGGAAGAGCCTCTTTTATAGGCTACTTCACCGCTTGAGTTTTATTTATTTTTCGCCAACAGACTTGGCGATGCTACATCTGAATCATCCATGTATACATCTGAATCCTCTATGGCTACCTCTAAATCAGTTACAGTTGAATCTGAAAAAGATACATTGAAATTGGATTGAGTCACAATTGAGTTGGCTAAAGTTGAATTACAGTTGAGTTGGTTTCCGTTGAACTAGTTACTTTTCTGCCAATAATTCCTGGCAAAGAGAAAAGACCATATCATGAAAATCATCATTATCAGACTATCTACTAGGCTTGAGAAAAACAACAAGAAAAGAACCAAAACCCCATATCCATCATATACTCTTACTATGATCAATCCACAAGATTCTTAAACATCTTTATAAGCATTATAGAGATAATGATTATATCAGAGTCTCATCATTCATATTCTCAAGACCAGTCAAACTTGTATTATAATTAATAGAAAGGCAATGACTTAAATATGGACCACATGATATTGGTATATAAATGATTAATGTGGGTAATTAGTCTAGGATGAGTAGACTGGGGTTTTACATACCAAACAACTTGAAAGCCTGTTTCATTGCAAGTAACTTTAAATTTTAATTGTCAAGGCCAAATTACTTGCTTTCTTTTGGAACCACAAAATTTCCTGTTATTTTTAATTAATTAAGATTTACTCAACATTTGTTGATGTTCTTTTCTCCCTATTCCATGGATTGCAGGCAAAATACCTGCACCGTTGTATTGGGGGAGTTGAATGTCAGTTTCTGAAGCAAAACATAGCAGGTATGTATGTTATAGTTTGTTCAAGATATTTATGCTTTTATTTCTCTTCTGATAAAATTGGGATACATGTATATAATGCAATTTCTGTTGTTACATATAAACTGATATGGAAATTTATGCAATATAAGTGTGACATGTTATAGTTCTGTGGCCTGTTGTTAACGTGAATGTCATCCGTATAAAAAAAATCCCTAATTTCCAGTTCCCTAATGCGATTTCTAGAGAACATGATATTACGGATGATGTGTAAACGGGTTTCCCAGATCCGAGAAGGAACGGGCCTCACATGCCCCGCCACTACAGAGATAGGGATCGAGGAGGAAGGCTCCACAGTCCGTGTTGGACAACCCATTGCAGCCCCATCTTCAAGGCGCATGAGCTTCACAACCATTGTTCGCACCTGGTTCTGGTTGAGCGGCGAAGGAGGAGCTCAGTGGTGATGGGGCTGGGCGGTGGAAAAGGAGGAAATGGGGCTAGTGGTGCTCGTCGTCACTGTAGACAAGGAGGGAGCGGCGGAGGAGGAGAGGATGGGCTGGAGGAGGAGGTAGGGTTTTTTTCCTTATTATACCCCTCTTAACTACACCATGGTTTGAATAAGTCATGGTTTAGTACAACTAATTGACACTCAAACTAACGAAAGGGCACAAATGATCATTGTAGAAGTCATGGGCAGAACTGATACTCCCAAAAAGGAGCATAACTGACATTGCAATATCTCAAAGGGGCACAACTGATAAAAATCCTTAAAATTAAGATAAGTTTGCATAATTAACATATGTTTTGATATTAAAACCATGTAAATGTGGCTTTTATATAACCAGTTATCTCTTTAATACAAGTTTGAAAAGTACTAATAAAAAGAAATGAGTTTCTAAAAAATAAATGTTAAATTCTAAGTTATATATCAACTTTATCTAGAATGTAGATTGAATATGTGGTGTATGCAAGCGATTATGCGGCTAAACGGGTCGAATATGTTGGTAGATCATATAATGCATTACATAGAGAATGTGGTTCATTCCATCCATCGCATGGGCATGTGTGGTCGCATTCATGAACACTGACGATAGCTTCGATCTCCAAAACATGATCTTCCATTCCAACCTTTCGATGATATAGCCTTGATTCGTAATCATGCACATAGGATTGCAAAGTGCAGCCCAAGTGCATCAGCAGTAGTTGCACATGCTCGGTAGCCAGTGCCCTCTCATATGCCAAAATCCCTACCTAAGTTGTATGTGCTTGAGGCGAAAAAGTGTAATTCAATTTGTCCAAGCCCTCTCACATGTCGATTCACGCCTCCCAACAAATATTAGGTACGTTTATACAAGAACAAAGGATATACATAAAATTGTGCAAACTATAAGGTATCGAATACATATGTAATGTAAGCTCAATGACAAGGAAATTAGAGATATTTCTAAGGTAAATCTTAAAACAAATTTCATCCCAAAGAAGATGGTTAGGTTCAATCTTTCAAAAGGATGGACTTTTTTGGATAGATGATATGAAGAGGAGATTCATGTGTTCTTTGTGATACTTTTGAAGCTCAAATATATATAATATAAATTTGTTGAGAGATGCTTTATGATCGCAAGTTTTTTTAGTCAATATGATAACAAGTTTTTGGTAATTACCTATAGACATGCAGATAATATAGGTAGTTGAAATGAAAATGCTCAGTGGATGTATAGCCACATAAAGAAGAATCAGAGTGGCAACAAAGTATCAGACAAAAGGAGGGTATGGCATCAATAGAAGATAAAAATAGAGAAACTCAGCTAAGGTGGTCCTAACATGTGCAAAGGTCATTTAGTGCTCCAGTCTTAGCACAAGAGAAGTTAGAAGACTTGTGAGAAGGGTTCATGAAGGCCAAAGAAACGTAGGAAGGATATTATTAAAAAGCATGTTTTTTGGATCTAAGTTGTCGTCATCCAAAATAAATCTATCAACAACAACAACAAAGCCTTTTCCCACAATTAAGTAGGGTCGGGTACATGGATTCTTCGCCTCCATTCAGGTCTATCTTGGGTCAATCCCGGACTTATATCCAAAAAACTAAGATCCCTTCGTATAGTCTCTTTCCAACACTTCTTGGGCCGTCATCGCCCTCTCTTAGCCGGCTCAACATCCCAACACTCGCATCTCCTAACCGGTGCATCCGTTGATCTTCTTTGCAAATGACCAAACCATCTTAAGCGATTTTCTCGCATCTTATCCTCGATCGGAGCTACACCAACTTTCTTTCTTAATGCATCATTATGAATCCGATCTTTACGTGTGTCCACACATCCACCTTAGCATTTCCATTTCTGCTACAGCAATTCTCTGCACATGTCTATGGTTCACAGGACAACATTCAGATCCATAGAGCATAGCAGGCCTCACGGCTGCTTTGTAAAACTTTCCTTTAATTTTTAAAGGAATTTTCTTATCACAGAGTACAGCAAAGGCTCCTCTCCACTTTAGCTGGCATGCATTTATACTATTAGTAACGTCTCCATCAATTTCTCCATCATGTTGCAAAATAGATCCCAGATATCTAAAGGAATCTCTCTTCTGAATATTATCGTCACCAATCTTCACCATTTAAAAGGAAAATTCTATGTAGTTGTCACCATTTAAAATATGAAAAGGTCTGATGGCGATGGTGGTTGTTGTATTCCAAGTAAGAACTATGAGCAACATAGATACACGGGTCAACCCAAGAACTTCTAGTTATTGTGGCTAGTGGATTAAGCATTTAACATATACAATATATTATCCCAGTCCTTGTATTTATTTATTTTTGTAAAAACAATCATTAAACTTATACTACATTGTGGTTTCTTTTCTTTCTCGTGTATTGTTGTTCAAGTCAAACATCCGAAGTACACCTCTTTTACCAATGATAAGTCTTTTACCATTTTACAGAATTAAGAACTGCGAAAAGTGTGATCTCGAAAATGCCCCATTTTAAACCTTTTCAGAATTTCTGATAACATATTTTTTAGACCAAAAAAGGTGGAAATAGCCAACGGTGCCCATCACAATTTATTAAAAAAACGAGGGTCCACCTCAAGAAGGCTTACAATAGTTAAGGCTCGAGGAGAGTTTTAGAAAGGAAAATTACATTTTCAGTATAGAAGCGATTAGAGGAGAAGAGGGTGCCATTTCTAGCTAACCAAATTGCCCAGACAAGCGCAAGGAGCTGAAGAAGAACCTCTCTAGGGCGATCTTTGGCCTCAACAAGGAGTTCCAAAACAAGTCCAGGCTCTGAACAGACAACTAGTCCGCCTCGATCTCCTGCCATATAGGGAGAGTCCTCTCGCGGGTAAAGAACGGTGATCTAAAGTCTCAATCTGCCTCTCGCAGAAGGGCAGATGTCAGTGATAACTTGGAATAATCTGGCACAGCGGTCTCGTCATGATTCATTTTCTACGGAACAGCCACATGAAGAAACCAATCTTACTCGGCATCTTCAGCTTCCAGATAAAGTTGCAATCCGAAATCAAAGTGTCCGACCTTGACAGAGGCGGTCTACTAATTGCATTATAGGCACGCTTGACAGAGAGAGGATTGGACTTACACATACATGGACGAAAGAGATCATGAAAACGGGGGAGCACCGATTTGATTCCCTTCCAGAAGGCAGAAGGTCTTGAGATATGAAAACGGGGGAACGTTGGGGACTGAGGGGATGGAGCGGGGAAAGGCGATTCGGAAGGCGACTGGAAAGGCGATTCGGAAGGCGACAGCGCTAGATTCTCGGAGGTTCTCTTCTGCGGAGCGGGGAAAAGGAAAAGGCGGCGACTCCTTTCGGCAGGCCTCCAGCCCTCAGTTCGTTGCTGCAGAAGGGGAGGAGAGGCTTCTCCCGGATGATGGCTGGGTGACGGTGTCTCGCAGGAAGCAAGGTCGTTTGTGCTGGAGGTGCGGGGTGAGGGGCCACCTGGCGTCCGTTTGCGCTGCGAGGCCTCGCTGCTTTGCATGCGGTGGCCTGGGGCACAAGCAGGCGAGCTGTGGTGCAAGGTGCAGGGTGCAGGGTTCGGAGGTTTTCTCTCTTGGAGGCCGGCTTGCTGCAGGGGCTGCTGTTGTGTCGGTTCAGTCGCATGCAGATGGATTATTCTCGGCTGGTGTAAGCAGGTCTTTTGCGCAGGTGGTGGCAGGAGGGGCGAGATCATCTCCGGAGCCTGTTGGGAGATGTGGGAAGCAGGGGTTTTGCTCTCATGCGGCGTCCTCTTCCAGGGTGATGCTTCTTGCGGGGGGTTCGTCGGCGAGGGGTTTTGGGGGGGAAGAGAGTGCTCGTTTCTCGGAGGGGGAAGCTCTTGTTGCGGGGGGTGAAGCTACTCGCCGGGTGTTGGTAGGGGTTTTCCTCAACGTGTGCTTGTCTCTTGAGGAGGTGAAACTCGTTGTTCTCGAGCTTCTGGGACCAGGTTTCTCGGGAGACCTATTCTTGCTGGGATCGAAGAGATGCGGCGTTCGTGGGCTTACCTTGGATCAGAGGGATCGCTTGATTCGTAAGGGCCCTCATGGAGGCATCGTTTGGAGGGATTTACGTTTTGCTGATGGTGCTTGCTCCGACTTGGAGGTTTGTGTGGCTGAGGTCAGGGGAGTCCCCTTCTTATCCAGAAATGTTCTTCGCCTTCGTCGTCCGCTGAGAAGATGGGGTGAGGTGCTTGCCGTTACCAACGACGGTTTAGCTTTGGGTGAGGATCATTCAATCACAAAGATTCTAATGGAATGCTCAAAAAATTTCCTCGACCGGGCGGTCGGCCAAGTGTTCTGCGAGGTGCTGGATATTGGAAGGTTTCATTGTCGTATTGAGCTGTCTGTGGTGCTTCCTCCGCCGCCTCCCTCCTGTTCGGCCCGGCGGTCTCTAGGGAGGGAGGGCGGTTCAGAGATCGGTCCGTCTTCCGAGGGGAGGCATCCGCTCTCGGATCTTGCCTCGAGGCTCTCGTCCCAGCCCGCTGCTTCTTTGGAGGTTACGCCATGCTATGATGTTTACGTAAGGCCTTCCTCTGCTTTGGTACGTGAATCCATTCCCCCCGCATGGTCTCGGTGCATGGTGGCCGCCCTTGGGAATATGCGGGGGGACGTGGCGGGTGGTTGGAGTGACGTGGAGGGTAGGGGCACGTCTTTTGGTGGAGGATTGTCATTCTCGGTGGGGTCGCAGAGATCTGAGGTGCGGATCTTCTCGCCTGGCTTTTCTCTCTTCGGTTTCTGCGCCTCCCCATCATTCGGTCAGGGGCGCCATTCTGGTTATCGGGCTGCTGCGGCGGACCCGAGCTCTCCTCCTAAGGCGGATCTCTCGGCGGATCCGGGCCAGGCGGTTGTTGATTCGGGTTTGGCAAGGAGTGCGGCCCGTCCTGGCTCAGTGGACCCGGGCGCTTTCGTTTTTCCTTCTTATTCTCTCATGGGCTCTCTCTCGGCTCATCTTTCTCACGAGCAGCAAGCGGAGCCCCCCTCTCCGTTGGTTGATTCTTCGTCTCGGAAGGCCTCCCAAGAGCCTTCTTCGCCCTCTGAGGCTTCTCTGGATGTTTTGGCTTCTGATCTCGGCTCTTCGAGGAGATCTCTCAAGCGTTACAGAAGACGACGAGGAGCTCGCTCGCGATCAAAGGAGCTTCAGTCTTGCCAGACCTTCGAGGAGGCGGTGGCGGAAGCAGCAGGAGTGGTAGCAGTTCGGGCCTCCAGGATGGTTAATAAATGAAGATTTTATCTTGGAATGTTAGGGGATTGGGGGATGCGGCTAAGAGGAAAATCGTGGGTTCCAGATTCAGAGAATGGGGATGCGACGTGATTCTCCTGCAGGAAACCAAATTAAGCTCTCTGGATGTTGACCTTTGGCGCTCTCTTGCGGCGGGGGTTCTTGATGAGTTCTCGGCGCTTCCCGCTTCCGGGTCTGCTGGTGGATTGCTTATCGCTTGGAGGTCTGATCGTTTCTCTCTTATTTCCGTTGTGAAGGGTAGACATGCTATCTCCGTCCTGCTCTCCAGGAAAGAGGACTCTAGGGCTTTCGCTTTTTCTTGCGCATACGACCCTTGTGATGCTGCGGGCAGATTGGATCTTTGGGAGGAGCTGCGTGGCCTCTCGACGGCCTACTTGGATGCACCTTGGCTAATTGGGGGTGACTTTAATGTTACTTTGCGTGCGGCGGATCGGCCTCGGTCTAGAGGAGGCTCTGACCCGGGTTCGGCGGATTTTGCGGACCTCGTCAATGATCTGGCCTTGCAAGACCTTCCGGCTTCGGACATTAGATTCACGTGGAGGAGCTCTTCTTCGAAATCTTGCATTGACAGGTTTCTTGCGTCGATGGCTTTTATGGAGCTTTTCCCTCTGGCGGTGGTCCTCTCTCGTCCTCGCGCTTTCTCTGACCACTCTCCTATCATGTGGTCTTCTGAAGTGTCGCCTTCGGTGGGTGGTTTCTTTAAATATGAGAGATGCTGGCTGTTGGAGGACGGTTTCCGTGAGGTCGTGTCCTCCTCTTGGATGTGTCCGTGCGAGGGGCGTTCTGCGGTGGTGAGATTTCGCTCGAAGCTTGACCGTTTGAGGGGTACTCTCTCCCGGTTCAAGAAGAGATCGCGGGAGGCTCGGGTGTCGGCGATGAAGGATGCGGAGGCTGTTGTGGCAGAGCTGGATTCCTTGGAAGGGCTGAGGGAGCTCGATGAGGGGGAGCTTTCTTCCAGAAGGGCGGCATTGGCGATGATTGAAGCGGAGGAGCGGAAAAGGGTTCTGGAGTGGCGCCAGCGGGCGAAGTTAAGGTGGCTCAAAGAAGGGGATGTCAACTCTGCCTTCTTCCACAGGGTTGCTTCCAACAGGAGAAGATCAGGTCTCATTCATTCATTGTCGATCGGGGGCCGCGAGGTGGTGGGAGAAGAGGAGATTGGGAAGGCGGTGACTGACGTCTTGAGATATGTTGAGGAGGAAACGAGTATTGCACTCCAACACCGTAGGTATGGCGAATGAGTCTGATGCACAGATCATCACTTCTGCCCCAAATTCCGCTGACCAACTTAAGGAGAAGAGCTTCATTCATTGAATCCAAACGTAGAACCCCAAGTTCACTATCCTCAATAGGCATCATAACTGTATCCAATAAACCAGATGTAGTCCATGTCCTTAATGTCACGTTCTACCCCAGAGAAAACACTTTACGAGCATCTCCAATCGACGCCTAATACCAATCGGTAGCAAACGTGATGAGATGAAGTATATGGGGATAGCAGAGAGAATTGCTTTCACAAGCACCAACCGACACCCCTAGAAAGGATAGATGCCTTCCAACCTGACAGCTTCTTCTCCAACTTCTCAATTATCGGGAGCCAGTCTGCCATCATGAGAGTACCATCCCTCAGAGGGAGCCCCAAATAGCAAATCAGGAGTGAGCCACTCTCAGAGCCAAGTACAGCGCAGCAATCACGAGCATCTAAATCTGAGAGGCCAAACGAAACAGCAATAGATTTGCCATGATTTGAATTAGCCCAGAAAGCTTCCCAAAAATCTCCATTGTCATAGTCATGCCCTTAGCTTCCTCAGTACCCCCATCAATGAAGAAAATAGTGCCATCGGCGTACTGCAAAAGAGGAATAGATATCTCGTCACAAATGTATCCCTTCAAGACCTCTCTCTGAACCACCTAAGTATCCATGAAAGCAAGTACATCGGATGCAATCACAAAAAGCATCAGAGCGAGAGGGCGTCCATGTCTAACCCCACGTTGCGGCTGAAAAACTCCACCTACGGGTCTTCCGCTCACGAGCACTGCATAAGAGATCGTGGTAACACAACGTTTCATCTAAGGTACCGTTTGGATGACGGGTTACCTGCGGGTTAGGGGAGTTTACCCCCCTTAACCCACATCCCCCTCTCTCTCCGTGGACCCCACTTTATTCTTTTTTAAAAAAATTAAATAAATCAATTTTACATCATTAATATTATCAAAAAATAATATATTATACCATCATATCATATAAAAATTATAAACTACTCCACTTCTACTCACTTTTCCAAACTTCAATACAATCACATCACAATAACTGCTCACTTTTTCAAACTTCAATACAAGCATATCACCCCCAAACCCACTTCTAACCCACCTCCAGTTTAACCCTCTATCCAAACACCAAAATCCAAAAATGGGTTACCCTCTACCAGTTTAACCCGCCTACAATCACATCACAATAACTACTCACTTTTTCAAAATTCAATACAATCATATCACCCCCAAACCCACTTCTAACCCACCTCCAGTTTAACCCTCTATCCAAACACCAAAATCCAAAAACGGGTTACCCTCTACCAGTTTAACCCGCCTTAACCCACCAACCAAACGCACCCTAAGAGATTCATGTCTTGGGGAAACCACACATCGCCATCGCCATCCATAAGAAGCGTCGGTCCACATTGTCATATGCCTTCGAAAATTCAACCTTCCAAAGTACTCCTTTCAACCTTTGTCTTTTCCAATCCACAATGATATCATATGTCATAACCAGGTTGTCGGTAATTTGTCCAGCAAGGATGAAATCACTCTGGAGCGGTGAAATGATGTGATCCATCACGTGATTCAATCCAATAGCCAAGACTTTTGCCACAATCAGGTAGATAGCATTAGGGAGGGTGATAGACTGAAAATCTTCAATATATTTGGAGGCATCCTTCTTGGGGAGAAGGAAAATGAGCGTCATGTCGAGTCTATCAAAGCCTGCATTGGTAGCTGTGAATTCCTCCACCACCTTGACGACTTCGCTCCCAACGAGCTCCCAGAACTCGCGAAAGAAGAACACGGGAAACCCATCCGGTCCAGGCGCGCCATCAGCATTAAGGTTCCAAACTGCCACCTTCACCTCCTCCGCAGTCACAGTCTGAATTAAATGATTAGCATGTTGTTCGGACAATGTGGAGGCCCCAAGGTCGAACCATCTCCACGTTCTAGTTGCTTTTCTTCTCAAGAAATCATGGAAGTGATCCGCAATGGTCCGTCTCATTTCATGATCCCCCTCCACCCGGATACCATTCACCACAACCAAGCGGGTCTAGTTGTGACGACGCCTCCCACTAGCAACTCTATGAAAGTACGTCATGTTAGCATCGCCCTCCTTCAGCCACGAGTGCCGCAATCTTTGCTTCCATTCCGCTACACTTTTCTTGTCTCCATCTAGGATTGTTTTTTTTATGTCGATCTCTTCAAAATCTCCTCTCAGGTACGATCTCTAACATCTTTGAGCATTTCAAGGCTAGCAGATCTGCCTCTGCTTCAGTACGACGTGTTCTACGCATCACCCCAACCTCCTTCTTGAATGCACACCAACCGATTGAGAACTGGTATCACTTTTTAAGACAACTTTGAAGCTGCAGACCCCAAGACCACCAAGGAGGACCAATGGTTTGTAAAATCAATCCCGAAAATCGACATGAAACCCCTCGGAGGGGAGATACTGCCCGAGTCCCAGAGTAGAGGAGTGCGGTCCGACCTCATGCGAGGTATGGAAACAGAAGCCGACATTGGAAGCATGTCATCAGTGGACGACAGAAAACAATCGATACGAGAGCAAGAACACGAATTTCTCCAAGTGTACTTAGTATCTGAGGCATCAAATATCTCTAGTTCAAGAGTATTAATCAGCTCCACAAAGTCGGCTGAGCCCGGATCCTGACCGTCTCTCGAGTGCAGCCTACCAGACGAGAGTCAGTGTAATATTGAAGTCACCCCCCCCCCACAAGCCAGGCCACACCTGGGAATGCACTCCTGATAGCCCTAAGATCTGACTATAACATCGAGCGAAGAGGATGAACACAAGGACCATAAACAGAAGAGAAGGAAAATCGATCCCCCGAGAGAGTGTGCTCAAGTAGCACAGTGATGACATGTGCTCCCTTTAACTCGGAGATGGATCTGAAAAGAGAGTCCTTCCAAGCTACAAGTAGTCCAAAGATCTAAACTCATTCAGCAAGCCATTGCCCGGAGTCCTCCACCGGATAGGAGTCACGGTGGAGAGTATAGTTTCCTACAATAGTATCACATCGCACCCCCATTCAGTAAGCAAACAGCCGAGGGACCTCTGCTGATCTGGGTCACCCAGACCCCTGACATGCCACGTTAGAACCTTCATTGGGGCACAGTCGTAGACCCCCCAATTTCGACGACTCTAGCAGCCACCGCAACTTTCAACTTCTGCTTGAAATGCATCACAGGCTCCTTGACCACTGACCCCTAGCGTCGTCACACCCTATACCGCTTTCCTCTACCAACATTCGTTCCCACGGTAGAGCTCTCTAAAGAGGCAACTCTTGCGTCATCCCCTGCCACAGGAGAAGGTTCAAGCACGAAAGTTAACGATTCCCGACCCATGGCCCACTCCAAATCCAGTTCCAGCGTAACCTTTGAAGCAAACAAAACTTGGCATTGCAGCTATAGAGGTGGGGGTGTAGTGGAATCCCCACCCCACACTTGAAAAACATGTGGCTTCAAAGGAGTTGCCGCCTTTGCATCAGCAACGCCTCGGATGGGTTCTTCAACCTTTTGTGCCATCGACAGAGGCTCAAGAGATCCCTGCGGGAGTGGGAGAAGCGGTTGCTTAGCCACTGGACCACCAACTGCAGTGACGCACAAGTCCGGACAACCGCTTCGTGGAGGGGCCTCGATAGGGTTTGGGACGGAAACAAAGCCTTCATCAATCGGTTCAAGGACAGTAACCGGGTTTAGGCAATCTTCACCAATCGGTTCAAGAACATAAGTCATGTTCGAGTCTATCTCTCCCACAGTACACGGGTCCAAACTTGGGTCCGAAATCCAGGGCTCAAAAGTATGGACCAAATCCAAAAGAAGATGTGTCTTAGCCTTCAACATGGCAGCTGGCGAGTGGAGCCATAGAAAGGGAAGCGGCAGAATTAAAGATGGAAAATCGCTCGCTCTTGACGTCCCACCTTCCGGAAGCAACCTTGAAATCGGGATCCGTTTCGAAATCTCCTCCTCGAGATGCTCCCTTTCCATGATTGCAGCTTTTGAATACGCCAACGGAACTCCAGGAGATTCGAGCACTGAATGTGGCCATTCCGTCGATGATTTTGAACATGTGTCGATGTAAGCCTTCGTCGGAGGTGGTGGCGGCGGTGGAAGGAGTTGCATCAATAGCCGAAAGCTCAATCTACCCACCTTTACCAAGCAAGTCGACTCTAAAGCAAGGATCAGAAAGTCGGTATGCGGTATTCGTTCGATCAAGTGGTCTGAAGCGAGTAAGCAGATATGCGGAAGTATATGCGGATTATATGTTTTGTATTATTTTAATTTAAAAATAATTAAAGTAATACATTGAATTCAAATATTAGAGATTTATGTTTCGAAAAAATAACAATAGATGAAACATATGCATAGACTTTTTAGTACGACATGATTTCAGAGAAAGCTTTTTAAAAAATGACATTTTAGATAAAAGTGAATCATAAAAAAATTAAAAGTGAAATTTGTTAGCATACTTACTATAGGAATGAAAATATAAGAAAAAAATATTTGAGATATAACAATAATAAATCATAGAAATATTTGTTGTGTTACTATAGGGATTAACTAAATGAAAATTGGATTGTGAATCAATATATTTCAATTGATTAAATAACCGGATTCCCTTTTATCTAGCATTAACGAGATGGCAGCTAGCTAGAGGGGATTTAACGTAATTTTCTATTACAAAATTTCTTAACAATTGAGAAAAGTATTGACTGAAGAAAGCAAACGACTCATAGATATATTTTTCACAAAAGAAGATGTATTTGATTCTAAAATAAAATATATTGAATATAAACTAAACAAATGCATGAAACGACATTCATAGAAATTAAATAAAAATCTTCTATTTAAATAAAAAATGAACATCTATTTTTTACAAACAACAACATAAAAAATTTTTCTAATAAACAATTAGTAACATTTTTTTAGATAAAAAATGAAAAATATTTTTTTACAAACAACATAAAAATCTTTTCTAATAAACAATTAGTAACATTTATTTTTTACTACAGTAGCAGTAGCTACCAGTTCCAGCAACTAAAAGATGAAGCATGTATGAAAGGGCTCTATACAAAAGGCGGCTGAGTATGCGGCCGCATATGCAATTTACCCGGCCGCATACTCACCCAAACCGCATATGGACCGAATACTGGATATGCGGTTCGGTCCAGTGCCCGACTACGCATATGCGGCCGCATATGCGGCCGCCTGGGCCGCCTTTCTGAACACTGCTCTAAAGCATTGAACTCTAAACCCTCCACCACCACCAGTATAGCCGAGGGTCCGAGCTCGAATTAAGACCATGCCTGAGGACCCACGAATCCCAACCAATATGCCTAAGTGCAGGCCTCAGGGCCTCCACTGAACGGGAGAGGAAGGGCACGTCGAAGACTCGTGTTACCCTCAGCATTGATTTGGAAATTTCCCCATCGGTGAAGCGAGGCGGGCGCCACACAACCCCGAGATCTTGGGAACCTTGCAGCAAATATCCTTCGCCTTCTCTGAAAAACCTCTCATGCACCAGAGCCCATCGCCTAAGGCCACCACATCACCCCTGAAGGAGGTACCCAACCTTCTAGTGACAGCAACCTATACACTTCCTGCTTCATATTGCCTCTGAACGGAGGAACCAATGAGGATCTTGTTCCTCTTAATACCTTCATATTTAACTTTGACGGCCACCGATGCATAGGACCTCGATAGGGGTCACTTCGTCGCCTGAATTATGACCTCACTGGTAGAATATAGTTGATGGGGCCCTACACCACGTGGGCACGGGTGCTTCCGATGACCTTCACGTCCACACCCAAAACACCTTCGCGACTGCGAACATGACGAAGCTTGGTGCCCATGGTACCCACACCGGTAACCCGACGACCGCGTTTGAGGTGCAAGACCAGGGCACCTTCGTGCAATGTGACCCACATTGTCCTCGCATCAACTTTTTTGGTGGCCCTCCATTCTTCAACCCCGCCTTTCAGCTTTAACCAAAGGTGTTCTCTCTTCCGTCAAGCACCAGTTGTCCTCTACATCAACCACGTAAGCAATTCTTCTGATAATATATCTTTGATATCTTATTTTCTATATTTGAAAAAATGAGACCAATATCAACACTTTCTAAAGAGGTGTGAAAATAACAGTCAATATTTGAGGAGGGGATACAAGTGATAGCCTCCGATGCATCATCCATACTTCCACCACAATCCCAACCAACTTGAGTTAAGAAACTTCATCCTTTTTAAGAATCCAACCATTTATCTCTTGTGGACATACATATTCGTTGTTTATCCTATAATATCCAAATATTTAGCAATGTTAATACTGATGGCTGAACTTTCACATGAAATAACTTGGTTTCCAACAACCCATCGAATCTTTTATATTCCATATAAATTAACCAATATATGTTTTGGTCAAACAACATATGTAATCAAGTGAACTTTTATTAAATGGGGTAGGACACCAAAATTCTTATATAAAGTTAAGATGTTTGGCACCAACAAGCCAAACATTGACAAGGCTCCATCAATCTCTAGTAGCATGATACCCCATTTAATAACATGGAACCACGCCAAAAATCTCACTCTACAGCTTTAGCATGCCCATTATTATCTTTCTTCAACATTATCATAAGAAGTAATAAGGATGAACCACACAAGGCAGATGATGGCATGCGGCACCCATGTCCAATTTTTAAAATGCCTTGAAGATGGTATGGTAATCCATACAAACATGAAAGATGTCAACATATGTTATATGCGATAGTTATTTATAATTTGAAGAAGATGATTATCCATGCAAACATGAAAGATGTTAACACATGTTATATGATGATTATTTATAACTTAAAAATGATGATTTTTGGATGACTTGCTAAAGGAAAGAGATTTAAAATGTGAGTAGTAAAACAGGTAAACCAACGAGCACCCTTCACTCCTTTTAACTCTACCATCCCTTGCCCAACTATTCTCATCTTTTTTTAGGAATTGGCAAGTGCATTGCAAAAGTGTGCCAGTGAGGTCCAACAACCATTGCAAACGTTGCATCTTTTGGAGACAAAAGGGAAATGCATGTTAACAATTTCTTTCAAAGAAAAGTAAGTGCATTGTTTGTAAAGAAAACCATACACACAATATGTGCAAAAAAAAGTTAAGGTCCTTACCGAAGGATGAACTTTGTATAGGATGTGATGCTTTTCAAAAAAAATAGGATGTGCTATAAGATAATTTTTTTTCAACAAAATTTATTGGATGCTGAAAAATAAATAAAAAGGAAACCTAGCATGTGGCTACCCCAGTCTATACCTTAATCATTATTAGACCCAAGACAAACACCTTCCACATTGCTTATTCACAAGTTGTTGAGCGGCATTCTTCAATTTTGTACCCACTTACTTTTGCGAGATTTCCATATGAGATTATGTTCATGGTGTTAGATAACAAATGACAATAAATTTGGGTTTTTTTAAATATGCATCTGGTTCTTATAAGATCACTAATTAAAGGTTCTAACACAACTAAACATGATGAAATGAGGATCTTCCAGGGAATACATACGTAAGCGAGAGTTGTCTTACAGGGACAAATGGAACCAAGTTAATGGATGGGTCTTCCAGATAAAAAAATGGAACTGATTCAATGGAGCGCCTCTAAAGGAAGAAAATTGTGCACCCATACATAAATCAGTAACAGTGCATGACTGCAGAAAAAAGACAGTAACATGTAGTTTGTATTAGGCAGCGAGAGAGAATAACAAAAACATATATTTGCTTGCAACAATAAATAGACAATAAACATGAAAGATCAAGAAATAAAATTTAAAACAACACCTGACTCAATCCAACTACTTCTTACGAGATTTTTACATGGTTTTCCCCGGGGATTTCATTCTGTCCAAAACTTGACAAATGCTGCAAATATTTTCTTAATGGCATCCCAAAATGGGTCCGCTTGTGCTACATTCTGGGGCTTGCTTGAATCCACAGTTAATTGCCTGCAACCAGAAAAGGCATGTGAAAATTAAGGAAACTATGAATAGTACAAAAACGAGCATCAAGACATGGTGTGCTTGTACGCATATATATATATATATATATATATGCATGCATGCATGTGGATTCACACACGCGCACAGATGCACACATAAATCTTCTTTTTTTGCTAGTCCCAAGCATGTACATCCCAGATACTCTTTACCATATTAGCAACAGTTGCTTGTGATAGTTATAAGACCTTTATTTAGCTGAATTGGTGATATGGAGCTACTAAACTTTACCCTAAAAAGTATAAATAGCAAGTAACAACAAATTCCCCAAGTAAAGACAAACAGTGAGCATAATTTTTCTCTCTGTGTGACTTGGAGTTGGAAGGGGAGCAACACAAAATGGTGGTAACACTGGTGTGGAACTAAGCCGCGTAGTGCTTCGAGCAATCAGTTAAATCAGGGCACCCACTATTTCACGGATAGAATAATCGTATGTTATTAGGATCATAAGGAACTGGATAACCAATCCAATTTATCAATTTGAACATCTGTGTATTTTTTATCAATTTATCAATTTGAACATCTGTGTATTTTAGGATCCATCAAACACATGGTATGATGTCTGTAGAGGTTTATATATGTTACGATGTACTGTTTCATATTTTCTATTTATATATTGTACGTCTCTGTAATTTACCCAAGGGTTTTCTCTCTATATAAGAGACCCGAGGGCTCTATGGAATAATCATCAGAGTATTGTTTACTCTAACATGGTATCAGAGCCCTAACCCTAACCTAGGGTTTTCTCCACCCGCCCCCCCCCCACTCCCCCCCCCTTTTTTTAGAGTAAACAATAGGTTAGGGTTCATTCTCCAAGCCCCCCCCCCCCCCGCCGCCGCTCACAAGCCCCTCAGGGTCCCGCCTCCTCTCCGCCCCTCCGCCGGGCCCTCCCAGCCCCTCCGCCGGGCCCCCAGACCCTTCGCCGGGCCCCCAGCCCTCTCCGCCAGGCCTTCCAGGCCACCGCCAGCCCCTGTCAGGGCTTCGCCAGCACCAGCCAGCCCCAGCCAGCACCCGCCAGGCCTCCGCCAGCCCCAGCCAGCCCCCGCCAGGCCCCTGCCGGCCGTTGTCCCGCCGGCTCTTCACAGCCGAGGCTTCATCAGCCTCCCCGCCGTCCGTCTCGCTTAGGTCGGCCTCGGATTGATGATGGGTTCAAGTGCGTAACGTCTACATATGCACTTGAATCCTCAACGGTCCCGGTAGACACCAGTTTATTTGTCTATCATCCGTAGTTGTTCTCCTCCAGCATTATGTCAGATCAAAAGGTCGAAATGCCCGCCATCGGTGCCTTCAAGGGTTCGGCGCCTATCGTCAAAATGGACGGGACGAACTACGAACTGTGGGCTATGCAGTTCCTCAGCCTCATGAAGTCGTGTGGTAAGAAGCATATTCTTACCGAAGATGAACCGCCGGAGAAGACGGGAATATATGCCTCATGGGAGGCTGATGACGCGTATGCCAAAGTCTGGCTGTCAGGTACGCTCACTACGGAGATAGCAAATGATGTCCTTCATCAACCCACCGCCAAGGCGATGTGGGATATTTTGGCAACGACATACTCTCAGGTACGGAATGAGACCAAGATGCTACAATTGCAGCATGATATCTTTACCACGAAGCAAAATGGGAGGCCTCTTCATTCTCAGTATACGTCTCTTCGTGGAATGTTCGAGAAACTCTATAGCACAATTCCACTCACAGCCACGCCGGAACAGCAGAAGACGTTCCGCAACGCCACTATGGTTGGTGTCTTACTTGCTGCCCTTGATCCGGAGTATGAGGCAGCACGGTCTCAGATCCTTGCTGATGCCACCATTCCACCGATGGAAGAAGTCTACAGACGGCTCAGTCGTGTCCCAGTTCCATCGAACACATCGCCTACACCGCCCTCGGCAATGGCGGTCTCCAGAGGACGAGGTAGTTCCTCCTCATTTCGTGGCAGAGGAAGTGGTGGACGTGGCCGTGGAGGTCGCATACGCTCTACGTGCTCATTTTGTCGTCGTACTGGTCATTCAGAGGATACATGCTATTCCAAGCATGGTTTCCCTCCTTCTGCACGTGTCGCTGATCATGTTCAAGGTCCACCAACATCTACTCCAGATCACAGGTTCGAGGAGCTAGTGGCACGGCTTCGTGATATCATGCCACAGTCATCGTCAGAGGGTGCTGATGCTTCTGATATTGCGGCTTCGGCATCAGCTAGTACATCGGCTTCAGCCAGTGCCTCAGGTAGTCCTTCAGTCTCATATCATAACCATGATCTCACAGGATGGATTGTCGATTCTGGAGCCACCCATCATCTCTGTCGTGAGAAAGATGTTCTGCAGTCCTATAGAGCTGTTCAGCCTGGTCGCTCTGTACTCATTGTTGATGGCACTCATTTGCCTATCATTGGTCAAGGGGAGACGGATTTACTGCCCTCTATGCACTTACAGAATGTTCTACATGCACCAGAATTTTCTATGAATCTCTTATCCATTAGTCAGATTACACGAGATTTGCACTGTCCTGTTATTTTTGACCCATCGTCTGTTATTTTTCAGGACATACTGACGGGCAGGGTGATTGGCTGTGGTTCTGAGCACAATGGCCTCTATCGTCTCGTACGGAACTCTTACGCTGGCGTCTCACTACATTCCCAGGGCTCCGTCTCTCCGTATACCTGGCATCTTCGATTTGGTCACCTGCCGCTTCAGAAAATGCGTCACCTTCTGCCTCGGATCTTGATGCAAAATGAAATTGGCGACGACGGGAAATAATAAATTTTTTGGTGGATTTTTGGTAGAAGAAGAGAATGGTTGAGAAGAAGAAATTGAGGGGATGAGAGGAAGAACACGCCGGAATGCGCGGGGTTGAAGGAGAAGACCACGGAGATCGCGTGGAGGGAGAAGAGAAGGAGGGGATAAAATGAGATCAACTCAAATTTTCATTCATAATGGACTGCATAAAACAATGGGCTACCCTCTCTTTATATAGGAGAGAGGGTTTACAAAAATAGTAAATACTCAAATTACAACTAATTTAATCCTAATTGACCTCTAACTAACTTAATTGGACTCTAACTTATTTAATTGACCAAAATTGCAATTAAACTCTATGAAATAAACGTTGAGATCACAGGCGATCTCGATTATTTAATTAGACCAATACGACCGCTAAAAACGTAAATAAAATTGACTACTATTTAATTTAATAAATGTGGCCCCATAATTTGGGGTCACGCTGCATCAACTCTCCACCGCTTTAAAAAATTCGGCTCCTGACGAATTGCGTGATGTAGGTGGATAGTTGGAGAAATCATCCTTGAATTGGGCTTCATTTTCCTTCAATTCGATCATTTTCAATGTTACGTTTGTAGTTTTTCCAAATGGAGGGGCATCTCTGCAATTTTCGTACCCCTTCAATTTGCCTCACATTTCTATGGCTTTGGACCTTTCTGCAAATATGGATTTTGGGGAATTTTTCTTTGCAATTTTTCCCACTTGAATTCCAATCCCCCTTCTCCAGGGATTTGGGTCCCCTCAATCTCGGATGGCCTATTAGGGTTCGAACCCTTTTTTTAGGCGCGGGGGCGGCTGGGAATCCCCGACATGCTGGCGGCGGCGGTACCCGGGGCCTTGGGGCTGGCGTCAGCCGGGAGAGACGGTGGCAGGCGTTCAGCTGGGCGGCCCTCCGCGACAACATAGGCGAGCGGTGGGGGCGGCGGAAGCCGGTCGGAGCCTCGCGCAGGAGCGCGAAGGCCTGGGGCGGTGGGGCGATGGCCTCTGGTCTGAGCAGCTACGCGGGGAGGCGGGGGCGCAGTTGGCGATGGAGAGAGGGCCGGGACGCGCAGGTTGAGGGCGCGCGCTGCGGGGAAGATGGGGCCTCGCGGGGTTGTCGGGTGTGGCGCAGGGGGTTCGGAGGGGGGCTGGGGTGATGGAGAGGGAGGTGTTGCGGGGTGCGGTGGCAGGGAAGGGTGTGGCGGGTGGGTAGGGTGGTAGGCTGGGGGTGCCGCTGGGGGTTTCGGGAGGTAGCAGGCGAAGGAGGGGGGGCCTGGGGAGATGGTTGGGGCGCGTAGGACCTGCGAATGGGGCGAAGGCGACGGGGAGATCGGGGTGGGGAGGCGAGGCGCGGATGGGGAGGATGACGGGTAAGGGTGTGGCGGGGGTCTGGGCTACAGGGGTTTTGGTTTCGGGAAGGGCTGGGGGGGTTGGGGTTGTGGTTGGAGTTACCTGGGAGGGTCGGGGTGGTGCCGAGATGGCCGGAGGGGGCGGAGGGATCGATTCCGATGGCGGAGTCAGATCTGGAATTTCCTGGACAGCGGTCGATTCGTCTCTTCCGGCGACGTTTTCCTCACCCAAACTCGCGGTAGCGGCTTCAACGGATGGCGGCTTTGATTGGGCGTCGCGGTAGGCCTCAAATTTGGCCATTAGATCTCGAAATAGCGAGTTGAAGTTGTTTTGCAAATCTCGAACCATGTGCGCCGTCTCCTTGAAGGAGGCGTCGACGGTGGAGATGGCTCGTCGCGTTTGCTCGGATGAACGATGGTGTCGGTGCAGGCGTCGGGACGGATCGTTAGATCGTGAGGACGATCTAAATGCCATGCTCTGATACCAATTGATGCGGAATGAAATTCGGCGCGGCGCGGGAAATAGATTTGACGGTGGATTTTTCGATGGTAGAAGAAAATAGAGGGGTTGAGAAGAAGAAATTGAGGGGATGAGAGGAAGAACACGCCGGAATGCGCGGGTTGAAGGAGAAGACCGCAGAGATCGCGTGGAGGGAGAAGAGAAGGAGAGGGGATAAAATGAGATCAACTCAAATTTTCATTCATAATGGACTGCATAAAACAATGGGCTACCCTCTCTTTATATAGGAGAGAGGGTTTACAAAAATAGTAAATACTCAAATTACAACTAATTTAATCCTAATTGACCTCTAACTAACTTAATTGGACTCTAACTTATTTAATTGACCAAAATTGCAATTAAACTCTACGAAATAAACGTTGAGATCACAGGCGATCTCGATTATTTAATTAGACCAATACGACCGCTAAAAACGTAAATAAAATTGACTACTATTTAATTTAATAAATGTGAAATTTTGGTAGAAGAAAGAGAGAGGGGTCGAGAAGAAGAAACTGGAAGGGTTGAGAAGAGAAGACACGCCGGATGCGCGGGGTTAGAGAAGAAGAAACGCGTATACTGCGAGGGGAAGAGAGAAGAGACTCGTCGGGAATACGAGGGGTTTGGGAGAAGAAGAACACGTGTAGAGGGGAGAAGGAGAGAGAGGGGAGAGGGAGAGAGAGATAAATCTCTATTTTATCACATCTTGAACTGTTGAACACAATGGACCCTCATCCCTTTATATAGGAGGGATGAGATTACAAAAATAGGAAAATAACTAATTATCCTAAATTAACTCTAACTAATTAACCGACTAACTACCTAATTTGAAATTCAAATTAAGGACTTAATTGAGATCACACGCGATCTCTTTATTTAAATAAAAATGCAACAACTTAAAAACGTAAATAAAATTAATCACTAAATTTATTTGATAATTCGGCCCTATACGTGGACCCTACGCTGCATCAACTCTCCTCCGCTTTTTAAAAAATTCGTCTCCTGACGAATTGCTTGAACCTTGAGGCTTGACATAAGGCGCTTCATGAGCTTGTGTCGACGTGCGCGTGAACGTGAATCATGAGATATGCAACTCAAATCATATTGCATCTTCTAATGCGCGGCGGGATCGTCGAATCGTGGGACGATTCGGTTGCCATGCTCTGATACCAATTGATGCAAACACGATTCGGCGTCGATGTTGATAATAATTTTTTATGGTGGAAATTTTGGTAGAAGAAAGAGAGAGGGGTTGAGATGAAGAAACTGGAAGGGTTGAGAAGAGAAGACACGCCAGATGCGCGGGGTTAGAGAAGAAGAAACGCGTAGACCGCGAGGGGAAGAGAGAAGAGACTCGTCAGGAATACGAGGGGTTTGGGAGAAGAAGAACACGTGTAGATCACGCGGGGAGAAGGAGAGAGAGGGGAGAGGAGAGAGATAAATCTCTATTTTATCACATCTTGAACTTTTGAACACAATGGACCCTCATCCCTTTATATAGGAGGGATGAGATTACAAAAATAGGAAAATAACTAATTATCCTAAATTAACTCTAACTAATTAACCGACTAACTACCTAATTTGAAATTCAAATTAAGACTAATTGAGATCACACGCGATTTCTTTATTTAAATAAAAATGCAACAACTTAAAAACGTAAATAAAATTAATCACTAAATTTATTTGATAATTCGGCCCTATACGTGGACCCTACGCTGCATCAGATCTCTCCGAGTTCGTCATTTCGTTGTGAAGCTTGTCAGTTAGGGAAGCACCATCGGTCTAGCTTCCCCAGTCGTCAGAGTCGGAGCAGTCGCTCCCCATTTGAGTTATTTCACATAGATATTTGGGGTCCCAGTCGTGTCCCAGATCATCAGGGGCACAGGTTCTATTTAGTTGTCGTTGATGATTTCTCTAGAGTGTCCTGGACGTTTCTTCTTAAAAATAAATCTGAAGCAGGAAGTGTTATTGAAAATCTTATCAATGAAGTTCACAATGTTTTTTCGTCTACTGTTAAGTATGTGCGTACTGACAATGCATTGGAGTTCTGCACTCGTTCCCTTGCTCGCTTTCTTTCTTCTAAAGGCATTATCCACCAAACAACATGTGCATACACATCTCAACAAAATGGGGTTGCAGAACGAAAGCATCGACATTTCCTTGATATTGCCCGCACATTACTTATTCAGAGTTGTGCCCCATTATCCTATTGGGAAGATGTTATACTTACAGCATGCTATCTGGTCAATCGCATGCCTACAACTGTTCTTGGGGAAAAGTCTCCTATCTCTGTTCTCTTTCCAGACAAAGATTTGTTTACTCTTACACCTCGGGTCTTTGGCACTGTTGCGTTTGTCCACCTCTTATCTCCAGGACTTGATAAGCTATCTCCTAAGGCTATCAAGTGTGTCTTTGTGGGCTACTCCAGGACGCAGAAAGGATATCGTTGCTATGACCCTATTCATAACAAATACTATGTGAGCGCTGATGTTACTTTCTTCGAACCCGTCATGTACTTCTCCCCTGCAGGTGACAGATTGGTTTCCTCCACATCCACAGATTCTAATGTCTATTTGCCTCCACCTCCAAGTCTAGGTCAATCTTCTACTCCACCACCACCACCACCACCGCCGCCACCACCGTCACCACCACCTCCAACCGTCCCTTTTATTAAGTTCTATACAAGGCGGGCAGGCCTTGCTCAAGCTACATGCCAACCATCCAACACGCCTCAGGTATGTTCTGATGTTATCACTACTGATGGATTAGATAATGCACCAGTGCATGCGCCTTTACTACAGGAGGAAGATCAACCGGTCAACACAGTGGTGGATGATTTGGATCGACCCATTGCTCACAGGAAGCAGCGAAGACAATGTGCTTCATATCCTCTTGCCTCTCAAGTCTCATTTCATCGTCTCACTGGGGATTTCCAGAAGTTTGCAGCTGCTGTCTCGTCCGTTGAGATTCCACGGACCTATCAGGATGCCATGAAGATTGATTACTGGCGTCTAGCCATGGAAGAGGAGATGCGTGCCTTACAGTCTAGAGGGACTTGGTCTCTTGTCCCCGTTCCTCCAGGTGCCTCAGGGGTGAGTTGCAAGTGGGTGTTTACGGTGAAATATCATGCGGATGGACGTCTCGACCGGTACAAGGCAAGACTTGTAGCACGGGGATTTACCCAGACTTATGGGGTAGATTATTTGGATACTTTTTCACCAGTGGCTAGACACTCCACTCTTCGCATCCTCCTATCTGTTGCTATGGTACGTAACTGGACCATTTTTCAGCTTGACGTCAAGAATGCTTTCTTGTATGGTGACCTACAGGAGGAAGTCTACATGCAGCAGCCACCTGGGTTTGCTGCTGAGGGGGAGACTCACATGGTGTGCAGACTTCATAAGGCCATCTACGGCCTCAAACAGAGTCCCCGAGCATGGTTCCAGAAGCTTTCCCAGTTAATTGAACGACAGGGGTTCAGGAGGTCAAATGCGGACCATTCACTGTTCATCCAGAAGACTCCTAGAGGTACAGTTGTTGTTATGATATATGTTGATGACATCTTGGTTACAGGAGATGATGCTCAGGGGATTGAGATAACCAAGTCCCTGTTGGGAAGCCAGTTCATTACGAAGGATCTGGGCACGATACGATATTTCCTGGGGATAGAGTTTGCAAGAAATGCACAAGGAATGGTGATGACTCAACGAAAATATGTCACAGACTTGCTAGTTGAAATAGGAATGACTGGATGCAGACCTTCAAGTACACCTATGGACCCAAGCATGAAGCTGTACGACGCTGATACCGAGGAGGTGGACAGAAGAAGGTACAGAGAGATGGTGGGTAAGCTCTTATACATTACTATAACTCGACCGGATAATGCATTTGCAGTAAACCGGGTGAGTCAATTTATGGGAGCAGCCAAGGCAAGTTCATATGGATGCCTTGTATATGATATTGAGATATCTGAAGTCTTCCCCAGGCACAGGGTTACTATTCAGGAAAGATACAGATCTGTCTATTTCAGCTTGTGCAGATGCAGATTATGCAGGATGTCCAAGGGATCGTAAATCTACTTCTGGATTTGCTATCTTCATAGGAAGCTCTTTAGTTTCTTGGAAAAGCAAGAAACAGACTGTTGTGGCGAGATCCAGTGCTGAATCCGAGTACAGAGCCATGGCACAAGCAAGCGCAGAAATGATGTGGGTTAGAGCAGTCTTAGAAGATTTGAATGTAGATGTCCCATTGCCTATGAATCTCCAATGTAACAATCAGGCAGCATTGTTTATTGCCAACAATCCCAGCCTTTCATGAGAGAACAAAGCACATAGAGGTGGATTGTCATTATACTAGGGACATGATTCAAAAGGGCTTCATTTCCACTTCTCATGTCAGTTCAGAGGACCAGACTGCTGATATATTCACCAAGTCACTGCTCAGAGGACCTTTCCAGAGATGTTCTTCCAAGCTGAGCATGATAGATATCTATGCTCCATCTTGAGGGGGAGTGTAGAGATTTATATATGTTACGATGTACTGTTTCGTATTTTTATCTATTTATATATTGTACGTCTCTGTATTTACCCAAGGGTTTTCCTCTCTATATACGAGACCCGAGGGCTCTATGGAATAATCATCAGAGTATTGTTTACTTCTAACAATGTCAAATGGCCCCAGATCCCATTGAACATGGACCATTAAATGAAACATTTCCTTGCTTCAATGGATCATTTGTCAGATACCAATCTATATAAGGACTTTCTTGCGTCTTCTGAAGCACTTGGTCCTACTCCACTCACCCCGTTGGGTTATACCGTGATGTTCCTTGAAGCATACATGCGAGAGCTCCCTTCTTTCTAATGGTAAGGTCATCCAGAAAGAGCAGGGCAAGAAAGAATTATTAGCGAGAGAAAGAAGAAAGTGGGGAAGGAGGGACTCCATTTTCTAAAGTTCGCACCCAAAAGTTAAACTTGGCACTGTAGGTAATGATGTAGGGGAATCTAAGTCGTCAATCGAAGCGTTTCCATTCGCCCCCTCTTTCACTGCACAAGTCAGAATCTGTTTTATAAGTCCCTCCTTTTCTTTTGCATCCCTAGACTTCTCCTGTCCCCCTCTCTTTCCCCAACTTCTCCTTCCCTACGTCGGGGATAACTCTCCCCCGTTATATATAAACTTGCCAAGTTTGACAATTTCTTTGATATTATAGCTAAGGGCTGGCTCGTACAAGCTCTTCCAGTTTAGTGGGTTGTATTTACAGGTTCAACTATAAAATACACATCTTGGCAGTTGGATAAGTATCATAATCATATCTTTGCCATGCATTTGCATATATTTTAGCATCAAGATGTCACCAATCACTGCAGAAATCCCACTCAACAACTTGACTGGATATAACCTCACATCGAGGCTATATGATTTGTGTTGCCTATATGATTTGTATCGAGAATAAAGGGAACCTTTTAAAGAGAAGCCAAATGATGGGATATCACACAAAATTCATTATCAGAACATATCAAGTTACAACTACACAAATTCGGCATACACACGTACAAACAAACACACACATATACACATACCTATAAATTTACAAATCCTTGGCCCATTTTTTAAATGAAGAAGAGCGGGATAAAGAAGAAAAATTGAATGAACAGTATTCTACGTGTATTTATCCCTCTCTATTTGATTTCTTTTCACTTCATCTCATCAGAAAATTGTTGAGTTTGATATTCGCTTAGATTCGATTCAACTAAATAGAAGTTCGAATCACATTCCCTTCGAAAATAAACATTTCTAAGCTCGTTTATATAAATGAAGCGAACCTGAAAATGGTAGGTTCGCTCAAGTTCAGTTCGTTTACACCCCTAATTACATCCCACCATGTTTTCCACATGGCCTCAAATTTCAGCGAAATTCGGTCGAATTTCTGTCGAATATCGATATCCAGTCGAAATCAAAATTCGACCGAAATGACCGAAATGACAGAAATATGGGGGTCCTAGTACAAAAAATGACCGAAATGACCGAAATTTCGGTCGAAATTCCACCGAAATTCCATCGAAATTCTGTTTTGGTCGATACCGAAATGGTGACCGAAACCGACATTTAAGGCCTTGGTTTTCCATGAGGACAAAATAAGTTAACAGACAAACGCTTCGTAATGCAGTCAGTAAAGAGAAGAAAGCTACACAAAACATCTCATGTGATCTTCAACTTGCAAATATTTACTAAGGTGGTTCTCAAGAAGCATCGTACTTTAAGAAACAACAAGTTGGGCGGAATTGATATTTATACTTTAGCTTAAGAGGAAGAGTTGTATACTGCTTGTGCTATATTTTTTTTACATTTTCTTCTTAGAGTTTCATTGTAGAATATTGGAAGATTTTATCTCCAACACATTTAAAGCAGGACTTTTTAAGTTTACAGATGAACTGAAACATGGTGCAAATAGTTTTTTAAATGAAAGCTGGTCCAAGAATATACCCATCTGATCCCACCGGTGTATGCTCAGTGGATCCACTACTGCTTGCAACATGTTTAGGTGAAGTCCCATAGGCAGTGAGTGATTCCTTCGATTTGCCACTCGAAGTGCTCTCTTTTATCGAGTATGCCTTATCTGCTGAGATCACGACCTGCACAGAATCACCGACATCCCTCAAACAACTCCAATGTGTTTACAAAAACTGAACAGAATGATAAAAAAAAAACCCAAAAAAGTAACCGGAAAAGATGTAATAAAAAAATACAAGATAGCTACACGTGTTACACAGCAAAATGGTTAAAAAAATATTACCACTTCAGTCAACCTAAATTATGAATTGATAAATCCAAATTATCCAAGCCAATCTTCAACTAATTTTGAGACATCTTGCACCCAGCAAGAAAATTAAAGAGCCTCCAGGCCTTCAAACTCGTTCAAACTCCTGACTCCAGGAAGACAGGAGAAGGTGGGTTTCCAACGCCAATTACAATTTCTAAGTTTATCGGTTGCTTTGGAGGCGGGCATTTATAAGATTGGTAAGAGGTCAAATAACTAAAAAATATTAACTCAAAATATTCTGGTAAATTTCCTCGAAATCGCCACGAATGAATTCCAGATTTCATAGGGGTACCAATCATAGTGATAGAACATCCTATCAGGGCAGACAGTGGGCATCAATTTGGGTGTTCGTCAGTTCTCAAGGAGAAATTGCATGTATATTAAAAAACAATTGAATGTAAAGGTAAGTGCAATCTATCATGCATATATTCCAAGTAAATATGTTTGCATGTTGGAGCAAATGCACATTTTTTATTTTTTTAAAGGCATGCCATAATTAATCATCTGTACAAACATAACAAGTCACCTTCCCCTCAGATATCTCCATTGCTGAAAGTTCAGAACTGCCTGATGCCGGAGATTCGCAAATCGGTATAACTTCATCAACAACAATATTAGACACCGCCACACCCTGGATTTGACCAGCTTCTCTCAGCTCTTCACTGACCAAATCATTCTCTGTTTTCTTTTCCATGACAGAATCATCAGTTTCTTCAGAAGAAGTTAGAAAGTTTCCATTTTCCTTAAAGTCCTGCTGCCGGCCGTCACGTTCACTTGATGGAACAACTTTGATAAGAGGAGAAGATTGTGTCTCTAAGTTAACTGAATCATCATAGGCCTTCAATGCTACTTCCCCGGAAATTTCTATATCTCCCAGTTCGATATCAGGTTCAGCCACCATTGTAGAATATGTCAGTATCTCCCCAAAACTGGCACCATTTATGTGACCATCACTCTCTGTTGCTATAATGCTCTCTGAAGCTGAAATCAGTGAAGAGGAGGAAAGTTCAAAAGAAGTGGATCCAGTGACTCCGACTGAGCGGCTAAATAATGCATGTAAAACTTTCAGCGTTGGTATCAGCTTCACTCTGCATATTTAAAATAGCATCTGAAGATGAACTTGCAGTTGTAGCAGGAGAGGCTCCAATGTGGTGATCCTCTTCTACTTTAATTAAGTCTTTTGAGCCATAAGGATGGTCTTTTTCAAAAAATTGCTCGTTAGGCTCCTTTTCTGATTGCAGTGTTCCAAAACCGTGAGATGATTCTCTGTCAGCATCCTGGGACTCATGAAAGAAAGAGTTTCCACGAAAGTGATTTGATTCATCTCCGGAAGCAACTACATCCAAGTTCTGTGGAAATATAAATCTGTTTGGAGAAGATGCAATCGTCGCATCGGACTCATCCACGTCTGACACACTGTTTGTGCTAACAGAAAGCTTGTCTACAGTAGCTACAACTCCTTCCGAGATGCTGTCATGCTCATTGTAACCATATTGGCCTTCCATTTGACTACCTTCAGCTGTCTGCCCATTCATTGCTAACGACAAATTGCTCACATCATCCAAATAGAGAGATCCAAAGGAAGGTTGGTCATCACAATCCTGAAGAGTAAGTACTTTCAAAGCAGAATCACCAGGGCCCAGGATTCGGTTCTCCTGAATTATTTCTCGCACGATTTCTCGGACAGTGTAGAAAGATCCACCAACTTCCTTGTGGGTTAAGTTGAGTGACGGAAAAGTCCCACTGTTTGATTTTTGATATCTAACAAAAAAGTACAGACAAATGCATTCAAAAGTTACTCAGTTAACCATGTTTACGTGCATGAAATATTATCTAAAGACAAAATGGCACTTAATATCGACAATAAACATTGCAGCATTTGGAATTATACGAAAATTCTATGATCCATGATCAAAAATATCGAGTTTAATAGTGTGAGCGCGAATCCGTCAGCTTGTATGGGGGGAAGGCTAACTTTTTTATAAATTTCTCAACCAATGTCTTTCTCTCCTCCTTTGATATCCGGTTGCGGGACTTTTTCCCATGTGTATCATTGCATCTTGCCAGAGCAAACGTCTGCCCGACCCAGCCAACCTTTACAGCCTGCATGATGGTTTGCGGTCACTTGCACCTCGAAGATCCCGCAAAGAAAACCTAAATAACACACAGTTTGTTGCATAAGAACATATTTGGTACCATGAACGATGATGATCATGTCCAACATCGAGGCTACAAAGGTTCACGATCGCTCTCAAACGGAGGAGCACAATCGGAAACAACGGGATCAGAGGGATAAGCAGAAGCATACCTGAGGTAAGGAGAGGAGATGAAGAAGATGAAGGAGGGGTCGGCGTCGGTGCTAAAACCCTAAACTAAACCCATTGATGTGGGGATGGGGGTGGGGATGGGAAGGGTGGCAGCAGACAGGAAGGGATAGGGGTGGGTGGGTGAAAGGGCGGCCCCGCGCTGTACCAGTCTTCTATTTTGATTTGCTCCTTCCCTGATTACCTACTCTTGAGGGGAGTACTTTTTTCTCTTCTTTTTTTTTTTACTTTATTATTGTGCCCATTTTTTTACTCTCGAAATCTTATCATTTATGTACTTTTCAATCGGTTGTTAAATATCATACCTTCAGCACTTAACCTAACATCACCTAATCATATTAGTCATACTTTGTCGACAATTTCCTCAATTACATCCATGGGCTTGCTCTTTTTCTCACCCATGCACCTAGATATTGATATGATGACTTGCTCCAGTGAGCACGTGTCGACTGTTGCGAGCAATAATGAGCATGTTTTTAACCTCATTGTATTATTATATATTCATATTATGATTTTCTCTTGTGTACCTTGTGCTCGACTTGCACGGCTCTATCCTTGCAAGAAAGGATTGGGCAAAGCCATCTGGGGGAGAGGAAGAAACACCCATGGAGATGCAGGACTCGAATGGAAAGGCAAGAGCATATAGTCTCCCTGAGCAAAACAATCAAGAGGTTTAGAAAGCAAGGACTATCAAGCACCTAATTGACCTCCTTGTTGCGCACCATCATTTTCACCAACTTTGTTTGAGGCATACCTAGCAGGTTCATTACATCCCACCCACTACCTCGAATATAATGAACATAGCCAGGAACGAAGGCAGAAATATCTATTCGGGGGGGCTGAGATATTATTTATGTTCTTATAACCATCAATTATCATTTTCTTGGCAATGTTTGTTGGATTTTAAAATCATATAACATGTAAGAAAGGATCGTTAATATTTTAATACAAATATTTTTTAAGAGATTTTACACAGAAAACACATAAAATTAAGATTTTACATAAAAACTTACAAAATTGAGATTTTACATAAAACACTTATAAAATTGAGATTTACACCATTGTCCTTGAAAAATTTGTATTAAAAACAATATCCTTGTAAAATTCTTCATTTTATATGAATGCCCTTCAGATAGTATGTCAATAAGTAACACCATCATATCTAGCTTTTTAAATTTAAAAATATTTTTTCTGTACTTATACTCTTTCTTAAGCATTTATTCTTTTATATACTTTATTCTCAACATACATTCCAATAACTTTTTCCCCACTCTCCATTGTCGTCATTAACTTGATGTCGGAGCTTCATGCAATTACCACAAGCTTGTCTTTAAATGCCTTCTCCACTCCTCCACATTATTGTGTTCTGTTCTTTGAGATGAAAAAGTTTTAATATGTGTTCTCATTGCACATTTATTATGTGTATGAAAATAATTGAATGCCAACTATATGCTTACTAAAGTATAATTATAAATAATTTTAACAATTCACCTATGATATTATATTATAGTAAAAGATTCAAAATCTAAGATATAAGGAGAAGTACTATGAAATACTTTATATGTATGGATGCGAATAAAAATAATACATATGTATATGTTCCTCTATCATATTCTTATCTATTTTATGTAGATTCCGATATATGTATGCTTAACCAATTTAAAATAGATACATTCCCATATATTTATTGTTAAATAAGTACATTTAACGTATTCGTATCATCTATAAACCATTCAATACAAATATATTTAAGCAAATCTATGTAATATTTCTTATATTAGCCTTTTCTGATTTGTAAGTTGTTTTATTCAAAATTATTTTTAAGGATATTATAACATAACTTTCATATTTGTCAACATATATATTCGCATCTACATTCACATTTTAAATAGGATCAAGTCAAAATTAATACTTATATTTGTATCTATTCATTCGGAACTAGGGATGCAAATGAATATGAATATATTTGTATCCAGTCTGCTACTATCTGTTTCATACATATCCTGGCATCAGTATTCGTATCCGTTTTAGAATGGATACGATTATGAATATCACATTGATATCCACAAACATATGTATCTATATCTAGATCAATATATATATATATATGTTTTCATATATAAAAATTGTTGTAAATTTATTTTAACCATATATAACATAATTGTGTGTCTCCTTTCATAGTATTTGGTATAATTTTAATGATATCAATATATTTTTTTATATCTATATCGTGTGTTTTTGTTCTATATAGTACATCTATATTTATGTTAATCTATCGAGTATTCCTAATCTTACTCATATGTGAAGTGTCCATTTTATACTTGTTCTATTTTTTAAGGATAGTATAGTTTTAGTATCCATAAATATCCATATTCGTATTTAAAAACAAGGATATGGTAACATCTGTATATGTATCTATCTGTTTACATCTCTACTTGGAACCCTTTGGGTGCCTAACTTGTTGAGTGCAATTTCTCTCTATATAATAAATTTTGATTATTATAATCTTACTTTATAAATATATTGACATATGTTTATTTTTCATTTCAAAAAGTCACTAAAATCCACTATATACAATATATTGATGGTTATATTTTTATCCATGCAAAGCATATAAAATAAAGTTATTATATGAGACTTGAGGGGGCTAAGCCCCCACCCGCCCCCTGTCTCCATCACTGAACAGAGCCAAAGTTATCATACATGAGAGTAAAGGGGGCTTAGAAAAAAGATAGTTGGAGAAAGGAGCCTTTTTAGTTGTAGTTACTAGAAAATCAGCATCTTTTGTCATATAATCCAACCCTCTCTAACGCATTGCTCTCGCCTCCCCTTATTAAAAGCATGAAGTGAGGGGATATTGGCCTTCAAATGGTAGAGGTGCCACTTGAATTGTATCATTTGACTTCGATTAGGTTTCAATCGATAAAAAATCAAAAAAGTTCGATTCGAAGTAAAACAAGCTGAATTTGAATTTGATTTGTGGATTCGATCATCAAATGAGTCGAAAAATTAACATTAATTTTTTCGATAACAATTCGATTCGATATTTATATACATACATCCATATATTTATATACATATTACATACATATATGCATGCATACATTATATAAAAATCTACGTACGCACATGCAACAACCTCGCCATGTGCTAATCGAGAGCTTATCCGAATGTTCCTGTATATGGAGTTATAGCAAGTAAATAGGTGTGAACATAGCATATGAACATTATTTAGTTCACACTGAAAGATTTAGTGCTTGTGTTGTATCGCTAAGCGTAATATGTCAAAGTATGACAACATAAAGAAATAAAATTTCATTTTTTGATTTCTTCTATCACAAAGTTATTAATTATAGTGTTGTCGCTAAGTATGAGAGGAGAAAGTACCATCATATTTCATTTGCAACAAGCATTTAAAGATACTCTAAACCCCCCTTATTGCACATTATTAAGTATATCTTCTATAACTTATAATCATATCTACACTTCGTTAGTATGATTTATCATGTCTGGATTTTACTGAAATTATTCATTTATTCTCATGTTACACCGATGTAACTTGTCATTTTGTGACGTGTACTTGCAACATTAGACCAATGTAGCGTGACATAATCTCTTTATGTCCCCTTTTATAAATTCGAGTTGAGTTACCACTCAATCTACCCAATGTCCCTTAGATTCATGACTTCCTTGTGTTATCATCTTCATATTAGTCCAATTATTCCTACCTAGTAATCGGACCCATTTAATTATCAGTTTATGGTGTTTTCATTTTTTCTCAATTCCTCCCCTAGAAAATCATCCCATGTCTTAAACTAAGCTCTACTTGGTCGGCTTCGAAACACGTCTTAAGTCGATAAGGAGGTCATGCGCGCATCAGTTATACAAAACATCTATGTTCACATTTATGCTTCTTGTTTTAGCATTGTGGCATTAGCTTGGGTATGATTTATTTAGTATAAGTATGAAGATCATTCTTAGTATGCTATTAAGAAATTTCAAGGCGCCGAGAGATTCACAAAACATTATATGGCATTCTCAATTTAATATCTAAATGTTAGAACCTTGGTAGTTAAATATCGCACCACATTTATTTTCATGTTCTCGCATTCCTTACCCTACCTCTCACCTTCCCCTTTCATTATTGACTAAAGAACCCACAAACCTATGATAGACAACAATGCTCCTTACAAGTGAAAATACTGACCATGCTACTTCAAGTTTCTTTTTAACATTTATCGTAGTTCATGGATTATCCAAATATGCCTCCTCCACCTTTTTGATTTTGAACTTCTTGTCATGACAATCCATGATGATGGCTATAAATGTGAAGATGGCATATATCATCACGTGAATAATCTATGAGCTCTTCTCACCATAATGTAACTTGTTTATTTGCATATTAAAAACTTGTGTGTATCAATAACCCTCAGGATAAAGGAAATGATTTGTGTTGCTAAGTTATATTTTAATACTCTAGTCATTTCAAATTAAAATTAGTTTGTATTAGTTTTCTATATGAGCTCAATCTTGTCTTGCTTAACATGCAATTATAAAAATAATTGTCCAACTTTTTCATCAATATTGTTCGATCTCTTTAATAGGCCCAATTCATCGCACGAAAAAGAGTAGATTGTGATATTTAGATTGTAAAATACATATAATAGCTATAAAATTTAGGTATCTTTATCCACTATATATTATCTATTTAGTATTTTTCTTGATCATACATTATTTCATCTTATCTTAGCAGTTTATATTCAAAATCAGAATTATTCAAAAAATATTTAAAATTATAATATTTTTCCTATAAATTATTTATATGATCTTTAAAATATCAATTAACATTTCTAATTCTAAAGAAAATGAGTCGAATTAAATATTCGAAATTTAAAATGAATTGAATCTAAATTTTAGATAGCAAATTTATTTCAAATTCGATTCGAGTTCGGATCAGATTCGAAACATTAAAATGAATTGAATTTGAAACCTAATGGACCCGAAGCTATTTGATTATATTAGCATCCTTACAAACATGTGATTGGCATTAATGCCTTTTCTTGTAGTGGGCATTGGGAATACTCGATCTTGATGTGAACTTAAAATATTGTATACCATTATGATTCAATTACATGGGAGTGATTAAACATGAACGGGTTTTAGTGACTTCACTTGGATACCTAAATCTCGGAATCACAATCTTAGCCCAAATAGTTGGACAATATATTTGATTCGATCAAAGTCAGTAGAGGGTTGAGATCCAGTTATCTGATCCAATATGATAATCCTGAATGGTGTGGATCCCGATATAAGATATAATCTAAATATCAAGTCACTATACATGTCCTATACAATCTCTCTAATCATGTCTTCAAGTATTTATGGATGTTACACACAAATCATGAATGGATCAGGATTCAAAAATAGAGAGATCGATGAATATTAATGTTGATCAATAATAATGTGTTGATAGGATTCACACATGTGTGCATACTGATTCATATGAATGTTTATTTATAATGATCAATTGTCTGTATTTGATTCACATTACAATGAAAGAACATGCATGTGAGTATAAGTCACACACTCAATATTATTATAAATTCGATTCACATAATAATGTAAAATTAGGCTTACATTTAATGTGTGAATATTATTCACTATTATATAAACATTATTAATAAGAACATTAATTTATACTAATTATCATTAATGTGAATACGACTCACATTTAATCATAGGACGTGTGTGTGTGTCGAATTCACACAATCAATGTTAATATGAATTTGATTCACATTGAACATTGATAAATGTAAATTACATTTACATTTAATTTGAGGCTAATAAATTTGATTCAATTCTTTGGAGGGTTGTTTACTAATTATTACGAAGATACTGTGGATCGTTTATTGATAAATTAGTTAACAACAAATTCACTTCAATTGTAATTGAATAAAGAGGAGAGAGAATGAAAGTTACTCTCTCTATATTTTTTTTGATGATAACGTTGCATTATTATCTTTTTATTTTAATTAATATAATATTGAATCATATCATATCCATTTAATCCAAGGAAGAGGATTGCTATCTTGGCCATTTATCAACCTATAAAAGAAGAGGCATGGGTGCTCTTCAATAAAAATTTTTAATAACCAGAGAAAATGAAGTCACGAGAATTGACAATTCATCTCAAAGACAACCAAAGGAGAAATCCTATGGCCACCCTTCCCTGCTCTCCCTCCTATATCCATCCACCATGTCCCGTTCTTCTCCCTCGGGTTGCCCGATTTCGTGAGGAGGATCGTCTACTTCGGTGTTTCAGGTTTGCGAAGAAGAAGGCAGATTTCATTTGATAAGATCCAAGAGCGTTGATCCTATCTAAAGATCAACTTGATGTGGGTATTAAGAAGAGAGAACCATCTCTCAAATTTGAGGGATGCATATCTGTCATTTCCATTCCCACAGGTGTTGCTCCATTGGACCAGACTTAGTTTGAGAGGTCTCCTATGTTGGAGGCTAAAGATTGTATTCACTCTTCAGATGTATTTTCCCTCATCTATTGTAGATGGTGAAATAATTTCGGAAATGATTTTACCTTGCAATTTTTGTTATATGTATTTATGTGACTCATATGATGAGTCTATTTATCCGAATTGGATCCGGATTTCTTTCACTTTCGTGATGCATGGGGATAATAACCTCTTGTCACTCTATGAATAAAAAATCATGCTACCCCATCACCAATACTCTTTTTGTGTTGACGACTCTGTTCATGGACTATTAATGTACAATATGGCTAGTTTTTTGGATGGAAGAGCCCGACTGAAGTCCCCCTAGTGCCTTCAATCACAATGAGTGCATGGATTCGATTTTGAGCTACAATGGCCATCTAAAGAGAGAAATGGAGTTTGTAATAGAGCCATAGAGCATAAAGTCTATTTATTCGAAGATAATTTTTTTAGAGGGCACCAAGAAGGCAAAAGTTGGATAGGATAAGGGCACGATCATCGTAAAGCTGATCTGAATGATTATGTTATTGCAATTAGACTTTCTAGTCACCATTTAGGGGTGCTAATCGAATCGAATATCTTCTGATCCACTGGGATTCAGATTCAATTCATTTTTAAAGTTTCGAATCCAAACTCGAATCGAATTTGAAATGAATTTGCTATCTTAAATTTAGATTTGATTTATTTTGAATTTCGAATATCTAAATTCGATTCATTTTATTTCGAGTTAGAAATGTTAATTGATATTTTAAAGATCATATATATAATTTATGGGAGAAATATTATAATTTTAAAGATTTTTTTGAATAATTCTGATTTGAATATAGACGGCTAAGATAAGTTGAAAAAATATATAATCAAGGAAAATATTAAATATATAATATACAGTGGATAAAAATACCCAATTTTCTAGTTATTATATGTATTTTAAAATCTAAATATACTCTTTTTCTTGTGATGGATTAGGCCTATTAAAGAGAGAACATTATTATGAAAAAGTTGAACAATTACGATTATCATTGCATGTTAAGCAAGACAAGATTGAGCTCATGTAGAAAACTATTACAAACTAAATTTAATTTGAGATGAAGAGAATATCATAATATAACTTAGCAACATAAATCACTTCCTCTACCATGAAGGTTATCGATATTCTAAAAATAAAACCATGATAATACACACATGTAAATAAACAAGTTACATTATGGTGAGAAGAGCTCGTAGATCATTCATGTGATGATATATCTCATCTTCACATTTATAGCCATCGCCGTGGATTGTCATGCCAAGAAAATCAAAATAAAAAAGGTGGAGGAGATATATTTGGATAAGCCATGAACTACGATAAATGGTAAAAAGGAACTTGAAGTAGCGCGATCATTATTTTCACTTGTAATGAGCATTGTTGTCTATTCTAGGTTTGTGGGTTCTTAATTAATAATGAAAGAGGAAGGGAAGATGTAGGGTAAGGAATGCGAGAACATGGAAATAAATGTGGTGCAATCTTTAACTATCAAGATTCCAACATTTAGATATTAAACTGAGAATGGCAGAGAATATTCTATAAATCTCTCAACACCTTGAAGTTTCTTAATAGCATACTAAGAACGATCTCCGTACTTATACTACGTAACTCATACCCAAGCTAATGCCACAAGTCTAAAACAAGAAGCAGAGATGTGAACTTATTTGTTTTGTATAATTGATGCACGCATGACCCCCTTCTCGACTTATGATGTATTTCGAAGACGAACAACTAGAGCTTAGTTTAAGATATGGGATTATCTTCTAGCAGAGGAATTGAGAAAAAATAAAAAGTACCATAAACCGATAACTAAATTGGGTCTGATTACTAAGTAAGAATAATTGTACTGATATGGAGATGATAACATAAGGAAGTCATGAATCTAAGGAACAATGGGTAGATTGAGTAGTTTCTCAACTTGAACTTATAAAGGGTATAGAAAGAGATTATTTCGCACTACACTGGTCTAATGTTGCAAGTACATGTCACACAATAACAAGTTACACCGATGTAGCATGAGAATAAAGAAATAATGTCGATGAAATCCAGACATGATAAATCATACTAATGAAGTCTAGATACGATGATCAGTTAAAGAACATATATTTAATAATGTACTCTAGATGCTTGTTGCAACCGAAATCTGATGGTACTCACATACTTAGCAATAAAAGTGTAATTAATAACCTTGTGATAGAAGAAATCAAAAAAATGAAAATTCATTTATTTATGTTGTCATACTTTGACATATTACATTTAGTGATACAACGCAAGTACTAAATCTTTCAGCATGAATTAAATAATGTCCATATGTTATTTTCACGCCCATTTACTTGCGATAACTCCATGCACGGGAACATTCAGATAAGATTCCCATCAACTTATGGTGAGGTTGTTGCATGTGTGTATGTAAAAATTTATGTAATGTATGCATGTATATATATATATGTATGTATGTATGAATATATGTATGTATATAAATATTGAATCGAATTGCTATCAGATGAATTCATGTTAATTCAAATTCGATTCATTTGGGGATCGAATCTACAAATCAAATTCAAATTCAGTTTGTTTTATTTCGAATCATTTTTTTATTTTTATCGACTAAAACCTAAACAAACTCAAATGATACAATTCAATTAGCACACCTAATCACCATTTGAAGCCGAATCTCCCCACTCTCCATGATCTTAATAAGGGGAGGTGGGGCAATGTGTTAGAGAGGGTTGGATTATATGACAAAAGATGCAGATTTTATAGTAACCACAACTAAAAAAGCTCCTTTCTCCAAATATCTTTTTTCTAAGCCCCCTTTACTCTCACGTATGATGACTTTGGCTATGTTCATTAGATTCGAGGTAGTGGGTGCTATGTAATGAACATGTTGTGTATGTCTCAAATAAAGTTGGTGAAAATGAGGGTGCACAACAAGGAGGTCTACTAGGTGTTTGATAGTCCTTGCTTTCAAAACCTCTTGATTGTCCCGCTTAGGGAGATTGTATGCTCTTGCATTTCCATTCAGGTCCAGCATTTTCCACGGGTGTTTCTTCCTCTCCCCAGATTTTATCGCAAGGATCTTGAGGCTGATCTGAATGACTAAGTTACCGTGATGGGACTTTCTATTCACTGTAACTCGGGTCATCTCTTGGGATACAGAATACCTTTTTCTCCCCCTTTTCTTCGATGTTTTGCTTATCTTGAGTAAAAGATAACTTTCATCATGTGTCATTGCTTTTTGTATTTGAAGAAATTGAACTCCTCGTCTTCCCTATAACTCTTTTTATTATAGTTCACAATCTTTTATTTTTGAGGAAGCGATTGAACTGATATGTCATGAGTGTGATGTCCCCGTTTTATTCTGTATTAAAATCCTCATTTGATTTCTTTTTTGTTATGAAATGCAACGTCTTATTCTTTTGGTTCTTCCTACTTCAAGTAATTGAACTCCTCGTCTTCCCCGTTACTCTTTTTATTGTCTTTTCACAATCTTTTATTTTTAGGAAGTATTTGAACTGCTATGCCATTAATGTGATGTCCTCGTTTTTTCTTTGTCAAAATCATCATTTGATTTCTTTGTCATTTAGAATGACAATCTCTTTAATTTTGGCTATACCTACTTCACCTTTTAGTGAGTATGGTCTCATAAGTGAGTAGATTGCCTAAAAGGTCATTGAATGATGTTTTGCTCGTGTCATGAGACTCGTCAAGCCATCATCGTGTGCTCACAATTACATGTGCTAATCGAATCGAATATCTTCAGATCCACTAAGATTCAGATTCAATTCAGTTTCAAAGTTTGAATACGAATTCGAATCGAATTTTAAACGAACCTGTTATCTTAAATCTAGATTCTATTCATTTTGAGTTTCAAATATTCAAATTCGATTCATTTTATTTCGAATGTGAAATGTTAATTGATATTTTAAATATCATATAATTATTTGCAGGAAGAATGTTATAATTTCAAAGATTTTGTTGAATAATTCTGATTTTGAATATAGACTACTAAGATAAGCTGGAAAAGATGTATAATCAATGAAAATATCAAATAGATGATATATAGTGGATAAAAATACCTAATTTTTCTGGTTATTATATGCATTTTATAATCTAAATATACACTTTTTTTCCCGTGATGAATAAGGCCTATTAAAGAAATATAACATTATTGATGAAAAAGTTGAACAATTATAATTATCATTGCATGTTACGTAAGACAAGATTGCGATCATATAGAAAACTAATACAAACTAATTTTAATTTGAAATGATGAGAATATCAAAATATAACTTAGCAACACAAACCAATTCCTTCACGGTGAGTGTTATTGATATTCTAAACCAAAACCATGAAACACACTATGTTTTTAATATGCAAATAAACAAGTTACATTATGGTGAGAAGAGCTCATAGATTATCCACGTGATGATACATGTCATTTACATGTCGTCAGGCAAAGAAAATCAAAATAAAAAAAGGTGGAGGTGGCATATTTGGATAAACCATGAACTACGATAAACGTTAAAAGGAACTTGACGTAGCGTAATAATTGTTTTCACTTGCAAGGAGCATTTTGTCTACCCTAAGTTTGTGGGTTCTTTAGTCAATAATGCAAGGGGAAGGGAAGAGATATGGTAAGGAATGCGAGAACATGGAAATAAATGCGGCGCGTGGAATTGAAACAAAATTCTCTAAATTTTGCTATTTTCTACTAGACATTATGCCAGTACTTTCTACTCTATTATTATCAATAATTAGTCTTTAATTATCAGGAATCTAACATTTAGATATTAAGTTGAGAATGACATAGAATGTTTGTGAATCTATCAGCACCTTGAAATTTCTTAATAGCATACTAAGAGTGATCTTCATACTCATACTAAGTAACTCATATCCAAGCAAATGCCACTAGGCTAAAATAAGATGCAGAGATGTGAACTTAGATGTTTTGTATAACTGATGCACACAAGTCACCCCTTCTCGACTTACTACATGTTTCGGAGATAGACAACTAGAGCTTAGTTTAAGATATGGGTTGATCTTCTAGCGGAGGAATTGAGAAAAATTTTAAAAATATCATAAAATGGTAATTAATTTGGGTCGGATTACTATGTAAGAATAATTGGACTAATACAAAGATGATAACACAAGGAAGTCATGAATCTAAGGGATTTTAAGTAGATTGAGTGGTGAATCAACTTGAACTTACAAAAGGGATTAGAAAGAGGTTATGTCGCACTACATTGGTCTAATGTTGCAAGTACACATCACAATGACAAGTTACGTCAGTGTAGCATGAGAATAAGGAAATAATATTGGTGAAATCCGGACATGATAAACTATACTAATGGAGCCTAGATATGATGATATGTTTAAGAACATGTACTTAATAATGTGTAATAAGGGGATTTTAGAGTACCTTTAGATGCTCGTTGCAGTCGAAATATGATGGTACTTCCTTCTCTTATACTTAGCGATAAAAATATGATTAATAACTTCGTGATAGAAGAAATCAAATGAAAAAATATTTATTTCCGTTGTCATATTTTGACATATTACGCTTAGTGATACAACAAAAGCACTAAATCTTTCAGCGTGAATTCAATAGTGTTCAAATGTTGTTTTTGTGTCTATTTACTTGCTAAAACTCCATGCATGGGAACGTTCAGATACGGCCATGATGGGGTTGTTGCATGTGTGCATGTAAATATTTATCCAATGTATGCATTTTCATATGTGTGTAATATGTATATAAATACAAATATATGGATGTGTGTGTGTGTCGAAACACATTATTATCGAATAAGTTTATGTTAATTCAAATTTGATTCATTTGGAAATCGAATCCACGAATCAAATTCAATTCATTTTATTTTGAATCGATTTTTTTGATTTTTTATCGACTGAATCCTAATCGAACTCGAATGATTCAACTTAATTAGCACAACTACTCCCAATTCCATACAAATGAGGATAATATCTTCTAGCAAGCTTTCATGGAAACAATACCCGGTTAAAATTATGAAGCTGGTTGGCAAATCAGACATTTATATCTTTTTATGCTTTTTTCATTTATTCATCTTGAACATAGTTTTTTTCACATGTTTGCGTGCGAAAACAAGACTCATTTATCATGTTTGCGCTCTCATGAGTTCTTTTGAAGCATAGTCTTAGTAATTCGAAGGTGTGATACTCTATCAAAATGCTCCTCGGATAAAGCACAATATTAGGCATTGATCGCTTTCGAATTTAGTGGCATTTTCTTGATGTCATGCCAGAGTATCAAGTCTTCTTCTCCTTGATGTAAGCAAATGGTTTCCTCACAATATTCCATGTCATGAAGCCATCAGACCGTAGAAAATTCATCATATTTGTTTCACACGATGAGTAGTTTATTCCATTGAAATATATACGATGAGTGAGAAGTTTCAAATCAGTAGGTGATCTCACTTGCCATAACGCTTTGATGGCATGGCGAGATGCAATACATGATTTGATACACAGTGAAAATTCATGATAGCTTCATCGATATGGGCAAGCATCATGCCCATATCGATATGCGAGTCTTAAACGCAAACAAATACCTGAGTGTAATATAACTAGTCGCAAATAATCATCGATTAAAGGTAACCACACATTGACTTAAGTATTGATATGAGGAAATATGATTGAGCAGAAACTACTGGTCTCACGACTCAAGATTTCTCAACAATCAGAGCCCTCCACTCTGTAATAAACAAGTTAATTTTACAAGGGGCAACTCAACCTCCTAACATTTTGTCAATCTAGAAGTGACTAGATCATTTACTTCTCTTCCCAAAATGCACCTCACATAATAAAATATAAAGTATAAGACTTCTTAACAGCCTCAAAATACATCAAATGCAATAAGAGGCAAAAGATCGAGAACAATCGCGATGAGCACAAGTTCACATGAATACCTTTGTTCCCTCAAAGATTGGAACTAGAATGATGGGTTATTTCTTTTGTAGCTAGATAGATAAGAGTCACTTGCTTTGATTTGTTGTGAAAAACTAAGCCTTAGGGCCCTTTTTATAGCTCTAATGAGGTATGAAGAATTTGTGAAAATGTGCAATGATTCAATAGAATGGCTAGCAATTTCTCCAGAATTAGTCTGCTGAACATCAAAATTACTCAACTGGAAACCAATTAATCAACTAAAAAATAGACTGTCTGAAACATTCACAAGTCTAGAAATCAGATGTCCGAATGATGTTAGTAGTTGAGTGAAAGAAATAGCCAATAACTTACTCATAGGAGACGATGATCGAGAGGGATTAAGTTAATAGATATGAGAATTAATTGACTGAAGAGAACACGCAGCCGCTAATCGGTTGCCAAAACTGGTTGTTGGTCAGTTAGGAATGTAAGTCACTGAATGGGGAACAATCAATTGCAATGCATTTACATGAGGTTTATACATCTTTTCTACTTAATAAAATAAAGTACAATGACTCGAAACTTCTTGATCTTGATATTTTCTTGGTCTTTCTATCCATCTTCGTTTCTTCAATATTTCTTTGAATTTCTTTCACAACGCTTAATCTTAATGTAGCCTAAACTTTACTGAAGCGGTTTACTTTAATCAACACTTGATCTCTGAAGTTTGAATGGCCTTTTTTGAGTATTCTTGGTCTCTACCAAGTCTTTTGTGTAGCTTGATCTTCTCAACTTACTTTAATAATAAATATATCTTTAGATAAATATAATACTTTTTGTCATCATTAAAATATGCATCTTTGGACATGTTCAAAGAGAGACTTCCTCTTCTTCCTCCCAAAATGAGCAAGACAAGTGACCGTGGAGGCACATCAAAAGTTTGAGGGTAGAGTTATACATCTAATCAAGCATGTCCCTTCTCATCCTAGAATGGCAAAGATTGTAGGCGTCTGTGATGAAGCAATACGAAGTTGCATAGTTCTTGGTAGGTGGTACTGAAAGCAAACATGTAAACATCAAATACAATAGATATGATACCACAAACCGATGCTAACAAAGATAGATGACTACATATGGTTAGAGGGGGATCATCTAAAATTAAGCATAGAGGGGGATCATCTAAAATTAAGCAGGCATGCCAAGAGGAAGAAGAGGGAAAAGAGACATGCTCGGAGAAAGGAGATGTTTCATTAGGAGAGGTAGATGGGGCATGAGGGTGATGGCATCGAGCACAAGGAGCGCATCGTCTCGTCAACTTTGTTTCACAAATGACGAAGTCAAACCAAAGCTGCCAACCAGGTTTCATCTCCCATCTATTGTCTTGAAGCAGTGATCTTGCAAGGGTACCTTGAATCTTGATGATTGCAAGGGTAACCTTACAAGCAAAAATAACATCATAGAAACAAAATACTCGCTTTACCAACACATGGGATTTTGATGTGCAACTACTAATGTTTGACAACCCAACACCACACAAAATGTGCTCCTTTCTAGATCATTCCCAAAAGTCAAAACGAAGTTGAAAGAAAAGAAATAAATTGAATAACATACAAAGATCAACTTAATAACCTATAAAACATTATTTGTACTTTCTTGAGTGAGGGATAAAAAACTCCTAATTGGGGAGACTTTATTGCAAAATAAAAAAGATCATGGATTAAGACAAGAACATCCATTATGTATCTCTCTAATTAAGACCCTTTTGTACATACTTCCCATCAGAATTTTTATCACTTGGTGCGATCCATGTAGAAAACACACAGTAATCTAAAATAGTATGGTGACATGTACACAACTGTAATGTCACTTAACCTGACAAGTAATGATCAATCATGTGTCATAAATTCAATTCATCTAATTAGAGACAACTCTTATACATATCCCTCATTGCGTGCGAAGACGATGCTCAATCGCCCTCATGAATCCAATTTAATATTTTTTAATCTTCTGTAAATAAAATGAATCACCTGTGTTCGTCCGTAATTGGATCCTTAATCGGATCCAACATACTCCTTCCCCTCATCAGCGCCCAGTAGATTAGTCCCGAGCCGAAGAAGCTCACAAACCAAGCGTTGCCGTACACCACATCGAACGCCATCCAGGTGTTCGACAAAATGCCAACCTGCTTCAAGAACCCCGGAACCACGGGCAAGATGCCCGCGAGCAACGCCACCATCGCCGTCACGTTGACCCCTCCATGGTAGTAGTACCTCCCCTTCTCGCTGCTCGAGTAGAGGTCGCCCACGTCCAGCTCCCTCCCCTTCACGAGGTAGTAATCCGCCAACATTATCCCCCCTATCGGCCCCAGAAGCGCCGAGTACCCAACAAGCCACGTGTACACGAAGCTCTCGCTCGTCCTCATCAGCCTCCACGGCTGGAACAGCACACCCACCACCGCCGTCAGCACCGCCCCCTTCCTGAACGAGAACACCCGTGGATTGAGGCTCACCAGCGCATTCGCCGGTGCCACCACGTTCGCCGCTATGTTGGTGGTCACGGTGGCGAGCCCCACGCCGAGAATCGCGAGTATGGTAGCGGGCAGCCCACCGATCCTGCCAAGAATCTCCACCGGGTCGGACACCACCTCGCCGAATATCACCTCCGTGGCGGAGGTGACTGCCATGCTGACGAACGCGAAGAGACCCATGAAGATGGGAAGCGCGACGTGCCCGAGTGCCTGCGCCCTCTGATTCTTGGCGTAGCGGGCGAAGTCGGGGATGTTGACGGCGACGCTGGCCCAGAAGCTAATGTTGGCCGTCAACGTCGGGAAGAACAGGGCTAGGAACTCGCGGTTGCTCAGACGCGAAGGCGCGAACAGCATTGGTCCGAAGCCACCGGCGTTCACGTAAGCCCAGCAGAGGAGCATGCCAGTGAGGAGTATGAGAACCGGCGCGGAGTACTTCTCCAGGTCGCGGATGCCGTCGATCCCTCTGAGGATGACGGCGAGCTGGGCGAACCAGAAGACGGCGAAGCAGGCCAGCTCGACGCGGGAGCAGCCGAGAACCGGGTCGATCCGGGAGGGGAGGCGGAATGAGGAGGGGAGGAGGAGAAAAGCGGCGCGGGCGGCGATCCAGGACTGGATGGAGAACCAGCCGCAAGCGACGAGGGAACGGAGGAGGGAGGGGAGGTGGGAACCGAGGACGCCGAAGGAGGCACGGGCGAGGACGGGGAAGGGGAGGCCGAGGGCGGTGGAGGGGTAGGAGGTGAGGAGGAGGGGGAGGAGGAGGATGAGGTTGGCGACGGAGATGAGGGAGAGGGCCTGGAGGGAGGACATGCCGAGGCGGAGGAGGGAGGAGGGGAGGAGGAAGGAGGGGACGCCCACGACGAGGCCCAGCCATAGGGAGGCGACGTCGAGGGCGGAGAAGGTGCGGCGGGAAGGGGGCGTGGGGAGGATGTCGGGGTTGAGGGAGGAGGAGGAGATGACAGGGCGGCGGAGGAGGAGGGGTTCACGGGATTGGTGTAGGAGGGGTCGGAAGAAGGTGCGGGGAGCGGGGGAGGAGGGGCGAGGGGAGATGCGGGGGAGGTGGAGTGGAAGGTGGAGGATAGTGGATACCATCGGAGGGTGGAGTGGCAAGCGCGCGAGTTATCCCTTTTTCATGCCAGAATCTGTTTGTTGCTGCAATTTTAGAGTATAGGGGAAGCTGTATGGTCCCGAGCTTATTTCCCCGGCTGGTTATTGAGGAAAATTAGCTTTGACAACTTGTTGTCTTGTTGGGTACGGGTTCAGATGGATCCGTTGACAACTACCCAAAATGCTTAAATCTAAGTTGTCAAGTAGTAATCTCCATCACTTATAAATCACACCCACACTTCGTGAGTTTTAGATATGGCATTTATGTTTGGAGGTATATGTGTTATAAAAGTTGTAACACCCCAACCCCAAACATAGTGACATGCCTAAAACTCACAAAGTGTGGGTGTGATATATAAGTGATGGGGGTTACTACTTGATAACTTGGGCTTAAGCATTTTGGGTGGTTGCCAACGGGTTCAATTTGGGCCTGAACCCTACAATCTGTCAGGGCCAGTTTTCCTCTATAACGGACCGGGGACTTAAGCCCGGAACGTTATAAATTGTATCAGAGCCAAATTCTCTCTGATAGTGGAAAGGGCTACCCGAGAGGTGGAGCCGCCCCTACAAAGAGGTTGGAGGAAATGGCTACCCGGAGCGTGCAACCGTCACTATTACTGGGAATAAGTGATGGGTCATGTCGCAACGAGGATGTTGCGAATATAAGTGGGGGAGGTTGTAACACCCCAACCCCAAATATAGTGTCATACCTAAAACTCACAAAGTGTGGGTATGGTATATAAGTGATGGAGATTACTACTTGATAACTTGGGCTTAAGCATTTTGGGTGGTTGCCAACGGGTTCAATTTGGGCCCGAACCCAACAAGTTATCAGGGACAGTTTTCCTCGATAACGGACCGGGGGCTTAAGCCTGGAACGTTACAGAAGTACTCTCACAAGCAGGCATTTACTTGTTGTTCTCCGAGTAGTTTGAAAATAAATAATCTAACCTTATCATAAAATCATTTATATTATGAATCGAATTTAAGTAATATGAGTTCGCTCAAGTTTGATTCGGTTCGTTAAAAGTTTAACTAAATTTAGAATATGAGTATGTCAAATACGTAAAATACGTATGCATTAATCTATATAAGTGTGCATGAACGTGTACGTGCATTTGTGGATGAACTTATAAAGATTTGATTATATTCATCGACTATTAAGTATAAACCTTCTATCAAAATTGAACGAATCAAGCCATATAGACAAACCTCGATTGAAGCTTTGTATAAAGATAAAAAAATATTATACATCGTATATAAAACCTTAATCAATGTAAAGATGTATATAAGATGGGCATACTTATGGTCTATTCTTTAATAGGGCATTTCAGTAATCGAATCGGAACTAGTCGACACGAGCCGAAGCAAACCGGAGCAACATTTTGATCTTATTGAACCAGATCGAATCCGATCCCCTAAATATGATAAATGAACCAAATCAAACTTCGGTAGGTCCAGTTTGCTTACATCCTACCTTCAACCATACAGTCGTTTTGTTATAATTATTGCTAAAGCTATCAAAATATTATCATTTTTAATACTAACTTAGATTCAATTTGTTGAAAAATCGATTAAGATTCAGTGAAAGTAAACGAACCGAATGTAAACACGAGTTTAGATTCGTTTATATAAATGAATCGAACCTAAAATAAGATAGGTTCGCTCAAGTTTAGATCATTAAAAGTTTGATTAAATTTAAAATATGAGTATGTAAATACGTATACAAAAATCTACGTAGATATGTATGTCACATCCCAGACCTCAAAACAAGGGGAAAATTGCAGAAGCATCCCAAAAGTATGACTTTTTTTCGAGTCCAAGAGCGAGACAAATGTTTCAATAATTCATTAACTATAATCAAAATGTCATGCAATAATGGAGAAATATAGGAAACTAATCCATAATCTAAAGACTCGTCATGTCTGAATTACAGAACAAAAATGAGAGTCTAACAGTAAATTCCAAACATTAACGTGATAGACCAGAATGGAACAGGAACTTCTTAAATTCAGTTGATCGTCTACCACGGTGCTCTCAGATAAGCTACAATGTAGTAATCAATATTAGTCAAACGAAGTTGACTAAGTATGCATTATTAAATTATGACATATGCCATAATTATCCATACAACTGGAATATTAGAAATGATAATGCATTGGGCAATTTCATGCAATAATGAATATAAATAAAAAACAATGAACTATATCAAGAATTCCCATTTGTGCATACTACCAAGAGAAAACAGTAACAATAAAATAATTTTTTCTTGAATGATCTCATATTTTGAAACCATGAATATCAATATCAATGAATATCCGTATCAACAGGAAAAGTAATACCATCTGCTGACACCGGTTAGTCCGAGCTTAGATAGGAGCCACATCATTTTCATAAATTAAAATTTTAAATCATAAAATATTCGAATACGAGGTCCCTATCCAAACTCAAATGCAGTGGACATCAGTATTGAGTCTATCCTCGTAGCGAAAATTGTTTGGGAGTAGTGCAGATATACTTGTTTGCATCGATTAATTGATGGAATTAACGGTCCACGCGGCACCAGGTCAGGTCAAGGTCTTTAGTGGACCGATAATGAACAATGTTTACTCTTGTACAATTGTGGTGCAAAAAATAACAATTTATTTTCAATAAAATAGTTGAAATGATAATATAATCAAAACTTGTATGTATATATCCAGATAAAAATACAAGTAGTTGTTTACATAGTGCAATAATATTTGAACAATAATATGAGAAAACTAAGTAAATATCACTGATAAGTATGGTGTTTACCTAAAGATTTATCATTAATATAATTTACAAAATTCGAATTATAGGTTGCACCAACAAAGTTATCGTGCAATTAAGTAACAAAGTAGGATCCATACAAATAATTTAACATTTTAATAGTGTAACATCCCGGATTCTCGATGACCAGCGGAAACATACCAAATACCACGTCGGATCCGAGTGTTACTCAAGAATATCAATGATATCATCAATAGTAGATAGGAACCATCATAGTTTTTCGTTATCCGTAAAATATACATCTCTAATACAGAACTAAGATTATTTGTTCCAGTGGGTACTATGATATCCTTCTATGCAATCATCATAAGTCTCGAACTGTAGTTAATTCGTACCTTAACCTACGAGAAAACATAATAAAATATGGTATGGGCTTAACGCTCTGTATGTGCCTAGTTTGGGTCAAACCGACTAGCACAAAATCAAGTCTTCACTGGTCTACTTTAAGCACTTCATTCATAACATAAATAATCTTAACATGAAAACTTCATTTTTATCTTATTTTCCATTCTTGAATAATATTCACATGCATTTTCCATGAGTACAATTAGTAACATTTGCAATTGATTAAAAAGAAGAAATTCGTGATTTTCCATATTCATTCTCATGTAATTTTATCATGCGAGTTACCAAAAGACAAACCTCATATACATAAAGATTGTGCATCCATATGCATATCATTAGTAATATTCACGATACCCTTAACTCAATATATGGAAATGTAATTAGTAATCGTCATATAACTTACTCATAATTATTATCATACATAAGGGTATTCATATAATATAACATACCTTATTTCACGTATATACTCACATATTCACTTTATTTACACATATGACACATAATCACTTGAATTTTTCACATATACACTTAGCTTTCACATAAGCACCTAGATTTCAGATAAATACTTAACTTTCACATAAGCACTTGGCTTCTCCATAAGCACTTATCCTGCATATGGATTTGTCTTATTTCATAAATTATTAGGCAGCTTCGGTGGCTTCTACCGTCGACATAAACAGCCGCTCAATCACTACGTAGAACATGATGACATTAGTTAAGGCAAATGGTGGACTTTCCACTAGGTCCTACTAAAATCGATACCCTCAAAAGGTGTTGCCCTTTATTCTCCTGATAAACAAATTCTAGAGGTGGCTCCCACCTTAGGTATAACGTTGAGCTCCGCCTACTGTTTAAGTGTCATTATTCATTTAAGAAAATTCTAATTCTTTTAGTGCCATTTCTTTTTTATACAATAGTGATTCAGGTTAATATTTAGGTTTCATACATAGCTTATACGCATACAATCACACACGCATGCACACACACAGACACACACACACACACACACTTTCTTTCATTTCCACCAACCAATATTTTTTGTAATGTTGAGAATAAACCGTCCTTAATTTAAACCGATGCCGATATTTATAATCAACTCTCGGTGCTTGATAACCCTATAACGATCAATTGATATGATATACTTAAAATGGCATCTTATCAATGGAAACAATGAATACTAGACTATTTTCGACAATAACACAATTATAAATCTTATCTTAAAAAAGTATTTGAAATTCTAAGAAATAATGTGCCATATTGTTGCCTTTTCATGTTGAGATGTGATGAACATCACTAACAGTTATTATCATGTAAAGCGTACTTAGGGACATGTATTTGAAGTAAAAGCCAAGTGATTTTTGCGTGTATTCTCCTGTTATGACAAGTTCATATCAAATTCCTAGCATGAATTAATAATTAGCACACTTTTCTAAAAATCTCTTTGCATATGCCAATAATAGAAGGACAATGCAACTTCTTGTGGACTTTTTTTAAATAATTATTAAAGAATTGTAACTAATTAAATAAGAATCATGTCAACGAATTTTAAGAAAAGGCATCTATCGGTACCTTAGGTGTTGATTTGGGTTGCCAAGTCCAAAACTTGAGGTGTCGATCTAGGGGAGAGACCCCAACTGCCCTCTCCAATCTGCACTTGATGTGTCAATTTGGAAGAGAGTCATTAGCGAAATTGCTAACGGTCTCCTTGTCTTCACATTATATGCCCCCCCCCCCCCCAATCCTCTCATTTCCTCACAACTCCACTCTATCAATCTCTCCTCATTTTTACTTCTTACCTCTCTCTCGATCTTTATTCTCCAACAATCCTTCCCTCATCTGGATTCCGCTATTCTTATTCGAGTAAGAATAAGAATTATTTTCGTAAAAAGTTTGTCATGAATATTTTTTACAGTTTTTTTATCAACAAAGGTGGGTATTCTTTTGTCGATATTCGGTCATATCTCTCAAATTCTTATCAGATATATTTGGTCGCTTTGAAGACACATTATTCCAAGTAAATTTACATTTATACATATTATTTTTTGATTTTACCCTTTAAGTAGATGTGCAAAATTAGGTACTTTAAAATAAATTTAATTTCAACTAACTGTGTATTAAATTTAGTGTGTTTGTTTTATATATTGTAATTTTAGAATAAACTGCCATGTGACTGATGTAAACAATGGCTAGTAAAAATTAAATATTAGATTATAATTTGAACTTTTCTTAGAATTTAAAAAAATAAAAAGTAATATTATAGAGCAAATTAAATATTATAATAAATATACATCTTTATGGAATGTAGATATTCTCAATAATGTATGTGGTATATTATGTATTTAATTTATTTTAAAACTATTTTAAATATTTACAACTTTAAAAAACCCAAAAAATATGATTTTTTTCAAAGACCATGAAAACTTATGGACTATTTTTACAACATATATTTTATTGTGGATTAATTGTATAAAATATTTCTTGGTTTGAATATCGAGTGCCGAGAGAGGTGTCAACACAACGCTTGTTGGATCCGACTTATCGGACATCGTAGGTACCTCTAAGATCGGACGTTAGATTCCTCGTTCCACGTGCTTTTTAAATTTTCGAAACGATGCACGTTTAATTTAGATTTTGCTTAGAATTTAAAAAATAAATAATAGTATTATAGAGCAAATTAAATATTATAATAAATATACTTATTTGTGGAACGTAAGTATTCTCATTAATGTATGTGGCATATTCTGTGTTTTAAATTATTTAATAAATTATTTTAAATATTTACAACTTTAATATGTTATATGTCTTTGTGCACATTTTAGTGTCATTGATTATGTATTAATTTATATGTGATTTTAATATTTATTGTTAAGATCAATTACTTTGTTGAAAATGGATTAATTGATAGTTGTATTATTTTAAAAATAAATATTAATATCATATAGAACATTATGTTTTTGATAAAACAATCACTTTTTATAATTAAAAATATTTAATATCTAAAATATTACATAATCTTAAAGACATTAAATCATTACCAACAAAATATTTTAAATGGACGTTGTTGTTATGATCTTAACTCAAATCAACTAATCAAATCATATGTTTTTCCTTAGATATGGCACCCAACACTGTTCTCGTCTTATTATATTGGGATGGATAGGTTATTGTCTCATATTATCATGTAGACTATATCGGGGACAATAAGATATGGTCATAATCGCAGGCCAATTAACATATTTTGATCTATTGGATCGAGTTTCCAAAGCCACTGGTATCATGCTCGATCCATATATATTTACATTAACGTGTAAGTGATTGTATAAAGGATCCAAATTCTACGCAATAGCAATTCACAATGATGAAACACCTTAGCAATGATGAATTCAATCAATAATGTGAGGTTCATTCACCTTTTTGTAGAAGCTATCTCTTTTGGTCATGAAAGCATGTCGTCATCATCGAGGTAACATAAAATAATCATGTATTTCCCTTCTCTAAACTGACAAACATATAATTTAATTAGGCCAACAAATGATTCAATGTTTGAGGATATTGAGGGTCCCTCACAAGTAAACGATCAAGATGAATTATCGACACCAATATATGAAGAAGAAAATGAAGAGTCTGAAAATGAATCGCATTCGTCAGAGGAAGAAAAAGTAAATAATGACACTTGTCTTGATTTTGGATATGGTTCACTAGCATTAGCCTTAGAAAATGAGGATACAATATACTTTTATTGTGTGAATAATGAGGATGCTAATGCAGTATCGATGGAGGAGTTACCCCATGTGTTTGACCATGAAATTGCAGAGGCAAAAGATGTAGCCTTTGTAGAGAGAGAATGTGATCCCACCGACGATTCTGGATCAAGTTATTGGTTGGGTAGGAGTTACAAGTCGAAAAAGGATTTGCAATATGACCTACAGAAATGAATATGGAAAATCACGTGCAATATAAACCCAAAAACCTCGAACAAGTAGATTTTGACTGTTATATGTATTTATCAACACTGTGAATGATGTTTGTATGCATCGGAGAGGAAATCTCGTGGGGACTAGTGTATTTCAAGATATATAAGAAAACACACATGCAGAAATTGTGTACTTTACTCAAACATCGTCAATGCACAACTATATTTGTAGCACAATACACATTATATTCGTTTAGAGCACAGGTTACTATGACCCCAAGTGCAATTATGTATAAAATAAAAGATGAGTTGAAGATTGAGATTAATTACATGACAGCTTGGAATGTCAGGAGATGTGCTATGGATATTATTTATGGAAACGATGATGAATCCTATCATAATATTCAGAGATTCGTTCGTGCTCTATAACGACACAATCTCAGAACTAATATGTGGTTCAAGACACAAGAGGGTGAAAACGAGATCGTTGTGCATTTTCAGAGATTGTTTGTTTCATTTGGACCTTATCGTAAAGCATTTAAATTTTGTTGGCCCATTTTAAGAATTGATGGAACACATTTGTATGGATATGTAGGACATATGTACGTGACCACAGCTACAGATGCAAATAATGGTTTGTTTCCGCTCGCATTTGTTATAGCCGAAAAGAACGAGAACATTTCGGTATGGAGATGGTTTCTATATTTATTAAGGCAAATCATTGACCATGGAGATTTTCTGGGTTAAAAAATGTTGTGGGTGGTTTATTTCACCAAAAGAGGGATTTATTCATCACCATTGTCTCCGGCATATGTGTGTAAACATGCATTGATTTGGACATAAGACTCATATAATTCAAAATAATTCTATGTTGCTGGAGAGGGGCCATGCGAAAATAAGTTTAATAGTATGATGCGAGATATTAATATACTTAATAGAAATGCTTTCGAGTGGATCGTATCTCAAGATAATGGTGACCCGAGTTATTGGACATTAAGTCTAGACAATGGACATTGTTACAGACACATGATAATAAATTTTTTGGAAAGTTTCAATGAAACCTTAAGAGGAGCATGTGATTTGCTTGTCATATCGTTGATTCTAATAATATTTCTCAGAATTAAGAGTTATTTTAATGATCATCGTAAGGAGTCAGAGGGAATGACAACATATTTGATCAAGAAATACGAAAACTTATTGAAGGTAGAAACCAGAGAGGCAAAACCATGCTATGTACGATGATCTTCACTAACACAATTTTAAGACATCGATCGCGATGGATATGCATACGTAGTCAACTTAAATGGTCGAGAAAGTGATTGCTTGTGTGATTTTATGCAGATTAAACCCTTTGTATGCCCACGTGTTTGATGAGCCGCAAAATCGGCCCTTTAAGAGAGTGTTTTTAACACTTCAACATGTCGTAGCAGTCGGGCCAATTCGGGTCATCAAAAAGGCCATCTCATTTAAATATGTATATCATGGATCAAAATGCGATGGTCCTGATTTTTTATTTACTTGGTAAGATACCAAGGTCGAACTCAAGGACACGAGCCTCTCTCGTATTAATCGGATTTCTATTTATTTAGCTAAGTGTTGAGTTAAAGGCATATAGTTCAAAATCATGCAGACACGACACAACAAGGCAAAGCATTATAAATAAACATGCAATTTTTATATCAATTTTTATCATGCTAATAGATGCCATGAAATGCACTCAAATATACCCTAAGTCAGAGCAAATATGATGAGCAAATAAAATAGGGGTCAATTTCAGATTTGCTTAAAATGTCAAGCTTGATTGATGATGTGAACAAGGCATGAGTTAATAATAAGAGATACATGGTGAATACAATAACACATCAGAATTCATGTACCCAAAACTGAGAATTAAACATGCCATTAAAAAGTGCATCAAACAAGCTTCGAAATGGAACTGAAATCAACTAAATCGAACACATGATGCTCAAGATATGCAAGATCAAAGACAAGGGCATAAATGAAAGAAAACATGAAAAGATACCTACAAACAGGTCCCTGGGAGGGACTAAAATGCAATAAAAATGAAGACGAGTCCTTCCCTGTAAATTGCCCAGAAGCACAGGGGCATTTTTGCAAATGCTGAAAGTCATGAGGGTAAAAGTGCAAAATGCCCAAATGCACGTGGACTGCACGTGCTCTGGACCTGCTTGCAATATGGAGAAAGTCACGGGGCGTCTCTGCAATTTTCCCAGATAAGCACGTGCAACGCACGTGCTATCCAGGCTCGGAGGGAGGCTCGGGATCGGCAGAGGCTCGACGAAGCTTCGGCTAGGCTCGGGCGTCCCAAGCCTGCAGGTTAGGAGACGGAGGCTCAAGAAGGCTGTGGCGTTGACGCGTGGCTAGCTCAGCGGCCATTGGATCGTGTGGATCCAAGGGCTCCTGTATAGTCGGCCAAGAGCTACGTGGCTGCACGGAGGCCGTTGGATCGAGATGATCCAACAGTTGCTGGAAAGGAGGTTCCTGAGCGACGTGGCTGAATCCGCGCCGTTAGATGATGCACATCCGACGGCAACTGCTCCTTCATCTTCATCCTCGACTGGTGGCGAGAGCAGCGCACCGGCAAGGAGCTCCAGCTGCGCCTCTCATTCTTGGCTGCGCGCGACCTCCCCGAAGCTTCTTAGAAGTAGGTCGATGTCGCTCGAAGCTCGGGGAGGACATCAGGTCTCTTGGATCGACCCATCGAAGCTCGGACGTCGAGAGCGAAGTTTATGAAGAATGCTCCGGCGAGAACTCTGTTCATTGAAAGCTCCAAGACCCGCATCGTTACTACATAGCCAAAGCAACAATAGAAGTGCGTGCGTGAATGGGTGAGAGCTCAGGGAGCGGAGAAAATGGGAGCTCGGAGCTCCTCCACCGTGGGAGGCGGAGGAGATGGGTCGAATGCGGTCTGGGGATCTGGAGGAAGAGGAAGATGACCTGGAGGTGTAGCGTGAAGGGGAGAAGCGTGGTGAAGCTCGGAGGGGGTTAATGGAGGTCGAGGACGACTGGAGTTACCTAATTAAATAAGCGAAATCGAAGAAAAAGACACAAAAAGATCAGAGGGACTTACCGGAGATTGGTGGAGAGGGAGCTCGGGCTGTGCTTGAGCTCCGAGAGTAACTCGGGGTCTTCGCACGTGCTGGGCGGCCGTCCCAGTGAGCTCGGGCAGTCGCTAGGCGCCGCAACTCCGTCGTGTGTGGCGGAGGGTCTCACCGGAGGGAATTCGTCGTCATCGCTCGATCCTCCACCTCCCCCTGTCACAGGGAGACGGAGGAGGGCTGGGCGAACCCTCGCGTAAAGGTGGACGGCTTGAATCGAGGGGGAAGGCGTGATATTTGAAGGGCGAGCCGATCGGTGCAAGTGTTGGAAGTCGTGGGTTTCAAGGGAGTTGTGGGTTGACTGGAGAGGCTCTCGAGGGTAGTGGAGATGCTGGCGAAGGTGGTGGATGACTGGGGAAGACCTAGAGGCAGTTGGTGAAGGAAGAGGTCGACTGAAGTGGCGGAGAAAAAGGAAAGGGGGCGGAGTCTTTGCGAGGTGGCGAACGTGGCTGAGTGGAGCTGCGGGAGGTTGACGATGACTGTTGGCCGTTGGATCTGGAGATCCAACGGCGGATATTTGGGTGCGAAGGAGTGGCGCGGATTAAATCGGGGGCGACATGATCAAAGGGTTGCGCTCACGCCACGTGTCGAGCTACGACCGCGGCGCTGGCGAGCGGATTGGATGTGAGGCTAAGGTTGATCGAGTGGATGAGGAGCGCTAGGGGAATGAGTGGCCGAGATGGACGATCAGGAGCACGATAGGAGGGCACCAGTTTGCGCCATGTGGCACGCTCTGGTGAGAGCGCTCACGTGCGGTGCAGATTGAAGGCGGGGATGATCAGACGGTCAAGGCAAAGGGGCGCACGTGGAAGAAATCTGGCCGATGGATCTGGAGGTGATCTGACGGCCCGGATTACGGGCGGATGCTGCAAGAAGGAGCGGGCCACGTGGCTCACCCAGATTGGGTCACGTGGCCCAATCAGATTATTTTAATCTTCCAGTTGATTTTTGAAGGCCTAGATGGCCGAATTTGAGAGAACTCAAAACATGAAAGTTGTAGATCTTGATGAGATCTACAAGTTTCATGTTGGCCAAAACTGGAGATGAAGTCAAACAAAGGCCCGAAATATTTTTGAGGGTATTTTTAAGTCTAAAAATACCATGAATTTTTGTTTTGTCATTTTTTGTGATTTTTAATTTATTTAAGACTATGTTAAGTACAGGACATTAACCGGGATTTATTACCAAAACTTTAAGCAAGGGAGTTAATTATAGAAAATAAAGATGATGAAACTGAGTTTCATCAGTGTTATACCCGCAACTTAACACAAGTGTACACACCTAGATAAGTACAATATTTTCTCACAATATTATTCCAGCTATTATTGTCGTCAGGCGTACAACTTCTTCTTCCATCCGACCCCAGATAAGCATTACTGTGGAGCAGAAGATGATACTATTATGAATGATACCTCTAATAATTGGGGAGAGGAATCCCAAACGTTCTGTACAGGACGAATTAGAAATGAAATAGATGAAATGTGCATGCGATCAAAAGTATGTAAAATCTGCAAGCAATCGCGTCACAATAGATTAAGTTGTCCACGAAGAAACTGAGAACTATTACGACCAAAATTGTGTAAGCGTATTTTAATTGTGTAATAAATATTTTCTTTATAAATGAACTTTAATTTAATTTGTTATTATTTAATAACATGTTTGCTTGTAAAATGTAGATGGCATGCATGGATAGAATACATGGTCCAGTAGATGTGTTAGTGTTGTACATGCAGAGTGAGCATCGGTCTTCACAACCTACCTACTCGGTAAGTAATTAATAAGATTTATAATTTCCATTGTGAACAAATAGTACATGCTATGTTTTGAACTATTGTATTTTACATATTCGATTTGCAGAACATAATGAGATGCTCAACAGTATTTCTGAAAAGAAGAGTGCAGTGATACAACGAGTATTAGAATTATCAGGATTCTCATATGTAGTGAAAATGAGAAGAGTACATATGGATACTTCATTGCTGAGTAGTTTACTGGAGCGGTGGCGACCTGAGACCCATAATTTTCACTTTCGATTTAGCGAAGTGACTGTTACATTACAGGATATGGGATTGATCAGTGGCTTGAGGGTCAACAGTCATCCTGTTACTGGTCCCGATGTTCTGACAGGGGGATGGCAAGGTGAAATTATCATGGATATGTGGGGTCTTCTTCAATCATGATGATCCGCTATTGGGTATCGAAGATGAACATGAAGCAACACATATAGTTAGGGCACTTATTTTTTTATCATATAGGATTAGTGTTCTCGCTGATAGCAGAGGAAATATGGTGTCACTAAGGTAAGCATTTGTAATCTTAAAAATCAAGTTCTCCAATGTTTAACACGTCCACATTAATGGCACTTCATTTTTTTGATAGATACATACTCCATTTACGTGAATTGGAAGAATACGCTCAATTTGCTTGGGGTGCTGCTACTTTAGCGCACATGTATTCTGAGCTGGACAGGGGTGCGAAGATCGGCATGTCGAGAATTTATGTGTTCTTTTCAGTTTTATAGGTATGTAGCATATTCCATATGTCTTGAGTTTTCGATCGTATTGTCTCGATTTATGTCATTTGACATTTTCAATATGCAAGTTTGGACATGGGAGTATGTTCATATAGGAAGGTCAGTGGTGCGAGATGGTATGCGAATTCACAGAGGATTATTGGCCTTAAAATGGATAGGAGTACGAAGTTTTAAGGAGAACGTTCAAACTGCTATACTTGTATTTTACCGTAACGAGTTCGATACGCAACAGGTTCATCAGGTAAATATTAAAAAAATTCCAAGATTATAAATTTTAGTAAATGATTACATGTCTTTTTCTAATGAATGTGGATGATTTGGACACCCTACGATGAGGGAGAAATAATGCAATTGCATCATCTTTGTAGAAGTGGTCAGGCTATTTGGATTAGCAGAGTGTCACTAATCTGTTATGATGTTATAATTATGCGTGTACTTGATCGTGTAATACGCTAATTTGGGATGTGACAACATATCCCTACCTCCATTAAGAGGATAAACTTTGTCTCTTAACGTAATAAGACAATAAGTATCGACATCCTAGATTGGTCTACTATACATCAACAATACATGGATCGTTGGGATGATAGAGAAGCAACGGTTGTATTTGAGTATGAGGATGCAAACAACGATGTTACGTGCAATGGCACTGGAGTATAACAAGAAGGTGGATCCATACACAAATTCCACCTCCAACAATAGCTTACCAACTACACGGACCAATAGAAAGGCGTCTGGTATGTTACATTTAACTCTCCTTATTTTTAATATATTCAGTTAACTTATTATATCATAAATAAAATAGGTAGATACAATTCTACAAGGAAGGAACATCTTGGATGAAATTAAATGATCAACAGACTTACCTTCGAGTATGAAGATAAAAGTTGAGGATACAATTACTTACTTTGATGACACAATCAACATGTTCTCGTCGATGTATCCATGCCAGCAATACGATCGATCATGCATGCTATCAAAAGAACATCATACTTCTGTAGCATCAAGTTTCGTTATCCTTTGTTGTAAATTAATATTAAGTTAGTTCTCTTTTTTACAACTAATTTTTATAATTATATGATGCAAATCGTATAGGTATGAACTATGCAGGATGTAGCGGGGATGGATCACAACAACAACCATCGATGTTTGCGATTTCATGTTGTAATTAATTCTTTATTTATCAATAACTCAATTTAGTGTTTAGTTTTTTGGGGACTATAGCAATAACTCTTTATCTATCAACCGGAACATAGAGGATACAATGGACATGGGTTGTCACAAAAGCAACCAATTTTTGGGACTTCACGTTGCAACAAATTCTTTATATAATTTTCTAAATTTAAATGCATGTATTATTAAATATTGAATATAATGGTAATATATTAGGAATGACTTATGCGGGATATAGCAGACAAGGGTACCAACAAGATCAACCAAGCTTCAGAGCTTCAGATTGTAATAGATGATTTATGAAATCATATCATTCTCTTTCTAATCATTTGATTTATGTGACATCTAATATAAGGTAAATCCTTCAAGTATGGCTACATAGAATATAACACAGTAGGGGCGCAATATGATGAAGTCTGATTTGGACCTCCAGGTTTAAATAACTTATTTAGTTGAATGACTTTTTTCAAAAAAATTTGTTTATCTTCTGCAATATTTAATACAACGTAATTCCCTCATTCTCATAGGATATGTACAAGCTTCGAATCAGTCACAATTTGCATGATCATCAATTGATGGTCCTTCAAGTCAATTTGACTCTGAACCCTCTCAACTTATGATGAATCTCGTATTCTTCATGCTAAAATCCACTTTTTAATCCCCTAGCTTAAATAAACCAATAAAAATCACCATTAATTCCTCATTATTATCTTGTATTATATGGTGTATAATTAACCTATAATTATTGATATTATTTACTTTGTAGTTATTTCCTCATTAAAAATCCATAAAAATAGGTTAAACAATTGTCTATAATTTCCCTAACCTTTAAAAAAATTAAAATATACAAAAAATAAAAACAAAAAAATCAGTGTTTTTACCTCTTAAAAAATACCCCCAAAAATGTTTTTGTGTAAATGATCTCTTTTGGCTTTTTGTGCAACATGAAACTTGTAGATCTCATCGAGATCTACAACTTTTATTTTCGACTTTTTCCTGATTTTGCCTCTAACTAATTCTTTTATTTTTTTTCTTTATTTTGCATTTTTTGATTTTTCTGGTGCAACCACGTGGCGCCCTCTGGGCCGCCCACGTGGACACATCCTCTCTCTGACACTTGGCCCCTCCTGGACCGTCCGATCCTTGCCGCCCGCCTCCATCGTGTCCGTCTGCTCCCGCTCCACTCCCAACCGTCTGTTCTTCTCCCAGATCAGATCCTCACCACCCGCTCCCGCTCTCTTCCAGACCACTCGATCCCTTCTCATCATATGCCTCTCCGCTCTCCACGTCACCAGGTCACCTCTTGTCGTAGGATAAACTCTCAGTTCTCATCCTAACCATGCAACTGCGCCTCACTCCCCGTCGCCAGATCAGATCTAATCAGATCTTAACCATCTGACAACGCGTCTATCAGATCCGTTGGATCGCAAGATCCAATGGCCTCTGCTCATCTTCCCCCTCCCTCCAGTCGTTTCACCTCACGTCCGCTTTGCCCCATTCCTCTTTTGGAAGGTATCTCTGGTCACCTCTCCCTCTTGTAATGCTACCAGCATGACGCCCCCAAATCCACCTTCCCCGCGTAGACCTCATGACCCCCATCATCACTCCTTCATCATTCCTACTACAATTCAAAGCCCCTCCGCCACCACGTAACGGTAGAATCCTTCCCCTATAAAATAGAACCCTCCTTCCTCTGTCACCTTCATCTACCAACCCCGAGTACGAGCCCTAGCCCTCCTCCGCCTCCCTGTGACAAATGGAGGTCGGAGGAGGGCCATCATGGCCTCTCCCTACTCCGGTGCGATCCGTGGTTTTCCGACCAAGTTGCGGTGCCTCCAGGCCTGCCGAGCTGCGAGGCCCAGCTGACCTCGTTGGGCGATGACCAGAGGCTCCCAAGGAGCCTCAGCCCAAGATGCTACCTCCGATAATTACCGATCTCCGACGAGGTACTCTGATACCCCATACCTCTTCCATTTTCCCTTAATTATTCCGATATCTCCGTTCACCTTCACCGTCTCCTGACCATCCCCCGAGCTCCGCCAACTCACCCTCGTCCACGCCAACGCCTCTGCTCACACTTCCCCTTTCTTCATACCCCCTACCACTCCGTCCCAACTCCTCTCTAATCGCCGAAATTGAAGAACTTGTCTTCTGCTCCTCCGCTCGCATGATACCCCCATCTTTCTCACAAATCCACGCTTCGACCACCCTTCTAACATCTGCAGGTCCACATCCTTCAATGGTCGGATCCACCTCCGCCTTGCCGGTCTCAAGCTTCGCCTCCAACGACCTCACTCCGCCTTGCTCCTCCAGACGACGATGGAGCTTCGCTACACCTCCAGCACCTTCGCGAGCCTCTCAGCCTTCTTCTCTGACCTTCAGGCGAGCGTTGGGTGCAAGGAGGAGATCTAATAGGTCACTGGAGCCCCACCTTCTCCGGTGACCCACAGCGGAGCATGAATAACAGTCATCGTCTGATCATATGTATCGTACGGTCCCGATGACGACATCTAGTACGTCCAGGCCTCACGCCAAACCAGCAGGCTTGGATTCCCTGAGCCTCTCACCGAGCCTTCAGCGCAAGCCACGTGTCTCCGAGCCTGCGACGAGTCTCGAGCCTAGCCCCCCTCACATGTATCACACGTGAGGGCCTAGGCAAATTGTAGAGAAGACTTTGAACTTTTTTGAATTCGCATTTTGGTCCCCAAGCATGTGCCTCACGTGCACGATAGGCATTTTCCCTCGCATGTTTCAAGAATTGCATATAGCCCCCTGCGCGCATTAGGAAATTTACTAAAGCCCCAGGCGATTTTTTGTAAATTGCAAATAGGTCCCTCTAAGGATCTATTTGTAAGTGTATATCCTTTTTATTCCTTGCATTTTATTACATTTGTGCGCCTACATTTTTCCTTCATAACTTGAGCGTCGTAAGTCCAAATTGCATGATTTTAGTGTCGTGTTGTTCCTTATTTCCTCCTCTATCTAATTGCATATTTAATTTTCTCATATGACACCATTTTAAACGTGATGCATTCCTAATGTTATAAAGTGTCTAGTGCTCGATTGCCTTATCATTAAATAAGTGTTTGCTCATAATTCTATGCACAAAACGACTCTGAATCTGAATTACATTTTCTGGTCATTTTCTCTAGGGCATTTTTGTAATCCATTAATTTGCACACTTCTATTTTGCATTTAACCTTCATTATTTTCATGCATAATCTTACAACTACATTGAAAAATCAACTAAACTTACAAGCATCATATAATTGCATGATTTTGCATTTTATTGTGCACATCTGCACGAAGACTGAAAATGATGATTTTCACACATGCTTCTAATTGACCAAAATTCGATTAGATTAAAATAGCTCATGTCCTTGTGTTCGACCTTGATAGACTTGTCAAGTATAAACACAACATTCAAAAGATTGTGGTTTTTGTTGAACCAAATTCATCTCCTATACTACAATTATCTACTATTAAAGAGGTGAATTTCAAATTCATCAAATGGCATCGTTGCCCGGGACACAGCTCACCTTTACCTATTTATTGAATTTTGATATATTTTGTGTTGAATATTTCAAAATTTACAGATCTTCTTTTCATGCATTATTTTTGCATCATTTCTGCTGACTAATTTCCTTGTTAATTTTCTAACATTTCTCTTTTGTGGCAGGACCCATGAAGATCGAGGACACTTGATCTCCATGGAGGCGTGGAGTTGGGAGCTCCCGGTGAGAAGGCCGCAAAAGAATCGACGAAGAAGTATAGGAAGTTTAGTTAGCTCTGCTTGCATTTGCATATTGCAAAAAAAATATTTGTATTTCATAGGCATTTTTGTGGTCCTCATTTGAGGGCTCGTGTGATGTAAAAAAAGAAAAAAAGAGAAGTAGATCACTATATGATCTACCCCCTCCCCCACACACACACTTGCACATATACACCCCCCTCTCCTCTCTCTGTATATTTCACACAATCACTCTTTCCCCTCTCGCATCCTAATCAGTACACAAAGCGCCCCCCCCCCCCCTCCATCTCAACTTCTATAAAAATTCATCTTAGTGTAAATGCTCCTCCCAACACAGACCCCCTCCCCCCCCCCAAATTCAGTTCCTTTACTTAGGCTATTTGTAGCCTAGATATAGGGGGGGGGACTCATTTATCCATCCCTCCCTCTATGTGTCTTCTTATACTTACATCAATTTTTGACCTAAGTATAGGGGGACCATCCTCCTCAGTTTCGCTATATCACCCTATATTTAACTGAGTCATGGCTTCATATCACTTGTGCTATGAGGACATAGCAAATGTTAAGTATAGGGGGTATACCGTATATTATTGTATATATTCTTTAGCCATGGCTCGTGTTTTAAAATTTTTGAAATTCTTTTTTGTGCTTGGTTTAAGTTGACTTGTGAACTGAGTTTGTAAAAATTCATGTAAAAACTTTCCTTAAAATTGAGGGATTATTTTTTTAAAAAAATCATCTTTATCTAAAAATTAAATTTTTGTAAAATTATCTCTTTCAGAAAAAACTCCATAAAAATCTGAAAAATTTAAAACTTTTTTCTTTAGAAGACTCTGACTACTAGGCTTAAAAATGAGTAGCTCCTCTTAGTGAGGGAACTTCGTTCTCCCTTAGAAGAGTGGATGTTAGAGGACACTGTATATGACTCCGTCCTCAAGTAACATGGGTTTGTCTAAAGGTCCATACTTACACCTATACTGGCTGAGAGTGGACGCAACTATTCATATGAGCATGTGCCAGTCATTGTCTTTCAAAGGAATTAAAAAAATGAAAATTTGTTAAAAGATAAAAAAATCACAAAATTCACTAACGAGGAGTTGGTGTATTCCTAACACATTCACTCGAGGCTTGAGGATTTGAGGACACTTGATTTCAGTGATCTTGAGAGCCTGAGTTAATATGCCTTAGTCATTAGGATTTTAAACTTCATAATCTACATTTTCTTAGTCTAAAAGATTTAAGAGCTATATTGCACTCTTCATCTCTACCTTCTAAAAAATATGATCAGCACAACACATACACAACTGCATGATTGATGAGATGAGTTGAGCTATCACCTGAGGAACTAGGACTAGATATTTGAGTTTAGACTCGATCTAATGATAATCGAGGATCGGATAAAGTTAATGATGGCTTCAAGTAACCTGAGTGTCAGCAAACCCCTAGCCAGTTTGTGAACAAGTTCATATGCTATCTCTTTGATATTTACCCATGTGTGAGGGTGTGATGAAACTTAATTTAATTATTGATCAGTGTGCGCTAACTTTTGGTAAAAGCAGTGGAGCTAGCTAGAAAAGAAAAGAAAGAAATGTTCAAAGAAAAGCTCTATCCTCCAAAAGTCAAATTACAAATGAGCTTCCACCAATGGCGAGCGCTCCCAACCATTTTCAAAGTGTCCACTTAGAACAAGCGCTAATTAGGATCAAGGAGTTAGGCTGGCACCATAAAAGGGCCATGCATCATATAGTGATACAAGTCTGGGTGTCGAAGGTATCTGATGAATCCGTATTTCACCATCTTTATTCTATTATTTTGGCCTCACTAGCAAATGCGTGTAAATACCATTAAATACATCATCTTAGCATTCATGTATGTGCATCCAAATAGTGTATAAAATACTGTAATTAAAGCCAAAATTATAGAATAAATAAAAGAAAAGAAAAAGAATATAATATTGTAAATATTTTATGACCTGAAACCCCGAGACCTAGGCATCTTGATGAATAGGTTGACAAGGAATAAAGTAGGGGGAGATAAGGGCCAAATACAATGAATATTCCTTCATTCTTTATTAATTTTGGGACCCATTTTTGGTTCCACTTTTTATACTTTAAATAAAGAAACGTTGTACATGAAAGTTGTAGATAATTAAATAAATAAAAATACAAAATTTATTTCATTCAAAAATAATGTACAGATAAAAAGGTATGGTCTGAATAAAAATCCAGAATCCCAACTTCCCAGACCCATATCTCACAAATGAAAGATCCAAATGCAGCAAACTCACACTTTAATTGTATATAGAATAAAATAAGCTATTTAATGACGGTGGTTTCGCATTTGGCGGAGTTACGATTTGAAAGTTGAGTTTTGGACCCCTATTGTATACTTGTACAGAATAAAATATTCAATTTATTCTTTATTCATTATTTTTATAATTTTATATTTTTATATTTTTTGTAAATATTATTAATAATAATTATGTACATTAAAATCAGAATAAAAACCTAAATAAAACTCAAAATAAATGTATATAAAACACATAGGTATAGTACCTATAATTATAAATATATAACACATACTTATATTTTATTAAATATACAAAACATATTATAAAAATAAAATAAAAATATATTTATGTGTATGAAAGTATTTTACAAATATATAAAATAATAAATAAAAATAAATAAACTAAAATCACAAAATAAAAATAAAATAATAAAATATATAGGTAATATACCTATATAGGCTATAAAAAGCAACTTGTAAAAATATACCTCATAAAAATAATTAAAAATTACCATAAAATAATATATAAAATTACAAACATTTTTTTATTTTATAACCAAAAATTAAATAATTCATTTTCTATTTTTTATTGATTTAATAAAACTTTTTCCCAGGATTTTCCTGGTTGATCCACGTGGACCAACCAGGGGGCTCGGATGGTTGACCCATGTCAACTGTCTGACCTGCGCCTGTGGGCTTTGTCAGAATGCGCTTTGACCCGTCTTCACCCTTTTTTCGAGGACAACTCTTTCACCATTTTATGATCGACCCTTCTTGACTTTTGTTGCTCTTCTATCAAGGATAGACGCCCATATGTTTGCCTGGGCTGTCGTGCATCGAAGCTCCCATTGTGCCTCGTTCTAAGAGACCCACCCGTCAGCCCTACATAAGCAAACTTTGAATTTCGATTCAAGTTTGAACCCCACTTGTTGTCCCGTTGCTCCCCTTCCTTGCTCCATAGATCATCGGAGGTGACAGCTCTGATTTGAGCAATCCAAGGCGGAGATTCGACGTGGATTGGGCGCATTCTACCACTTCCGGTGACTTCCCGTCGTCGAGGTACTTTCAACCTCGGGCCCTGGCCCTTGAGATGTCTATCTCCCTCTTTTCGTTGTTCTTTTTATTCACCATAGTCGTATCAACACAACCCACCTTCCATTCCATTCCTTCGCCCCTCGATTCGCATAATCACAGACTTCGTCGGAGCGCACCTCCGGTCGCGTCCTCCACCTCACACTTGCCGTTCGCAGCTTCGTTTCCACCCCTTGAGGGGTCGGGGCATTTTACCCCCGACTCTTTCACTCGCCTCTGCAGGTACCTGGAGCAAAGAGCACGCCTGGGGGCCAGTTTTGCCCTCGCCGGAGGCACCTGGGACCTCCCTTCGTCTCCGACGTCGTGGAGGAACTTCGGACGTCGCCGCCACTTTTTGAAGCCCCCAGCACCGAGAGCACACCTGCAGGAGATGCTTGGACATTTTTGAGCCTCAACGGACGCCGGAGACGCATGACCAAGCCGGAGGAACTTCGCTCCGGTGAAGTTCCTCCATGTTCTTCCTCCGCAGTTGTCCACCGTCCGATCGCCGCCTTTCTCCAGGTGTTCCAGCAGCCGTAGGATCCTTCGTCCCTCAGTCGTTGATCGTCGTCCTCCCGATCTAATCCAGGTCGTCCACACGCGAAGGGGTATCGCGCAACCTCGTCACGACACGTGTTCAAGTGGGCAGCCCACAACCGCTCGATCTATGCCAGCTGAGGGTATTTTGCGCATCTCCCCCCAACGCTTTTTGTATTTGTTTATTAAGACCTAAACTTTCATATGCGTTTTAAAAGTTTTGTATATTTTGCATGACTTCCACTAGTGTTTTGTAGTATTACTTTTTGCCCCCACCAGTCACGTGCTCTCACGCACGTGACTTGGTGATTTTGCAGGGCAAACCCTGAGGCTTTGTCTTATTGATGTTTAGGATCTAAACTTTTATCGATAGTTATAATATTGTGGACATTTTGCAACATAGTCCTTCCACTTTTTTGCATATTACTGTTTTGCCCCCTGCCAGGTGTGCGTGCAACGCACGTGAACTTGGTGTTTTTGCGGGCATATCCCTGCGATTTTGCATTTCTGAATGGTCCATTAACTATTTTATTCAGTGTATATTTTGTGGGAAATTTGCAGGCGTGCCCTGGATATTTTTCCTAATTACAATTATACCCCTGCCAGGCCATATATTTTTGCTTGCTTTCCCTATTTATTTAGAGCATCACTTTAACTTGAACAATTCCACAAAAATTTATTTAAGCTCCTGGCTTGTTCACACCATATTTTTGCATTGCATTTTCGTTGCATTTTAATATTTATTAAAAATAAAAAACATGCATTTTCAGTACTGTCTATCTTAGAAAATCCATAAAAATTATTAAATATTATTGAAAAATTCCAAAAAATTACCTAAGGTCTATTTTGTTGTATTCTAGTGTCAATACAAAAATCACTAAAAAATTCAAAACCAAAACCTTAAAAATTAGAAAACACCTAAAAACTTCCAAAAAATCTAAAAAATCCTAGAAAAATCCAAAAAATGCAAACTCAAGTCCGGTAGTTTCCCTATTTTATTATCTTTATTTTAAAATTAGTTTGGGAAAATTTTGTTGTTGTTTAGTATTTTTCATTCCCATTTTAGTTTTGGCCAGCAAGTTTACTCATTGTTTTCTTTATTTTACTTTTTAAAAATATCAAAAATATTTTGAAAAATACCCAAAAATCACAAAAATAGTAGAAAATATAAAAATACCAAAAATATTTTATTTCCTGATTTTTGAGCATTTTTACCTATTTTTATAAATACCTCATTCTCCATTTTCTTATATTGTATATATATTCCAATATTGATATAGAAAATAAAAAATATATAATATAAAAAGAAAATATAAAATCAGAAAATTAAAAAAATCAAAATAAAAAATTAAAAATTAAATAAAAAATTTTAAAAATTAAATAAAAAATTTTAAAAATTAAAAAACCACAAAAACATTTGCATTGCATATTGTAGACAATTAATCACACTTCACTCACTTTGCATTTACATTGATCTATCATGCCTTGCTCCATGTGTTCGAACTCTCTACGTACTTGCATCTATACATCTTTTATGTAGAGTTAAAAATAAATTTGACTCCACATTTATCTATCATTGTTTGATATTTGATTGTGGGTTCATTGTTGATTAAATTCAAATTTTTAGCGGTCACCGCAGCGACCTCTGTGTTCTCGCCTTGTGTGGAATACAAGACCGTTAGATTTTTGGGTTTATCAGTATCTTAGATACTCAAAAGAGACATACTTCGGTGTACTCCCAGAAAAACAAGTGCAGATGACTCCGAATTCTCTTGACGGACACACTGATCAACAAGCTAAAAATACATGTGTTGAGTAATGAGTACTTGAGAGGCCCCTTATTCCAATGTGAGGGAGAGAAAAATAGACACAATCCTATGCCCTCCATCATCTGACCGTTCATATACATTTTAAATCTGACAAACTAATGAGACGGTTGACTGATGTAGGAATAGACTTATTCCCTAGTGTTGAGGATGAGGCCTAGAGGAGAGTCTCCTGGACTGGAACTTCGGGTGATGCCTCGACTCTTGTGAAATGCAGTACACTGAATTTCATATCCTTATATTATATGTACAAAAAGATAGTCTGATAATTAGAGAATTTGGATTCCTTCTGACTAAAGCATGATTCCTTCGAATTATTCCTCCTCCTCCGTATGTAGAGGAGGTATGGCTGGGCTCCAGCGAATGGTAGTCTGCTACTCCGTGTTCTCCCTGGCGGTCTGAAAGTTCAATCACCTCCGTTGGCCTTCAGTGAAGATGATGGTTGCTCGGATAAGATTGTGAAGGTCCAGAAGAAGCTTTATTGATGAAGTGGAATCGGAGAATAAATAGGAGATCGGAGCGCGTTCTATTTCCCAAACACTGAAGCCGATTTGACCTACATTGTTAGTCCAAACGAAAGAAAAATACCCATCAAACAGATCAAAGTTGTTATGTGATGTAATGGAGGGCTACTCGTGGGTGAAGGACTTAGCCCTAAGGGATGTCATCGCCTTGGAGAAGACGACGATGGATTCAGGTGATCACGATGATGGAGAAATTGATCAATAGCTTGGGAATAAACACGTAGATAGTTGATCAAAGGTGAATGTATCCGACGATTCAGGCAAGTAAGATTATATGTAGCTGCTTCTAAGAAAATCTTAGAAACTACACTGAGAAAAAGATTAAGTGTATACCTGAAACCTGAAGATGGAAGATGACGTGAATAGACTTGAATCTCGGGACAATTTGTGAAGCTTGTAGTTTCACGATCTTAGCATGAAGTTCCTGGCTATGGAACTCAGCTCAAACACCCTCAAACTTGGGATGTAACTTGGCAACACGGCCAAGGATCTCGCCGGAGTTTCACAGCATCTTGGCGCTCAATCTGTCCCTCGAATTGTCATTGGAGGTCTAGAGTGGCTAGGGTGTAATTCCATGAAGTGGCAGACAACTGGAGCAAGGGGTGGCGAAGAGTTACACGCCGTCTTGGTGCTCAACACGGTGATTTCTAATGGTTCTGGTGGTTGAGGTGAGGAGGGGGAAGTTAGTGGGGGTTGCTAATGGAGGTTGGCCGGGAGACAACTGGAGATGGGTGGCGAAATTGGCAGAAGTTGCTATGGAACGAGCAGTCGCGTCTCTTGGGAGATGTGGTTGGAGGTTGAAGATAAACCTTAACCGTCCGATCATCAGATCAAACAGTTGGGGTTTAGGCGATTGATGACCACTTGATCAAGCCCAATCATGTGGTCGTGATCTAGGCGCTAAAGAATGGGTTAGATGCATCTGATCAGAATAATCCAACGGCCAATAATGAGGTGATGAAGGACGGATTGGATGGAGTTGATCAAGAGATCAGACGATGGAAACGAGTGTGCGGGTGATGACATAGGAGCAGGCCACGTGGTCAAAGCAAAGGGCACCACGTGGCCCAATAGAAATTGAAGAAATTCAATAAATCAAAGTTAATTAGGAAAGAATTAATTAGATGTCGAATTAGGAAAAGTGGTAAATTTAAGTTGTAGATGTAGAAGTCAAAGAGTTCAGAGGTCATTTGTACATAGATAAAAATTAGATACTATTAAACACTTTATAAAATATTTTTCTTTAATTTTTCTATTGCTTATTTTTGTAATTTTATTTTATTTTATGCTATTTTATTTATGTACAAATTTTATTCTAATTTTTATTTGATTTTTAATAAGAATAAATACATAAAATATTACACCATGGTAATATATAATAATTAGTGTTAATTATATACAATACATAAATTAGCAATTAGTGTTATTTAGTCAATGAATCATGTTAATAACTTAATTAAATGAGAAAATTATGATCAATTAAGCTGATAAATCTGAAATTTATAACCACCCTATACTTAAGCTAAGCTCGTCCTCGAGCTAATAGGTGAGGAATTGGTTAGTTGGTTAGATTTAGTGCAATCGTTGACTTGTGCTTGTTAGATTACAACGCTTGATTGGACCTAGAACACTAAGTTTTTAAGAATCCTAAGACTCTGGGTTGATCCAAGCATTAATCAAAAGGAATTCAACTCCTCTAATTGTCATATTCTCAATTGTACATATAAATATAAAAAACATGACTTAGTGTTGAGTGCAACAAGAGAGTAGAATCAAAACATCACCAACAATTCTAATCTTGGAAGATCTCTTAAGGACCCAACCCTCAACTCTAGGGAACAAATCTAGTCTTGCCTCAATCCATCTTCTCTTTAGTTTGTCAGACTTAAAAAGTATGGATGGAAGGCCAAATGATGGAGGTTGTAGGATTGTGTACCTATTTACTCTTCCTCTCATTGGAACAAATTGCAACACATTTTTATTTTGATTTTTACCAATCAGTGTATCCGTCAAGAAAAGTTGGAGTCGTCTGCACTTGTTTTCCTAGGAGTACACCGGGGTGTGCATTTTTTGAGTATCTAATATACCTTCTACACTCAGCTTTGTAGCGTTTACGTTATAGAGCCCTTTTTGGATGCTAACCCGACTCCTGGTCCTAATAGCGGTGGTCCAAATGGACACTTTGAAGATAGTTGGGGAGCTTTCTTTGGTGGAAGCTCTTTAATATTTGACTTCGTATGGTGAGAGCTTTTCATTTGTCATTCCTTTCTTTTTTTGTTTTTGGCTAGCTCCACGGCTTTTACCAAAAGATTGGCGCATATTGATCAACTTATTAATTTAATGTCATCACACCCTGACACTTTAGGTTAAAGTCAAGAAATAGTATGAGAACAAGTCCCATACCGGCTAAGATGCTGACACTCATGTTTCATGAAGCCATCATTAATTTTATCCCATCCTCGAGCATCATACAGATCAAGTCTAAACTCGAACTTCCAATCTCAGTCTCCTTAGTGATACCTTGACTCATCTCAATCATGAATGCAGTCATGCATGTGAGAGAGAATCAAATTCTTTTTATAGGAGATTAAGCATACAATATAGCATGCATATCTTCCAACTAGGAGAGTGTGAATTTTTAAGTCCACAACCGTAATGATTAATACATGATAACTCTAAGTTTATGGACTCTGAAAATCAAGTGTCTGACGATCGTCTCAAGCCTTGAGTGCATAGTAAAAAATATGTCAGGGAAAGACACCAATTAACAAGTTAGCTAGTTAGTAAATTTTGTAAAAGAGTTAAAGATTATTAGTCTTATTGATACAAAGCCAATGAGCTGAGTATCTTTGATAGAACAACATAGAGGAGTAATACGAGGAACAAATACTAAGATACCCAGCACACCATTACAAACTTCAGCTCCTTAAGAATCAATATTGAATCTTCGAGGTTTAAAATCACATGATGCCTTATGTTTCAACTGCTTCTTCCTAGTGGAGAATACTTCTGAATCTGAGTAAGAAAGGTATTCATCATCTTGAAATTCTATCCGTCTAGAATGATTCCATTCTTCCTCAAAAGTAATATTCATACCTACATGGGAAGCCTCAAAATTTTTCATGATTATGGGAAGACGAATGGATCCTTGAAAGCCTGTGATAGTTTTTTGAGGTTTTCTTAAAAGAGAAAAACTAGACAAAGAGGAGTGACCCAACTTACAAGAAAGGTGAGTATTCATCAAGTGAACATCCTTGAGAAAAGGTAAAGGAACTTCCATATCTAATTCTTCTATCAAAATATCATACTCCTTAATTGGCATCACTCTTTTCAGAGAACTCCGTATCAACTTAATCTTCCAAAATACAGAATCGATATCCAGATTTTTCTCCATATCGTACCCTTATAATATTCCAAGGAAAGACAACGACCTTATAAATGAAAATGATAAGACGGTTCGGAGAAACGTCACAACCTCTGAGACAAAATTAAAACACTACAGGGAACTGAATAGACACATTAAAAGTTAGAGGTTTAATTAATTAGACTCATTTACACCCTGAGCTTTGAAAAGGATTTTTGAAAACTTTTTGCAAATATTGTCATATAAATATAGATTTTCAAAAGTTTTTCCAAGCATATCAAACCGTATTTTCATAAACCACGTAAAACAATTTTGAAAACTATGTCAAACAATATAATTTTCAAAAATTATTTTCAAAACATTTTATACAAATCAGTTTTAAAAGTGTAATACGATACCCATAACCCCAATAGTTGGAAAAAATTTTAAAATATAAGCTATGGCTAAAGTGATATATACGGTAGACCCCCCCTATACTTAGCTTTTGCTATGTCCTCATTGCACTAGTGAAATGAAGCCATAGCTCATGCTAAGTATAAATGAAGACACATGAACTGAATCCACAATCATCGATGCATCATGAGTAAAAGAATCAGTTAGATGAAAATATGGACTCGGGTCCCCCTATACTTAAGCTGAGGAATAGCTGAAGTATAAAGATATGAATTTAAACTTGGAGACCCGAGGGGAGCAATCAGAATGAAATTAGATCCTCCCTATACTCATGCTGAAAACAGGCCTAAGTTTAAGGAATAGGAAGCTCAGTGATAAAGGGATCAGTGGTAGCTAAATCTCAAGAAGATGAATCTTAGGAAGTTAGAATCATTACTGATACTCATGCCTTACTTGAGGGATCGTAAACTGTATCAATAGGAATGAAGTTGATCATTTCTACGGGAGTTAACCTTTCTGACGATTCAATAAAATGCTTGAGTAACTGCCTGTTAACCAAAATGGACGGTGCATGCTCCGAAAGGCTTTCTGAGATTTCTATACTACCATTCTCATGCACTTCCCTGACAATGAAAGTACCCGTCCACTTTGATTTAAGTTTCCTGTATATAATCTTTAATTTCGCATTAAACAACCATACCTTCTATCTAGGAACAAAGTTTTTGCATCTAATATGCGATTCATGCCACTTCTTAACTTTGTCCTTATAGATCATGATGTTGTCATATGCTCGGTTGCGGATTTCCACTAGTTCATTTAGGTCAAGGTCTATACACAGTTTTCCTAAGTGACAACTCTAATTAATCTTCTTTATAGCCCATTCAGATTTATGTACTAACTCAGCAGGCAAATGACATGGCTTGCCATAAATCATCCTAAAGGGAGAAGTGCCAAGAGGTGTCTTCTATGTTGTTCTGTAGGCCCATAGAACTTGGTCCAACAATGAGACCAGTTCTTCATGTTTGGATGGACTAACTTCTGAAGAATACTTTTCACTTTCTCTATTTGAAACTTCTGCCATGTCGTTCGATTGAGGGTGGTAAGGACTAGTTACTCTGTGCTCAAATTTATAGTCCTTATCTAATGATTTCATCAATCCATTCACAAAGTGGCTACCACTATCAGAGATCAACACCTTAGGTACCCCGAACCTTGAAATAATATGGTCCTTGATAAATTTACATACAATTTTTCCATCTGCGGCTCGGGTTGGGATAGCCTCCACCCATCTTGACAAGTAATCAATCGCTAACAAGATATACTCAAAACCCTAGCTATTAGGAAAAGGACCCATGAAATCAATGGCCAAGCATTAAAGACATCGCAATAAATTGTAGGTTGCATGGGCATTTCATCTCTAAAATCAATAGTCCCACCCATTCTTTGACAATTAGGACACGACCGTACAAAATCAGTTGCATCTCTAAATAAGGTCGACCAATAGAAACCACATTGCAATATCTTGTGAGCGGTTCTTTTTCCTGAGTGGTGTCCTCCAGCTTCAAGTAAGATACAATATGTGAGGACACTCATGTATTCCTCCTGAGGAATACACCTTCTCCAGACACTATCCGATCCTTCAAAGAAAAGGAACGGATCCTCCCAATGGTATTTCCTAGAATCCGACCTAAGTCAGTCTATATTGCTCCTAGTCCAACCATGAGGAACTTGCTTGGAGACAATGAAGTTAACCATGTTGGCTTACCATGGAAGTGAATCTATAACACAAATAGACTCATCTGGAAACGTCTCTCGGATAGGCTCAGAATCAAGGGAATCTTTAAGTTCAATCCTCGAAAGATGATCAGCTACTACATTCTTGACCCCAGGTTTATCCTTAATTTCCAGATCAAATTATTGGAGTAACAATATCCACCTAAGAAGACATGCATTCACATCCTTCTTTTCCATGAGATACCTAATAGTTGAATGATCTGTATAAGCTATCACTTTTGAGCCTAAAATCACAGACCTAAACATTTCTAATGCCCAAACTACTGCAAGCATTTCCTTTTCAGTTACTATATAATTTCTCTGAGCTGGATCCAACACTTTGCTTGCATAGTGAATAGCAGACGGAATCCGATCTCGCCGCTGCCCCAATACATCTCCTATAGCAAAATTCGAAGCATCAGTCATGATCTCAAAGGGAAGAGACCAATCAGAATCTTGCAGAATCGGTGAGTTGTAGATCTTCTTTTTAAGGAGCTCAAGGCCTCAAGACACTTGTGATCGACAAAGAACTCGGTGTCTTTCCCTAAGAGCTCAGTCAGTAGTCGGACAATCTTAGAAAAATCTTGAATGAATCTTCTATAAAATCCAACATGCCCCGGAAATGACCTGACTGACTTGATGTTGGTTGGTGGATCAAGTTTCTTAATCACATCCACCTTGGCAGGATCAACCTCCATCTCTTTTTTGGAGTTAACATGCCTCAACACGATACCCTCCTTGACCGTGAAATGACTCTTTTCCCATGAGAGTACCAGATTCACCTCCCTATACCTCTGTAAAACTTGGTACAAGTGTGCTAAACAAGAATTGAATGAATCACAATGGACCGAAAAATCGTTCGTGAAGACCTCAAGGAAATCCCCGACCATCTTGGCAAATACCGCAATCATGCACCGCTGAAATGTGCCTGGGGCATTACATAATCCAAAAGGCATGCACTTGAATGCATATGTGCCGAAAGGACATGTGAAGGTGGTCTTTTCCTGGTCTTCAGGAGCGATTGCTACTTGATTGTAACCTGAGTACCCGTCAAGAAAATAGAAGAACTCTTTTTCAGCTAATCTCTCCAAAATTTGATCAATAAAAGACAAAGGAAAGTGATATTTCTTTGTCATAGCATTCAAGAGCTTGTAATCGACACAGACACACCACAACGTGGGTACTCGTGTCGCAATCTCAACTCCTTCTTAATTGGTCACCATCTGAATTCCCGACTTCTTCGGGACAACATGTAAAGGTGCCACCCATTTGGAGTCAGAGATAGTGTAAATAAAGCATGCTCCACACCATTTCTCAATTTCTTTCTTAACTACTTCCTGTAGATCTGGATTAAGCCTCCTTTGAAACTCATAGGAAGGCCTAGCATTTTCCTCAACAAGAATGTAGTGTGAACAGAGTAAAGGGTTTATACCCACGAGATCCGACACAGTCCAACCTATAGCCTTACATTCTTCTCTAATACTTCTAACAATTTAGTCTCATATTCTACAGTCAAACTAGAACTAATGATGATAGGAAAGCTATTCTTGGGTCCCGTAAGGAAGGCGTACTTGAGTGTAGGAGGTAGCGGTCTCAACTCCGTCAAGGATGAATCATTAGGTATATCAGGATGAACCACCATTGAATCTGGATCTGTGTTGCTTTGTGGAGATGACTCAACTGCAGTGCTGCCCACCAACTGTATTAAAAAATAAGGAGTCGGATCGCCAGAAATAAATGGTAATTCGGCCAACGCTGCGTCCGACTCATCATCTAATTCCCTTGATTGTCTTGAAGGAATGAGAACTGACAAGTCCAAAGGGACTTCTTTGTCGTCAAGGGAATAGGGTGATACATATGTCAAGAACTCCGGTAATGAATCAGTAACTACTATGTGAACACTATCCTCTCCTAATGAGAGTACCTCATTCTGTATTGTTGGGTTTTGTGCCCAAATCCTAACTGTGTTGACTACATTGCAGTCTGCCTTGGAGAATGAAGAGAAATCTGTGCTTGACTCGGAATCAGGTCTCTGCCATTTTGTTTGCCTCATATGTAGTTCCACTTCTCCGCTTGGAGAACGGAACTTCATCATCCTTGTTTGATAATCAAATGATGCTCCAGCGATCCTAAGGAAAGGTCGCCCAAGGATAATCTGTGAATCTCTCCAATGATGAGGGATATCCATTTCAAGGAATGTGAAGTCCACCTTATAATTCTGTCCCTTGATAGAGATAATGACATTCTTGATCTCACCCTTAGCCTTTTCCATTGATTTGTCTGCAAACTAAAGTATTGCTCTAGATTTGCATAAAGGACCCAACTTCAGTTTCTCATATAAAGAAAAGGGTAATAAATTGATTGAAGAGCCATTGTCCAGGAGAGTGCGTGAAAATGCTATGTCATCGATATGACACAATGTGCAACCAAATCTCTCTTCTTCTGTGGCAATTTTTGATTCTTGATACAAAAAGTAGTGACAATTGAAAGAATACGGGTCTTGATATAGCTGTTTGGTTTTTTTCATGCTAACTCTGCTTGGTGTGCATCTAACCTTCAGATATTTTTGAAAGGCATGGTGACTAACTACATACTCATCAAATGGTACTTTTACCATGATATTATCTCTACAAAATCGTGCCATATCTGAATAGTCTTTCTGAATCTTATTGATGATGCGCTTTCTTGCCGTAAGAGCACTGGGGAAAGGGATAGGTAGAGAATGAAGTGAAGACTCATATTCATAAACAGAAATATGCTCGTTATGATCATTAGAAACTGGTTTTTCAAACATGAATCTTTTACAACTGGAATAACAATATGATTATCTACTTCAGGACATGGAATGTCTGCTGAATGTGCATTCTCCTTATTCGAAGGCACAAGCTCCTTCGTAGACTCAGAATCTAATGCATGTTGCTCTGCTCTTGTACTCCTTCTTAATCTTCTTCTGGAAGTGCTTGATCTCTGGTTACGATGTCTGGCGTCATCATCCTCTGAAGTCTCCTCAGGTTGAGCATCAGAGTTGGTTCTATCCATGCCTTTAGCCCGATCAGGTATGGCCACGATCCGTCCGCTCCTGAGAGACATATGATGAACATAATCAAATGAGAGATCTCATGTTCATATTTATGAAAATCTGAATAATATACCTGATCCATAGGAAGATGCTGATGTGTCTTGTTCAGGCTATTAGGATTACCCTGAACCTGGGCTGGAGTGGATGTAGAGGGGATATTGTGTTCGTCACTAAAATGAGAAAGCAGGTTAAGATCAACCCTCAAATCATGTACTTCGTTCCTGTAGGAATGCAACTCACCCAAAATTTGTCATTGAAAATCTGTTGAACCTGATGATGAATGTTGTTGTTGAGAAGGTGAAGGATATGAAGAACGTGAAGACTGGCCCTGATGACCATAAGGGTGTTGTTGATGAGTATGTTGGAGCTGGAAGAGGTGTAGGAGTAAATGACGTGTCGTAGAATGTCTGGGGACGTTGATAGTAAAATCAGTCCTCAAAACCTCCCTGATTGGCAGGGTCATTTGTATACCATGCACCATTTACCTCCCACACCTGGGAAGGCTCCTTAGTAATAGTCTTTACAGACGGTGGATGTTGCTGACACAGATGGGCTACAGGCTGCTCCTCAACCCATGGTTGTAATGCCCCTGACATATGTTGCTCTTGGATGTGATGAACATGGTATACGAGAGCAACAGATGCAGTCATGATAGGTACCTTCATCTTGGATACTTTCTCATAAAGTTCCGCCATCTGTTTAGGTATTTTAGACAAATTACTGTCCAACTCATTCATCCATCTATCTATCCTTTCGACTACTGTAAGTTTATCTGCTATTAAACCCATGTCAAAAGGATACACTGTAGTCTTTGTTTCTCCACCGGATAAGAATGAATTGGTGGTTTCCAAATGAGCTCTACTAGTGGTCTGTGCTCTACTTGTTTCAGCCATTCGTTTGAACACTTTCCAGACGGTGTCTGCTCCTCGCAAAGTATAACTGCCTCCATAAGTAGCACTAACTAAACCCTGCATCTCAGGGTGTAGACCGCAATAAACCGACTGAACCAGGATGGTAGGCTCTAAACCATGACAATGGCACTTATGTAAAAGGTCTTTGAATCTCTTCCATGAATCACAGAAAGCTTCATTAGGAAGTTGGGAGAAACTTGTGATGCGTGAATGCATCAAATTTGTTATATTCAAAGGGTAAAACTTCTTCAAAAATAAGTCCTTGAACCGGGCAAAAGTTCTGACATCTACCCCCAAGTTCTTCATCCAATAATCAGCCTTATCCTTCGAGGCAAATGGAAGGGCTTTGAGCCTTATGTAGTCTTGTTAACCCTAGGATGCCTAAGGTTAGAACAGACCAACTCAAAGTCCCTAAGGAATGCGTAAGGTTCCTCATGAGCATCCCCATAAAAATGTGGTAGCAAACCAAGGAATTGTAGTTTCAAGTCATATTCTACATTAGGATCGGTTGAGCTCAACCAATTTCTCTTCTGAAACTGTCTAGGATTATGAGCCGCATCCATAGGTCTATCATTACCCAGATGTAACTGTCCAAGCTGTGCTCTCACAAGTGCTTGATTTTGTTCATATTCAGCTAACCTAGCCAATACTGCAAGCAACATGTATTCTCGCTCTTCTTCTTCCCCATTTCCGTTATGTTTTTTAGGATGCATCTTTACTGAGTCTTCAATACCTTCATCAAACAAAGGGTTGGAATGAGATCTAGATGGAGATAATGAAATCACACCGATCTCGCCAAGATAATGATCTTCCTCAACGAGAAAAGAAGAAGGGAGAGGGTCGGTATAGATGTAACCTTCCCTCAGGAGTGAATCATGATACACCGGTTCAAAGCAAGGGTTTCTTCGAATCCGGGATGGTCCAGAAAAAGAAAGGGGTTGGACTGATGAAGATGTAATATTTAGGTGGTTCAGTGATAGGCTCGCAAAGTCCGAGCAGAAATCTGACCAATTATCTATCTAGATGTTTTAGAGATAAGGAAACTGAGCACGCTAGTTTTCATAAGAACCTAATTCTTACTAGGCACTTAAATGTGCACAGTGACTCACACAAAACAATAAATACAAATCCTGATTAATTCATCAATTCAACACTAAAGGTCGAGATAATGGCCGTATTATCTTGTCAAAAATTTAATTGGTGATTCAATACAAATCTTTTTAGAGTTACAAGCTGTTAGGAACCTAAATTTCCCTACAAACTGTCCCAATTCATATGACTAGTTGCATCCACTCTCAGCCAGTATGGAGGTAAGTCGGACCGTATAAATATGGCTACATGTTTACTTGAGGATCGACCTTGCGCGATGTCCTCTAAAACCTCCACTCTGCTAAGGAAATCCAGATCATTTACCGGCTACCCATGGATCCTCACTGAGAAGCGGCTAATCATTTTTATAAACCAGTAGTTCAAATGAAAATTCGTAGCATGGCTCTATCCTAATGTCATCCCTCTCTCACAGAAATGTACATGCAAACAAATGAGGGTTTTACTGCCCGAAGACAAGGTTGATTTTATTCCAATTAATTTAAATAAATTTGCGTCAATTCAGTCCCGGTTTTAAGAGATTAGGTTATCACTTGAAATTAAGTGACCACAATCATCGCCAAACGTACAGTCCCTTTTCCTTTATACCTTAAATTGGTAAAAACTGAGGGAGAAACTAGAAAACAGAATGCAACGAAAATCAATGATGCATGCAGTCGTTAGAGATACTTACAACGCTTCCCAACGCTCTCCATGTGGATGCATAATAGAATTTTTAAATCTAACTATATGATGCAAATCGAGAAATCACACGTAAACAACGGTTCTGTTAGCGATGAAGAAATCAGTTTAATTAGACTAAGTTGAACGTAAGTTACGTGCGTTTATGAATTTCTTAAGATTTTTGTAATTGTGAATCTTATGAGATTTATGCAGTGTGTCCTAAGTGACGAAATAGATCAAGCAAAGAAATGACCTACGATCTTTCTATTTGGCATAAACTTGAATCTAAAACGTCATTCAAGTTGAGAACCGCTCTCGACACAACCACACATAAAAACAAATAGAATTTTAAGAGGTCTTTGTTTACATACACGAGATCTCAATGGAGAAACATTGTAAATGGCAATGCAATATAAATTATCTAAACTACTAATCTCTCAACTTAATTATATGTCTCGTGTCTCTCCAACAAATTGCTCCAAGCTTTTTGCCTCCGCGATCCTTCAGAAATAGTCGGTTCCACTGGCCTATCACGAAACAATATAAGTTTATTAGGAAATTCAAGGGAAACTTAGAGAGATTAATTAAATACAAAACAAAATATAAGAAAACAAGCTCAAAAATAATTAAAATAAAAAATTACTGAATAAATCAAAATAAATATTTGCTCTTAAAAATAATCACAAAATATGATGCATCCTCGAGAACGACGCCATCTGATGAAGCACTAAATGCATGTATTAAAATCAAACTGTTGTAGCACAGGCACTTAGCTTCTCATACAGAACCGAGATGAATCACAGTGACGAGGTTCTCGGCTTTAATTTATAACCTGGGAAGTCCAGGATCGAACGCAAGGATGCGAGCACTTTAGTGATCAAACTTAGAGAACAAATAGTTTAAACACTAATTTAGAGATTTTTTAATCCGAGCCGATGCACACTACGTAATCAAAAAGGAATTTTAACTCATTTTCTATGCAAGTAACTTAAATGCAAACATGGATGCACAAATAATATGAATAGGGAAACAACACTTAGATTACCACGGAAAATAACTTGGATGATGAAAATATCCTGTATTAATCACTCGTAAAATTAATCAAGCAATGAGAGAAGCCAGTCTCAAAAGTTTATCTCTTCTTAGATAAATAATCACACTATTCTTTTAATCAGCATTTAGATCTTTTAATGATCTAATAATGATTTAATTTAAATAACAGTAGATCATTAAAATTTATGACAATTTAGTAAGTTCAAAAATTCAATTAGAGTACTTTCCAATCTAATTCCATGAATAAATTAAGTACTTTAAAACAAAGAAGAAATTATACGTGAATTTTAAACTTGAACCTTCCACACATATTGCTACAAGATAGAATGTCAAACAAGTTTAAAACGAGACTAAAATCACATTGATTGGACTTCAGGATAGCAAGATATTCAACATATAATCCGTGGATACTATTGTAATAAAAACTTCTAAGTTTTATTACATATAAATACAGACAGAGACGAATATGTAAATAATAAAATCCGCAAGGGCTAGCATGCAAATGTTAAACAGTTAGGAGGACTTATTCGTAATATCCAGAAATAATTGGACTTTTAATGCAAATTTTCTCCCGCACACGCAGATCACGTGATTGTGTAAGCTCGGTCGAGGAGGCTTGGGCCACGCGTCAGCGTCTGATGCTTTTCTAGAGGTTGGAAAATAGGCTCGGACTGTAGCTCCGGTCCAAGCCTAAGGTTTGAACCGTTGCTTCAGATAAGCAACGTGGCCCAATACTGTCCGCCAGATCTTGCCTAATTTAGCAAGATCAATGGTATCTGCTATGCGGATTCTTCTTCCTCCTTCGTGTGTGGCAGAGGTATGCCTAGGTGATTTAGCCGAATTTCAGTGGTCTTAAGTTCCACACAAGACGGGAACTCAGTCGATGCGTCGACCACGCAGAAATCCCAAATAAAGTCAACAATGAACCCACAACAGTATAAATCAAGCAATGAAAGACAAGTATGGAGTCAAATCTATTTTAACTCTACAAATAGGTGTATAGTGTAAGTATGTAGAGTGTCGAACACAGGGAGCAAGCAGGATAGACCAAGCAAAGTGTATGTGTGTGATTGTGATCAATGTGTCTACAATATGCAAATGTTGTGTGTGCTTTTAATTTTTTTTTATTAAAATTTTTAATTTGTATTTTTATATTTTGATTTTTAATTTTCTGATTTTATATTTTTCTTTTTATATTTTATATTTTTTTTCAATAATAGAATATATATAATATAAGAAAAGAGGGGATAGGGTATTTATAAAAATAGGGAAAATGCTCAAAAATCAGAAAATAAATTGTTTTTGGTCTTTTTATAATTTTCTACTGATTTTGTGATTTTTGGGTATTTTTCAGAATATTTTTGGTATTTTTAAAAGCCAAAATACAAGAAAACAGTGAATTAACTACTGACTGAGATTAGAATGAGGATGAAAAATATTAACAGTATCCAAAATTCTTCAAATTAACTTTAAATAAAAGACAATAAAATAGATTAACTACAGAAACTGAGTTTATATTTTAGGATTTTTCTAGGGTTTTTTAGATTTTTATGAAGTTTTTAGGGATATTCTAATTTTTAAGGTTTTGTTTTGAAATTTTTAATGATTTTTGGATACACTAAAATATACTAAAATAAATCTTAGGTAATTTTTTGGAATTTTTCAAGAGGTTTGATATTTTTTTGGTATTTTCTAATGCAAACAGTAGCAAAAATGCATGTTTTTTATTTTTAATAAATATTAAAATGCAACAAAAATGCAATAAAAAATATAGCGTGAATGAGCAAGAATACAGGAGCCTATGGTATTTTTTTGGGAATTTTTCGAGTTAAAATGATGCACTAAATAAATACAAACATCCAATAAAAATCACACAGCTGGTAGGGGCATAAGTGCAGATATCAAGAAGTCTAGGGGCCAAAGTGTAATTTTCACAAAAGTTTACAACTAATAAACGAAGTTCCTGGATTGATTACAAATACCCAATTCGGAAAGGGGGTCCTTGCAAAATACCTCGCACCTCACGTGTACTGGTCACGTGAGGTGACGTGGCTAGGACCAAAGTGCAAATAGTAAAAGTGCGGGGGCTTTTTTTACAAATATTACAACAATATTTAAATTACAACTAAAAGTTTGCGAACTAAATAAAAATTACAAAAATAGCAGGGACAAAGTGCAAAATACCCATGCCTAAAGGGCGCGTACGCGATCCGACGGCTGATGTGAACCCACTTGCCACGTGTCGATAATCTGACGGCCGATGACGCTTCGCGTTGGACGACGAAGATTAGATCTTTAGCTGAAGACCTGACGGTGGGGGCTTGGCGCGATCCAATAGCTACTGGACGTTCTAGAGCTCCGCCATGATCCAACGGCTCCGAAGACCGAAGCAAGAACAACAGAGGAGTGCCGGCGAGGTGACTTTCTCCGAGTTCATGCTCCTTCTCCGGCGAACTTATGGGCTTCAAAAGGAGGATGGAGGCTCCTGACGGTCGGGGCTATCTCCTGAGAGCTCCAAAAGACCTCGGCGACGGTCGAGGCTCGCGAGGGAGGGCAGCGGAGCTGGAGAGCTCCACGGAGCTCCGACGAGGCGCAAAAGTGCTCCCAGGCTCGAGTCAACGAGCTTTGACCTGCAAAAAATCGTGAGAGGGTTCAGGGCAAAGTTCCTAGACCCCGCGGAGTGGAGGTGGCGGCGTGAAGTGGTGATAAGGGGACTCGGCCGGAGGTGCACTCCGGCGAGGTGGTCTATGGGGTGATTGGATCGATAGAACTTAAAATTTCTTTGGGGCTTTTGATCCTAAGACTAAGGCAAAGAAAATGCAAAAGAAATAAAGGGAAAAGGGGGCTGCCTCGACGGTGGAGATCGGAGGGAAGAAGTACCTCAACCGCCGGTGAAGGGGGAGGTGGTGGAGACGCCTCAGGTGCTGCTCGACCGGCCTGATGTGCTCAAGAGGAAGTTGTCACCTTCCTCGAGCGTTTGGGCGCAAGAACGGGAGCTAACCTATGGAATGAGGGGCTCAAAATTCAAAGGGAAGTCGGGGTGGACTTTAAAAGGTTTGACCATTAGGTTCTGGTGCACCAAAGACCGAGGTATATCAGGCGACACAATGATCCAATCCTCGAGATAAACACTAGGCGAGTAAGCCTGATGATCGAGGAGAAAAAGTCGTGAAGAGTGCGACACGATTTGATGAAAGAATCGGTCTCCAAAATTCGTCAAACATGGGCTAAAAACGAGGTCTGAAATGCTACATGGGTGAAGAGCAAAGAGTTGACCAGGGACAACGAAGACTGCTCCTTGGTTGGTCCACGTGGACCAACCACGGAAAACCCCTGAAAATACTTTGTAAATTCAAATTAAAATAGTAAATGACTTTATTATTTTTAGGTTATTAAATGAAAAATATTTGTTATTTTCTAAATTATTTTATGGTGATTTTTAATTGTTTTTATGAGGCATAATTTTACAAGTTGCTATTTTAGGCTGTATAGGTCTATACATCTATATATTTTATTAATTTATTTTTATTCTATGAATTTAATTTTATTTATTTTTGTTTATTATTTTATAAATTTAAAGAATACTTTTATACACTTAAATATATTTTATTTTATTTTTCTGATATGTTTTATACACTTAATAAAATAAAAGTATTAATAATATAGGTATGTATATAGGTATTATTAATATAGGTATGTATATAGGTATTATACCTATGTAAGTTATATACAAATATTTTTATTTTATTTTTCTTTTATGTTTTTATTCTGATTTTAATGTACAAATATATTATAAGTAATATTTACAGAATTATCAAAATATAAAATTATAAAAATAATGAATAAATAATAAAATGATTATTTTAATCTGTACAATTATACAAGTGGGGTCCAAAACTCAACTTTCAAACCGTAGCTCCGCCAAATGCGAAACCACTGCCATTAAATAGCTTATTTTCAATTATATATAAAGGTGAGTTTGATGCATTTGGAGTTTTCATTTGTGAGATACAGGTCTGGGAAGTTGGGATTCTGGATTTTTATTTAGACCATAACTTTTTATCTGTACATTATTTTTGAATGAAATCAATTTTGTATTTTTCTTTATTTAATTATCTACAACTTTCATGTGCAAAGTTTCTTTATTTGAGGTATAAAAAGTGGAACCAGAAATAGGTCCCAAAATGAATAAAGAATGAATGAAAAACATTGTATTCTGACCCTTATCTCCCCCAACTTTATTCCTTGTCGACCTATTCATCAAGATGCCTAGGTCTCGGGGTTTCGGGTCATAAAATATTTACAATATTTTATTCTTTTTCTTTTATTTTATTTATTCTTTTATTTTGGGCTTTAATTACAGTATTTTATACACTATTTACATGCACATGCATGGATGCTAAAATGCTGGATTTAATGATATTTACACGCATTTACTAGGTTTTTGAGGCCAAAATGATAGAATAAAGATGATGAAATGTGGACTCATCAGTAGGCTCCAGCGAATGGTAGTCTGCTACTCCGTGTTCTCCCCGGCAGTATGAAAGTTCAATCACCTCCGTTGGCCTTCAGCGAAGATGATGATTGCTCGGAGAAGATTGTGAAGGTCCGGAGCAAGCTCGATTGACGAAGTGGAATTGGGGAATAAATAGAAGATCGGAGCACGTTTTATTTTCCGATCATTGAAGCTGATTTGACCTGCATTGTTAGTCCAAACAAAAGATAAATACCCAACAAACAGATCAAAGTTGTTATGTGATGAAATGTAAGGATACTCGCTGGTGAAGGACTTAGCCCTAAGGGATGTCATTGCCTTGGAGAAGACAACAATGGATTCGGGTGATCACGATGATGGAGAAATGGATCAATAGCTTGGGAATACACGCGTGGATGGTTGATCAAAGGTGATTGTATCCGACGATTCAAGCAAGTAAGATAATATGTAGCTGCTTCTGAGAAAATCTTAGAAACTACACCGAGAAAAAGATTAAGTGCAGACCTGAAACATGAAGATGGAAGATGACATGAATAGACTTGAATCTTGAGCCAATTTGTGAAGCTTGTAGTTTCACGATCTTAGCATGAAGTTCATGTCTATGGAACTCAGCTCAAACAACCTCGAACTTGGGTTGTAACTTGGCAACACGGCCAAGGATCTCGCTGGAGTTACACGTTGTCTTGGCGCTCTATCTGTCCCTCGAACTGTCACTGAAGGTTTAGAGAGGCTAGGGTGTAATTCCGTGAAGTGGAGGACAACTGGAGCAAGGGCTGGCGAAGGGATATTAAAGGTGAAATAGCAGAGGTTGCAAGGAGTTTTGCGGTGGTTTCAATCAGCATGCCGATGCAACATGGTGATTTCTGACGGTTCTGGTGGTTGATGCGAAGGAGGGGGAAGTTGCTAATGGAGGTTGGCCAGGAAATAACTGGAGATGGATGGCGAAATTAGCAGAAGTTGCTATGGAACGAGCAATCGCATCTCTTGGCAGATGTGTCTGGAGGTTGAAGATAAACCTCAACCGTTCGATCATTAGATCAAACGGTTGGGGTTTAGGCGATTGATAACCACTTGATCAAACCCAATCATGCGGTCGTGATCTAGGCGCTAAAGAATGAGTTGGATGCGCCTGATTAGAATAATCCAACAGACAAATATTGAGGTGCTGAAGGACGGATTGGATGGAGTTGATCAAGAGATCAGACGGTGGAAACGAGTATGCGGGTGGCGACATTGGAGCGGGCCACGTGGTCAAAGCAAAGGGAGACATGTGGCCCAATATAAATTGAAGAAATTCAACAAATCAAAGTTAATTAGGAAAGAATTAATTAGAAGTCGAATTTTGAAAGTGGTAAACATGAAAGTTGTAGATCTCAATGAGATCTACAACTTTCATGTAGAAGTCAACGAGATCAGATGTCATTTGTACATAGATAAAAATTAGATACCATTAAACACTATATAAACATTTTTTCTTTAATTTTTCTTTTGCTTATTTTATGTATTTTTATTTTATTTTATGTTATTTTATTTATATACAATTTTTATTCTAATTTTTATTTGATTTTTAATAAGAAATAAATACATAAAATATTACACCATGGCAATATATAATAATCAATGTTAATTATATACAACATATAAATTAGCAATTAGTGTTAATTAGTCAATGAATCATGTTAATAACTTAAGTAAAGGAGATAATTATGATCAATTAAGATGATAAATATGAGATTTATCTGCCAACCACGTGTCTCCGAGCCTGCGACGAGCCCCGAGCCTGACCCCCTCATGTGTATCGCACGTGAGGGCCTGGGCAAATTATAGAGAATACTCAGACTTCTTCGAATTCGCATTTTAGTCCCCAAGCGCATGGCTTATGTGCGCATGGGTATTTTATAAGGAAGCCCTCACAGGTTTCAAGAATTACATATAGGCCCTTTGCACATTGGGAAATTTACAGAAGGCCTCATGCGCTTTGTGCAAATTGCAAATAGGTCCCTCCAGGGACATAATTGTAATTATTTATCCTTTTATTCCTTGCATTTTTATTACATTTATGCACATGCATTGTTTCTTCATAACCTGAGCATTGTAAGTCCAAATTGCATGATTTTAGTGTCATTTTGTTCCTCATTTCCTCCTCTGTCTAATGACATGTTTGATTATCTCATCTGACACCATTTAAAATGTGGTGAATTTCTAATGTTATTAAGTATCTAGTTCCCAATTGCCTTTCTATTAAATAAGTACTTGCTCGTAATTCTATGTGCAAAAAAACTCTGAATCTGAATTATTTCTTCTGTTCATTTTCTCTAGGGCATTTTTGTAATCCATTAATTTTCATACTTCTATCTTGCATTTAACCTGACATTGTTTTCGTGCATAATCTTACAACTACATTGAAAAATCAACTAAAAATTGCAAGCATCATATAATTGCATTGTTCTCGGTTTTATTGTGCACATCTGCATGAAGACCTGGAAATGATGATTTATTCATGCATGCATCTAATTGACCAAAATTCGATAAATATATTAAAGTAGCTCGTGTCCCTGTGTTTGACCTTGGTAGACTTGCCAAGTATAAATTTTCCACAACATTCAAAAGATTGTGGTTTTTGCTGAACCAAATTTGTCTCTTATATTACTATTATCGACTATTAAAGAGGTGAATTTCAAATTCATCAAATGGCATCGTTGCCAGGGACACGACTCACCTTTATTTATTTGTTGAATTTTGATATATTTTGTGTTGAATATTTCAAAATTTACAGGTTTTCTTTTCATGCATTATCTTTGATTCATTTCCGCTGACTAATTCCTTGTTATTTTTCTAACATTTATCTTTTGTGGCAGGGCCCATGATTGGAGGCGTGGAGTTGGGAGCTCCCGGTGAGAAGGCCGCAAAAGAATTGACGAAGAGTTATAGGAGATTTAGTTAGCTCTGCTTGCATTTGCATATTGTAAAAAATATATTTATATTGCATAGGCATTTTTTTAGCGGTCCTCATTTGAGGGCTCACGTGATGTAAAAAAAGAAAGAAAAAAAGGACCCTCTTAGCTCACACCTACTCAACAGTTTGCATGATCATCTCATAGGATATGTACAAGCTTCAAGTCAATCACAAATTGCATGATCATCATTTGCTGGTCCTTCAAGTCAATTTGACTCTGGACCCTCTCAGCTAACACCTACTCAACAAGCTGAATTATTTGCTAGTGTTGACCAAGTTGAGACAATCGACTTCGAGAGACAGTTCTTTGATATTCTCATGATAATACCACAACAGCCTCCGGAGCTAGCTCGAAGACCCTCGCTAGGAGTAAGAATCAATGAGCCTCTTCCATCATAGCCACCTTGACAGTCAACCAGCGTAAGGAGCACGAGAGATCAAGATACTCAACCAGTTGAATCTCCATGGAAGTCATCAGCTAAGTCGCATCCTCCTGGACACAACCAACGATTTCAGAACCGAACATCAAGCAAAAGAAGACAACATGTGAAGAGAGATAGAAGAGAACATGAGATGACGACAAAAAAATGATAAAGGAGGAGGTGGAGGATGAGGAGGATGACTGATAGGATTTTTAAGATATGGAAATCATAGAATGTTGTAAAATATTTTATATTATCTTTATTATTTATTTATTAGAAAAGGAGGAGGTGGAGGAGGAGGATGTCTCCATCTTTCTATTTTTTTGAAAATTTTTTCCGTGAATATTCATCCCTATATCCCTATATCATGTCACTCAAATTTCGTGTGAAACAGAGACTCCTACTGCCTCCATCCAAACATTCATTTTTTAACGGTTCCAGGATTTTTTAAATCGACCATGTCTGGATGGACGTCGTAGGAGTCTCTGTTTCGTATAAAATTTGAATGGCATAATATAGAGAATAATAATGTATTTACATGATTTTTAATTTCAAAAAAAATAAAAAATATGTGAAAAATGAGGCGTGAGGAGCTAATTTATCTCCCCTTAGGGGGCATACACATTTTACCTATATATATAGGGTTAAATGGGGTTGCTCCCTGGGGGAGCTAACTTGGCTCCCCCCGCGACATTTCTTTCGTTTTTTTATTTTTTTTTGAAAATTTCTTCCGTGGATATCCATCACTATATCCCTGTATTATGCTATTAAAATTTCGTGCGAAAGAGAGACTCGTACGACCTCCATCCAGACAGTCATTTTTAATGGTAACATAATTGCTAAAATCGACCCCATCTGGATGGAGGCCGTAGGTGTTTCTGTTTCGCACAAAATTTTAATGACATAATACATGGATATATTGATGAAAATCTACATAATAAATTTTCAAAAAAAACGGACGAAATGCCGCGGGGGGAGCCAAGTTAGCTCTCCCCATGGGGGCATATATATATATATATATATATATATATATATGTGTGTGTGTGTGTGTGTGTGTGTGTGTGGAGAGAGAGAGGGTGCTCCACCCCATTTTTTGTGATTTCTTTTTGAAAAATATCGCCATGTATATTCATCCCTATATCCCTCCTATATGCCATTTGAATTTCGTCAAAAACAGAGACTCCTACGGCCTCCATCCAGACATGATCGATTTAAAAAATCCTGCGACCGTTAAAAAATGACGTCTATTGGAGGTCGTAGAAGTCTCTTTTTTTGAAGGAATTCGAATGGCATATAGGAGGGATATATTGATGAATATACATTGTGATATTTTTCCAAAAAAATGAAAAAATTTACGAAAAATAGGGTGGGGGCAGCCCCATTTTTCCATACACACAAAGAGAGATAGAGAAAAGGGATCTTACTCCATGGAGTAGGTAAGTTACCTACTTGATTTGGCGAGGATCACAATGGTTTAAATGTCTCACACAAGGCCAAGGCAATCGTCGCTGCGGCGACCCTCAATAAATCCCTGCTAAAATCAACAATCAACCCACAACAAGAATCAAACAATGAAAAGTGGTGCGGATTTAAATTTTATTATAACTCTACAAAAGTGTGTATAGTGTACAAGTGTGTAAAGTGTCGAACACATGGAGCAAGCAAGATAGATCAAGGTAAAATTGTGCAAAATGTGAATGTGATCCAGTACCTACCAATATGCAAGCTTTTGTGGGTTTTAATTAATTAAATTTTTAATTAATTTTTTTACTTTTAAATGTACTGATTTTATATTTTTCTTTTTATATTTTATATATTTTTTATATTTTATTTGTTTCCAATAATAGAATATATAACTATATAGACTATATAATACAAGAGAGATAAGAGAGATAAAAATAGGGAAAAATACTCAAAATTAGGGAAATAAAGTGTTTTTGTGAATTTTATATTTTCTAATGTTTTTGTGATTTTTCTAGATTTTTCTTAATTTTTTGATATATTTAAAGTAAAAATACTAGTAAACAGTGAATAAAGTTGCTGGCCAAAATTAAAATGAGGACGAAAAATATAAATGAAGTCCAAAATTCCTCAAATTAATTTTAATTGAAAGATAATAAATCAGAGAAAATACAGAAACTGAAATTGCATTTTTAGGATTTTCTTGAATTTTTTAGATTTTTATGACATTTTTAGAGGTTTTCTAATTTTTAGGAGTTTTACTTTGAATTTTTTAGTGATTTTTGGACTGACACTAAAATATGATAAGATACGTAAAATACAATTTTTTTTGGAATTTTTCAAAAACTTTTACTAATTTTTTATAGAATTCTTAATGCAAACAGTGCTGAAAATGCATGTTTTTTTATTTTTAATAATTATGAAAATGCAATGAAAATGCAACACAAAAATATGGCGTGAATCTACAATGCAGCAGGAGTGTATAGTGATTTTTTGTGGATTTTTTAGGTATTTATAGATGCATACAAAAAATAAAGGAAGAAAAAAGAAAAATCAACCCTACATGGGTATTTTTGGAAATAAAGAAAAGCTCAAGGGCCTCTAATTAATGCAATTAAAAATGTTTCGGGACCAGAAATATATTCCAAGAGCCGCAGGCGTACAAGTGCAAAAACTCCAGACCGCACGTGCGTAAGCACGCGTGCTTGGGAAGGGCCTTTATGCAATTATCCAACTATAGAGGGCCAATTTGCAAAAGCACCACAAACATTAGCCGTAATATCATAGTTTTTGGACCTAACAGAAATAACTGAACTAACGAGGACCCCCCACAAAATGCCCTCACCTCACGCGCGTTGGCACGTGGGGTGACGTGGCTGGGGACCTAAGAGCAATACTGACAAGCTCAGGGGTCTTTTAATAAATATTACAAAAATACTAAAGCGACGGATGAATTATTATGGATCTAATATAAAATACAAAAAAATGCTTGGTTGAACTTGCAAAATACCCAGTCGAGTCGATCGGATGGCCGAAGATGCTTCACTTGACATGTGTCACGACGATAGGCCCCGATGACGCTTCGCACGAATGTCTGCGATTAGATCACGTGGATGGGGATCAACGGTGGCTGGGTACGCATGATCCAACAAACGTCGTGCGATCTGGGGGGCCTTGAAAATCCGACGGCGGAGAAGGCCGATGGACGAACAGGGAAGAACCCCGCCGCTGCGAGGTTCCTCCGGCGAGCTACTCCTTCTCCGCAGTCCTATTTGCTTAAAAATGGCCCGACAAGCTCCTGCTTCCCTAGCCGCAGGTGGCTCCAAAAGGGGTAGACGCCTGCCGGAGCAACACGGCGGAGGTGGTCGAGCAACACGGCCCCAGGTACTTCCGCCGCCCCGTAAAATGAACCTCCAGCACCTCTCAAAGCGCATGAACATGCATGACAGAGTTAGGGAGTCGGGGGCAAAATGCCCTGACCCCGCAGTGGGCGACAAACGGGGAGAACAGTGGTAGGGATGCTCGCCAGAGCTCGCTCCGACGAGGAATGTCGATTGTGCGAATCGATAGGTGAAACATGGAGCTAACGGTGGTACTCGATTCCTAAGGATGAGGCGAACTAGATACAAAGAAAAATAGAGAGAAATAGACACCTCGAAGGGGTGAACCCGAGGTAGAAGGTACCTCGACGGCAGTGCTCGTCGGAGGTGGTGGAACATGCCCAATCCGCATCAATACTCCGCCCTGGTTGGCTCAATCTGGAGCTATCACCTCCAGCAAGCTGTAGCGTGAGGAGAGTGGAGGAGACGGGACAAAAATTGGGTTCAAATTTCGAATGGAAGAGGGGGATAGTGTTTTGAAGAGTTGACGGACAAGTCTTTGGCGGTGAGAAAAACGAGGTGTAGCGGCGATTCAACGACCCGAAAGTCGAAGAAGACCTAAGGGCGTGTATGCTGGATGATCGAGGAGCAATATTACAGAAGGAATTGATGCAAATGGATCAAAGACTCAACCTCGAAAACTCTGTAAAATCGAGCCAAAACCATGTTCTGACACAGCTACAGGAGGAGGTCAGACAGTTGACCTCGGGTCAACTGTCAGAGCCACCTAGTTGGTCCACGTGGACCAACCAGGAAAAATCCTGTAAAAATCAATTATAAAATTATTTTAAAATAGAAAACAATTTTATTAATTTTTGGACATTAAATAAAAAATATTTATTATTTTATAAATTATTTTATGGTAATTTTTATTTATTTTTTGGAGGTATTAATTTACAAGTTACCTTTTATAGAGTTTATAGGTATATATATCTATATATTTTATTGTTTTATTTTTTATTTAGTATATTATCTTTTTTTATTTTTGTTTATTATTTTATAAATTTATAAAATATTTTTATACACTTAAATATTTTTTTATTTTATTTTTTGAAGTATTTTGTACACTTAATAAAATAGAACTATGAATTATATAGGTGTATGTACAGGTATTGTATCAATGTATATTATATACAAGTATTTTATTTTGCATTTTCTTTGAGTTTTTAATCAGATTTTAATGTGCAAATATATTATAAATAATATTTTCAAAATTACAAAAATATAAAATTATAAAAATAATTAATAAATAATAAAATGAATATTTTAATCTATACAAGTATACAACAGGGGTCCAAAACTCAACTTTCAAACCGTAGCTCCGCCAAATGTGAAACCACCTCTATTAAATAGCTTATTTTTAATTATATACAATTAAAGACGGTTTTGATGCATTTCGAGTTTTTATTTGGGAGATACATGTCTGGAAAGTTGGGATTCTGGATTCTTATTCAGATCATAACTTTTTATCTGTACATTATTTTTGAATGAAATCAATTTTGTATTTTTATTTATTTAATTATCTACAACTTTCATGTACAAAGTTTCTTCATTTGGAGTATAAAAAGAGGAACCAAAAATAGGTCCCAAAATGAATAAAGAATGAATAAAAAGAATAGGTATTTGTATTGTTCTTTGGCCCTTATCTCCCCCTACTTTATTCCTGGTCGATCTATTCATCGAGATGCTTAGGTCTTGGGGTTTCGGGTCATAAAATATTTACAGTATTTTATTCTTTTTCCTTTCTTTTATTTATTCTATAATTTTGGCTTTAAATACAATATTTTATACACTATTTACATGAACATGCATGAATGCTAAGATGCTGGAATTAAGGGTATTTACACGCATTTGGCAGGGTTTTTGAGCGCAAAATGATAGAATAAAGATGATGAAATGTGGATTCATTATCCCCCTATACTTTGCCTTTGCTAGTCCCTAGCAAACACTTATGCAATAAGTGTAGAAAAGAAAGACAAAGAAAAGAAAAAGAAGAACGTGGATTTAGTTTAATTATCAAACTTGTCTTCACAAAATCAAAGTTTGGAGCTTAAGTCGGACCTTTGGAATTTTAGTGTGGGCGGAACCTTAACGAGAATCAGCTTTGAAATTCAACAGTCCCTGAGAATCCCAAAACTCAACTCAAGTCTCCTCAATAGCCAGGTCAGAAATATCTCAACTCATACGCAAACCCTTACGACTACGAATCTGACTCGTACAGTGTAAGTGATAGTGGCTCTCCCCAACTAGAATGACAAAGAGACTGACTTCTCCAGCATGACAACCCAATGATTCCCCAATCCAATAACTCCTTCCTAGAGGAGTGGGGTATTCCCTTCTAAGTTTAAGTGGCAACCAGCTCAAGAGGAGGGGGTGAAGAGAAGAATGGGTGGTAGCCAGTGTAGCTACATATCCTAGGATGCAAGACCAGTGTAGTCAAGTCATCCAGTTGCAGGCTCACATGATATGACTTTGGAACTCAAACCTGCATATTGACTTTACAACATATGTACATACTTTACAGGCATTTTATTTTTGTACATGCCTATATATATTTTTTTAAATACTATATACAACAGCATTTACATAAGGAGTTTTTCCTCTTGAGCCAGTAGACTATCCCTCTTTTGAAGCTTTATTGCAACCCGCACTCTCCTGTCTTTAGACTTCCTCATCACTGGACGGGTTGTGGTGCACTTCCCTCCCTAGAGGAGGACAAGTGTTTCCACTTGTGTGCGTCTCATACCGGCAAATCCGACCCCCTCATCACTCCAACTGAGTTGAGCCATGTGAAAGGTATCGCATCCCCGTTTCCAGGCCGCCGGATCCTCCCATATCCGGATCTGGTTACTCAGCAATAATTTATTCAGCAATCACAACTAACATTCAGAAATAGACTGCAAATAAAAATACTCAGAAGAAAGTATTTCAACACTTTTCCATTCATAAAATAAAGTTCAGATGATACACTGTCTCACTATAACCATTTACATGTACATCAGCTTGAAAGGAAAATATACAAAAGATTACTAACTACCTTAAAAAGTAAAGCTATTGTGGCTGGCAGGATGTCTAGTACGTAAGCTGGATGAATTTAAAGTCCTTACGATGGCTCACCGATACCTGTTGGGTTTTCCATAAATGATAGGATAAAAATTAGCGAATGCTAAGTAACGAAGAAGAGAAAAGCAAACAAATTGTGTAATTTTTCAAAACTTTATATCACAAAAATTTCATTCTTTCTCATAAACTTAAGTCATATTCCTTTCTATTCCACATCAGGGATTAGTCCAGGGGAACCCCACCATTCTTGGACTCCGAAGCTGTGGACACTTCAGGATTGGAGATTGTGTTGATCTTGGTAAGCTTATGCCGCCGCACGTCGCCTCAACCAATCCTCCAATACTACCCTAACAATTTCCTTTTCTTTTATTAAATAGGGTCTCAACCCTCAGCCTGGAAAATCAAATGAGCACGCCGTCCTCGAGGACTCGGTTGCTTGAAACCTCATGCTAACATTTAATCATATAACCTAGCGGCTTTAAATACATATTATCGTGACCCAGCCGCTATTGAACCACCCGTGCCTCCACATGGCACGACCACATCTTCCGTCGGTCCAACCCGAATATATTGGCTTCTGGTACCACGCGTTGCAAAACATTCAATTTGTGCGCACTTATCATAACATGGCAACCGTGTACCACCTAGATAGGGAAACACCAATACGGGTTCCTTCCGACAAACCTACAGGTTGCATGCCCGACCTGTAGTTCTACTCTCAGTCATCCTTAACGTGACACACGATCCTTTTCAGGATCTAACTCAAACCACATCAATTCTCATGGTGTAGTTCTATCGTTAAGTCTTCGATTTGCATAATCAACAACACTTAGTATATACTCACATATATATTTTATTCATAACCATATATATACTCGTATTTATGCCTATTTTAACTCCCAAACACTAACTTTCAGAGCCACCGCATCGATTGATGCTTAAACCTTATTTTAGTCGGAATCACAAAGCAACTGTTCAGACTTTATCAAAAATAGCAAAATTTAGGGTTCTTTATAGCACAGAATATAAAATCAAGAATTTCAATAATTTTTTATGAAAACCCAACAGCAAAAGGAAGGATTTCGTTACCTAATCGAGCTCTCTCTCGTGTATGCAAGGCTTTATCATGTTTCATTTTTAAAAAGGCTATTTTAGGGCTCCTGAAAAGATCAAATTTCATTTTCGTATCAAAACGCTAAGAACATGTCAAGAACACGAAGAATGAATGAAGAATGCGAAGAACACAAAAAACGTCAAGAACATATTTTCTCTTAAAATTTCGACAGAGTTTCCCCTTATATCGGGACATATTTCAAAATAAAAGCGAAAATAGTTTCCTCTATAAAATCAATCGAGAGGAAAATAACAACGAAATTGAAAGAATATACTCAACAACAAGAGATGAAGAACCGGTAGACACCACACATCTTAGGTGAGTGAACATGTGACGAATTACAGGGTCACTGACGTGCATAGCCGCCCGCACCTAAGTAGGGTATTAGACAGATTTCTCCATAAAAAATAACTATAAAAGCATAATATGAAGAATAGAAACGTAAACGATGGAGAATCGATAGACACCACGCGTCTTAGATGAGTGAACGTGTTATGAATCACATAATCACTGACGTGCATAGCCGCCCGCACCTAAGTAGGGTGTTACACATATCTCTCCTCGAACCACAACAGGAAAACGAATCAGAAAGAAAGATGAATCAAGAACAAAACTTGGAAGAACAAGAGTATGAATTGAAAGTCTAGCTTACGAAGCAAACTAAGAGAGGATTATACCTTTCTCCTTCTCGTTCTCCCAGCAGCACTTCGCTAACGCTCCTCCCTCACCTCCCACTCCTCCTCCCGACCTCTCGACCCTAGCCCTTGGGGTGGTGGTGGTAGTGGAAATTGTAGAGAATGAATGGGTAGGGGGTCTATTTATACGCTCCAGAAAACCACTAACCATGGTTGGAAAACCATGGTTTAGAACTTAACCATGGTTTAGCAGTCCATGGTTTTGGCCCATGGTTTTGGCCAAAACCTATCCCAAACTTGAAGCTTAAGTTAGAATATTCCAGATCATTCTAGATTCGCTAATGATGCTTAATTAACACTAATCGTGATTAACTTTCACTAATCATGATTTAACTTTTGCGGCTTACACTTATCTTTTGCTAACTATTGATTAGTGTTTTCTAATGATCATTAGCAATTTTTAATCGATCATTAGTTTCTTTAATCATGTTTAATTGGTCTTAATGATAGTCATTATGGGTTAATGACATCTTAGCCTTCCTTACTTCTCTTTCATCCGAAATTCATAACAAATCGAAACGGAGTCCGATTCACACGAAACAAATTCTGTTGGTTTCCTCTTGACGAGCCGGGTCTTATTATATAAGATCCGAGATATGCCAAGTTCAAGGTTTTACAATTATAACAACCTTAAAGGAAGTCTCGTCCTCGAGACTAGAAATGCATGCATAACAACCTTAAAGAGGATTGAAACCATAACAACCTTAAAGAGAATGAACGTCATTTCAATTATAAAGAATATATAATACACAGTGTTATTACTCAAATAAGTAGGGGTATTTCTCTCTCATTTCTGCCTCAGGTTCCCATGTGGCTTCTTCAAACTTTTGGTTCCGTCATAATATTTTAAATAGAGGCACCTCTTTGTTTCTCAACTTCTTGATATCCCTTTCAAGTATTTGCACAGGTATCTCTTGGTATGTCAAGTCTGGCTCAACATTTAAATCATCATAACTTATCTTATGCTCTGGATCGCTGATATACATTCTCAGATTTGATACATGAAATACATCATGTATTGCCGAAAGATGTGGAGGAAGTGCAAGTCTATATGCTATTTTTCCAATGCGCTGAATAATTTCAAAGGGACCCACGAACCTGGATGCTAACTTCCCATGCAAGCCAAACCTCTGAACACCCTTCATAGGTGATACTTTGAGAAATAAAAAGTCACTTACCTCAAATTCAAGTTCTCTTCGCCTGGTATCATTATAACTTTTCTGGTAACTCTGGCAGTTAATAGTCTTTTTCTAGCAAGCTCTACAGCTTCCCGTGTCTCTTGAAGTCTATCTGAATCATAAAGGTTCTTTATTCCGACCTCTTCCCAACACAAAGGAGTAGTACACCTTCGTCCATATAGTGCTTCAAATGGTGCCATGCCAATACTTGTATGAACTATTGTTGTAGGTGAATTCTGCAAGAGGCAAATGTTTAATCCACGATCCCTTCCATTCTAAGGCACATGCTCCTAGCATATCCTCTAGTGTCTGAATCGTACGTTCTAACTGACCATCTGTTTGTGGATGCTATGCTGTACTCAAGCATAGTTGTGTACCTAAGGCTTTCATGAAGTTCTCCCAATAGTGTGAGGTGAATCGTGAATCTCGATAAGAAACTACTTCCTTCGGGATACCATGGAGGCGAATCACATGTGTAATATATAACTCAGCCAGCTGGTCTGGAGTGAAAGATAAGCTTATCGGAATGAAGTGTGCTACTTTTGTCAGACGATCTATTATAAACCAGATACTATTTTTACTAACAGTCGTCTGAGGTAATCCAGTAACGAAATCCATGGAAATGCTTTCCCATTTCCATTCAAGTATAGAGAGGGGTTGCAATAATCCCGGTGGCTTTTGGTGTGAAGCCTTTACCTGCTGGCAAGTGAAACATGAATTCACAAACTCAGTAATATCTTTCTTCATTCCTGGCCACCAAAAGTATGAATGAAGATTCTTATGCATCTTTGTAATTCCTGGATGAATAGATAATCTTGAGCAGTGCCCTTCTCGTAAGATGTCTTTCCTTAGTTCATGTGTGTTTGGCACACAAACTCTGTTATGGTTATGCAGTAACCCATCTTGTATCAGGAATCCCTCTATCTCATTCTTCTCAAGTTGTTGTTTCAAGTCTTTAAGGACTGGATCATTCTCCTGTCCTTTCTTTATTTTATCCCAGATCTCTGGTTTGTATCGATGAGGAATAGTTATAGTATCAACACTACTATCAAATGGTTTCCATTCACTCAACGTTGATAATAAACCCCAGAAGTGGATAGCACTCACTAACCCAGGTGAATAAGTTCTTCTGCTAAAGGCATCTGCTACGACGTTCCCCTTACCAGGGTGGTAGGAGATAGTGCAATCATAGTCTTTCAGCAACTCTAGCCACCGTCTCTGTCTCATGTTGAGTTCCTTCTGATCAAATAGATATTTCAAGATTTTATAATCAGTGAAGATTTCAAAAGTAATACCATAGAGGTAATGTCTCCATATCTTTAAAGCAAAAACTACAGCAGCTAATTCAAGGTCATGTGTTGGGTAGTTCTTTTCATGTGTCCTGAGCTGTCGTGATGCATACGCAACTACCTTACCATGTTGCATAAGAACCTCCCCAAGTCTTTCTTTAGATGCGTCAGTGTATACTGTAAACCCTTCACTCCCGGAAGGTAGAGTAAGGATTGGTGCAGATGTTAGGCATTCTTTCAGTGTCTGAAAACTAGCTTCACATGTATCAGACCATAAGAATGGGACCTTCTTCTGAGTTAGTCTAGTCATTGGCAATGCTATTCGTGAAAAGTTCTTCACGAATCTTCTATAATATCCAGCTAATCCCAAAAAAGATCGTATTTCTGTGACAGTCTTCGGACGTTCCTAACTCATCACCGCACTAACCTTTGTAGGATCAACTGATATAACTTCTCCAGAAATAACATGGCCTAAGAAAGATACTTCAGATAGCCAAAAGTCACATTTACTATATTTAGCATACAATTTGTTCTTCCTTAGAGTTTCAAGTGCCTTCCTGAGATGATGTTCATGCAGATACTTATTCTTGGAGTAAATAAGCACATCATCAATAAAGACTACTACAAAGTGATCTAAGAACTTCTTGAATACTCTATTCATGAGATCCATGAAGGCTGTTAAGGCATTTGTTAGTCCAAAAGGCATAACTAAGAATTCATAATGCCCGTATCTAGTTCGATTAGTAGTAGTGAAACAGGTAATTGATTTCCCGCTATCACTAATATGAAATTATCCAGGATTTCTCGGATTATAAACACTTGTCCTCTTGGTCCCTTGATCAGATAGGACCGTTATACTTCTACTGGTTTCTTACCCAAAGTGGGTACTGATCGTCGAGCAATAAATGAATGTGAAGCACCAGAATCAAATAAGGCATGTACTGAAAAGCTATGAATAGTAACGGTACCTCGTACGACTGTGCCTGAATTGTAGGCTTGTTCTTCAGTAATTGCATTAAGCTGACCATTAAGAATAGGCAAGCTAGAACCCGCAACACTTTGTGGTGGTTGTTGTGTAGGAGACGCTCCTTGTGAGCCCCGACCTCTACCATATCTTCCTCCGTGTGTTGCTCAATTGCTCGAGGTGGATGTTATACTGTTAATTGGGGTTGATTTAAACTCTGAACCTCTCAACTTCGGACAATCTTTCTTGATGTGGCCTTCTTGATGACAGTAAAAACACACACGTGCTCCTGTTTGAGCTGAAGATCCCGGCACAGAGGTGCTAGCTCCTGCTGCTGAGTCGCGAGGATATAGTGGAGGTCTAGAGAAACCCCTTATCCTGATAATTCCTGACCCAAGGTCTGTGGTGAGCTTATATTGGAGCCGGCTGGATGATAGTGACGATCTCTACGATTATAATGTGCCTTGCTTTTGGATGGTCCACCATTAAAGTGGAAACTTCTTCTTTGACGGTTTTCATCCCTCTCTATCTCAATACGAGAGGCGATGTCCATTCCTTCATCTACGGTTGTAGCTCTAAAACCAGCAAGCTTTTCTCGTAGATCTCCCTGAAGACCGCTAACAAATTTGGTAAGACACTCTTGTGGTGAATCTTCTAGAGCTGGTGAGTATCGTAGTAGCTCAGTAAAGTGGATATGATAATCCCGTACGGTCTTAGAACCCTGATTCAGAGAAGTCAACTCTCTCCTCTTTAATTCTTCCCAAAAAAAGGACAGAAGTGAGCTCGGAATCTCTCTTCGAAGATATTCCATGGAATAGGATCTGCTAACTTCTTGGAAATTGCTCTCCACCATCGTCGTGCATAATCTGATAGGGAGTAATCAGCAAAGTGCACCCAGGTGTCAACTGGTGTATGGATTATCCTCAACATCCTAGTAACGTCATCGAGCCATAACTCAGCCTCGGCAGGTGTCTCTACACCTTTGAATCGAAGAATTTTTCCCTTTCGGTAATTATCTAGTAATGTTTGGTGTCTAAGAAGGGCCTTCTCCATTACTCCTTCAGCTGGGGTAGGAGCAGACTCAGTTAAAGAATGGTAACTAGATTCTTCCTCAGAAAGATGGACAAAACCTTCAATCTCGGCATCCGCAGGCTTAGATGCTCGGGTCTCTCAGCCTGTGCATTGAGCCTCTCCTCCAATGCTTGTTACCTTTGCCCCATGTCTTGGAGCATTGCCATCATAAACGCTAATTGTCTAGACACATCTTGGTCTATCATTATCCTATGAGTCGAGGTCAAAGGTCAGATCCTATATGTCTTAGCATGATATACATAAGGGACAATTACTTGTAAATGGTACTGCAGTCATTTTTTAAGATCAAAGGATCTTAATACAACCTTAGTTTCTGAATACCACTCATAGTTATTAATTACTAAATAAATTATTGGAGTAATCGGACTCTGATACCAATCTGTCGCGATCCCGTTTCAAGGTCGTCGGATCCTCTCATATCCGGATCTCAGAAATAGAGTGCAAATAAAAATACTCAGAAGAAAGTATTTCAACATTTTTCCATTCACAAAATAAAGTTCAGATGATAAACTGGCCCACTATAACCATTTACATGTACATCAGCTTGAAAGGAAAACATACAAAAAACTACTGACTACCTTAAAAAGTAAAGCTACTATGGTTGGCTGGATGTTTAGTATGTAAGCTGGATGAATTTTTAAAGTCCTTACGATAGCTCACCGATACCTGTTGAGTTTTCCATAAATAATAGGATAAAAATTAGCGAATGCTAAGTAACGAAGAACAGAAAAGCAAACAAATTGTGTAATTTTTCAAAACTTTATATCACAAAAATTTCATTCTTTCTCATTAATTTAAGTCCTATTCATTTCTATTACATATCAAGGATTAGTACAGGGGAACCCCACCATTCTTGGACTCCGAAGCTGTGGACACTTCGGGATTGGATATTGTGTTGATCTTGGTAAGCTTATGTTGTCGCACATCGCCTCAACCAATCCTAAATACTATCCTGACAATTTCCTTTTCTTTTATTAATTAAGGTCTCAACCCTCAGCCTGGAAATCAAATGAGCACACCGTCCTCGAGGACTCGATTGCTTAAAACTTGAGGCTAACATTTAATCATATAACCTAGCGGCTTTAAATACATATTATCGTAACCCAGCCGCTATTGAACCACCCGTGCCTCCACATGGCACGACCACATCTTCCGTCGTTCCAACCCGAATATATTGGCTCCCGGTACCACACGTTGCAAAACATTCAATTTGTGCACACTTATCATAACAGGACAACCGTGTACCACCTAGGTAGGGAAATGCCAATACGGGTTCCTTCCAACAAACCTGCAGGCTGCATGCTCGACCTGTAATTCTACTCCCAGTCATCCTTAACGTGACACACGATCTTTTTCAGGATTTAACTCAAACCACATCAATTCTCATGGTGTAATTCTATTGTTAAGTCTTCGATTTCCATAATCAACAGCATTTAGTATATACTCACATATATATTTTATTTATAACCATATATATACTCGTATTTATGCCTATTTTAACTCCCAAATCCTAACTTTCAAATCCACCGCATCGATTGATGCTTATACCTTATTTTAGTCAGAATCACAAAGCAACTATTCAGACTCTATCAAAAATAACCAAAATTAGGGTTCTTTATAGCACAGAATATAAAATCAAGAATTTCAATAATTTCTTATGAAAACCCAACAGTAAAAGGAAGGATTTCGTTACCTAATCGAGCTCTCTCTCGTGTATGCAAGGCTTTATCGTATTTCGTTTTTAGAAAGGCTATTTTAAGACTCCTGAAAAAATCGAATTTCAATTTTGTATCAAAACGCTAAGAACATGTCAAGAACGCGAAGAACAAATGAAGAATGCGAAGAACGTGAAGAACACAAAGAACGTTAAGAACATATTTTCTCTTAAAATTTCGGCAGAATTTCCCTTTATATCGGGACATATTTCAAAATAAAAGCGAAAAGAGTTTCCTCTATAAAATCAATCGAAAGGAAAATAACAACGAAACTGAAAGAATATATTTAACAACAAGAGATGAAGAACCGGTAGACACTGTACATCTTAGGTGAGTGAACCTGTGACGAATTACAGGGTCACTAACGTGCATATCCGCCCGCACCTAAGTAGGGTATTAAACAGATTTCTCCATCAAAAATAACTATAAAAGCATAATACGAAGAATAGAAATATAAACGATGGAGAATCGGTATACATCACGCGTCTCAGATGGGTGAACGTGTGACAAATTACAGGGTCACTAACGTGCATAACCGCCCGCACCTAAGTAGGGTGTTACACAGATTTCTCCTCGAACAACAACGGGAAAACGAATAGGAAAGAAAGATGATGAAGAACAAAACTTGGAAGAACAAGAGTATGAATTGAAAGCCTAGCTTACGAAGCAAACTAAGAGAGGATTATACCTTTCTCCTCCTCGTTCTCCCGTCAGTGCTTCGCTAGTGCTTCTCCCTCGCCTCCCACTCCTCCTCCCGATCTCTCGACCCTAGCCCTTGGGGTGGTGGTGATAGTGGAAATCGTAAAGAATGAATAGGTAGGGGGGTTTATTTATAGGCTCCAGAAAACTACTAACCATGGTTGGAAAACCATGGTTTAGACCATAACCATGGTTTAACAGTCCATGGTTTTGGCCCATAGTTTTGGCCAAAACCTATCCCAAACTTGGGGCTTAAGTTAGAACATTCCATATCATTCTAGATTCGCTAATGACGCTCAATTAACACTAATCGTGATTTAACTTTCACTAATCGTTATTTAACTTTCGCGGCTTACGCTTATCTTTTGCTAATTATTGATTAGTGTTTTCTAATGATTATTAGCAGTTTCTAATCGATCATTAGTTTCTTTAATCATGTTTAATTAGTCTTAATGATAGTCATTATGGGTTAATGACATCTTAGCCTTCCTTACTTCTCTTTCATCCGAAATTCATAACAAATCGAAATGGAGTCTGATTCATACGAAACAAATTCTGTTGGTTTCCTCTTGACGAGCCTGATCTTATTATATAGGATCCGAGATATGCTAAGTTCAAGGCTTTACAAAAGGTGCAGGTGTCCAAGTTAGGTCATTATCAACAAGAGTCGTGTGTGTGCTCCGAAATACTCTACTTAGGCAGTCAAGAATCCATTGAACAAAGTTCTGTGATCCTCAAAGAATTAAGTCAACTAGACCTCAAGTACCTCAATTCCAATTCCTATAAGGTTCCTGTTATTAGGTAGATTTTAAGGTCCAATCAAGCTCCAATCTCCGAATTTTACTTAAACTCGTTCAACTTTTAAACTTAATCCGAAAAATGTGAATGCTATGCAACTGATATGCAGAATGCAGAAAATATTTTTGTGATGTAATTTTCAAGATTTTGAACTTTTTATGGATTTTTGAAAAGATGATGATGCATATGCATTTTTTTTATTTTTTCAAAAAGATCTTTCAAATGTTTTTGATATTTATATTTTTGCAGATGTTTTTGGGATTTTTGAAAACAAAAATATTTTGGATAAAAACTAGATTAAAATATTTACACGGGAGTGCTTCTTATATATACAAGAAGTGGATATTAAGAATTTAAAAGGTAAGTGGTCAATTTTATACATATATAAAGGATTTTGGTGTGATGTATGTATTCTTCAAACTTATTTGAAAATCATTTTTCAAACAATTTTTTAAAACTATAGTCCAAAATAATTTTTACAAATATTTTTACAAACATGTACACACATTTGAAAATTATTTTGCAAAGGTTTTCAAACGATATAGATAGATTTTTCAAAGTATTTTTTCAACCATTTTTCAAATCATTTGCAAATCATTTTTCAAATATTTTATTTCACACAAAGAAAAGAAATTTTATAAACCACACATTTTTACAAAGGTTGAAAACATGTAACAAAACGTCTTCAAAATAGTTTTCAAAATATTTTCACAACGATTTTCAAATTATTTTTCAAACATTTTGCAAAAAACATTTTCACCTGATTAATTAATCAGTAATACAAAAAGAATTTGAGGAATGATAACATCTTTTATTAGGGTTTTTAATGAATTATAAAGAATTGTTAGGCATACTTATTAAGAAAATATGAAAGTACGGGTTATGACTAAAGTAAATACGCAGTATATACGACCCCCCATACTTAGCTTGAGCTATACCCTCATAGATCGGAGAGAAAAGACAAGACATAACTCGTACTGGGTATAGACAAGTCTAAAGAATAAACTAACAAAGAAATGAACGAATGAGAAGTTGACCGTCACCCCTATACTTAGGATCAAATAATCCTTAGTACAACAGACTGTAGAAAAAGCAGGGAGGATCAAGGGTGGGAATGAACAGACCGTACTCAGATTGTCTCCCCCTATACTTAGAGTGAGATATCCCTAAGTATAGACAAGAAAAGGAGACAATGGAAAGGATCAAAGAATAGAGAAACTCGGGGTGCACACCCCCTTATATTTAGGATAAAGTACGTCCTAAGTATAGAAATCTGTCTTCAAGAGGTGACACCTTTTTGATAGATACATAGAATAGCAAAGGAAAAGAAGAAAAGAAGAAACGGACAAGAGATATCAACAAATGAAAGAATGATATGAACAAATGGATCTTTACAGTGGAAGATGGAGGAGATAACCATGTATGAGATGAAAATGATATGAGTCAAAGAACACATCTCATACCAGAAGAATGGGGGCAATGTCAATGGTCGGCGGATCATGATATAGATATAACTTTAGGCGCTGACCGTTAACCCGAAAGGTAGAGGAAGATGACGGCTCAGATATATCAATGCTACCATTGTTATGTACCTTCCTGACCACATACGGACCTTTCCACTTACTCTGTAATTTCCTTGGAAATAATTTCAGCCTGGAATCAAACAATCATACGTGTTGATCGGGCTCAAACTGTTTATGACTGATATGAGAATCATGCCATGTCTTCACTTTTTCCTTATACTGTAGGTCGTTAGAAAAGGTTATCTCTCAACTCCTCCAGGGGTGCCAACTCTACTTTCCTCAGGTCTCCTATACTCTCGGGATCCAATAATAACTCAGTGATTGCCGAAAGTGACTTGTGCTTGATCTCCACTGGTAGATAGCACGGCTTGCCATAAAAGAGATGAAAGGGAGATATTCCTAATGGAGTCTTGAAGGAAGTCCGATAGGCCCATAAGACCGAGTCCAAAAGCTGCGAGCAATCCTTTCGGTCTGGGCAGACAATCTTTTGTAAGATAGTCTTGATCTCCTTGTTCGATAGTTCAACAAGACCATTAAGCCAAGGGTGATACGACGTGGCAACACGATGGTCAATGCTGAACTCGTTTGGAAGGACCCTAACTTTTTCATTGATAAAGTGAGACCCCCCGTCTGAAATCAGAACTCTAGGTACCCCGAACCGTGAAATGATATTTTTCCTCAAAAATCGACACACAGTCTTAGCATCTGCGGCTCGGGAGGGGATGGCCTCAACACATCGGCTCACATAATCCACAACGAGCAAAATGTACTCAAATCCCTGACTCTTAAGAAATGGGCCCATGAAATCAATACCCCATGCGTCAAAAACCTCACAAAAGTGAATGGTCTGCATGGGTATCATGTCTCTCTATCTGCAAGTACCCATCTTCTAATAGTTATTACATCTCTTCACGAACTAATCTGAATCCTTGAAAAGAGTAGGCCACCAAAGGTCGGATTGGAGCACTTTTTGTGTTATCCGTCTCCAAGAATGATGTCCTCGTGCCTCAATCTTGTGGCATTATGTGAGGACGCTATACTGCTTATCTTGAAGATTACACCTCCTCCAGATGCTATCCCCTCCTTCATGATAAAGGATGGGATCCTCCCAATGATAAAATCTGGCCTTCGCCAGGAAGGTCTCAAGTTTCTGCCCGGGCCAACCCTTTGGAACCGTCTTGGCAACAAGATAGTTTACAACGTCGACATACCTTGGAAGCGAGGATATAGCCAAGATCACCTCATCTGGAAAAGTCTCAGTAATAGGTGTGTTGGGCTCAAATTCCTCAAGGTTTTCTAAGCGGGAGAGGTGATCCGCCATCACATTCTTAACTCTATGCTTATCCTTAATCTCAATGTCAAACTCCTGGAGCAAAGGATCCATCTGGTAAGACGTGCTTTGGCATCCTTCTTGGTCATTAGGTACCGATGGCGGTGTGATTGGTAAAAATAGTCACTCTAGATCCGAGAATATACGATCGATACTTATCCAAAGCAAAGACTACGGCCAGCATCTCCTTCTCTGTCACAGTATAATTCCACTGAGAGGCATCCAAAGTCTGCTTGGCGTAGTGAATGGCATACAGCAATCCATCCCTCCTCTGTCTGAGTACAGCCCCAAAGGCAAAATCAGAAGCGTCCATCATGATCTCAAATAGGAGAGACCAATCAGGTGGCTGAAGGATAGGAGTCGTGACAACTATATTCTTAAGAGTCTCAAAGGACGCAAGACACTTATCATCTACAACGAACTCGGTGTCTTTCGTAGTAAATCAGTAAGCGGTCGGAAAATACGATTGAAGTCCTGAATGAATCGTTGGTAGAAACCGACATGTTCTAGAAAAGACCGCAATTGACGTAGCTTAGACGGTGGATTGAGTTTTCTAATGATATCCACCTTGGTCGGATCGACCTCCATGCCCCTGTTGGAGATGATGTGACCAAGGACCATCCCTTGAGTCACCATAAAGTGACTCTTCTCCCAAGACAAGACAAGATTGACCTCTATGCAACGTTGAAGCATACGGTATAGGCAGTCAAGACAAGCATCAAACCCATCGCCATAAATCGAGAAGCCATCCATGAAGACCTCTAAACAGTCACCCACCATGTCCGAGAAAATGGACAACATGCACCTTTGGAATGTTGTCGGGGCGTTACATAGACCAAAGGGCATCGGTCTGAAAGCATAAGTCCCAAACGGACATGTGAATGTTGTTTTCTCCTGGACTTCGGGTGCAATGACCACTTGATTGTAACTGGAGTACCCGTCAAGAAAACAATAGTGACTCTTCCCCGCAAGTTTGTCGATAATCTGATCAATGAATGGCAGTGGGAAATGATCCTTCTTGGTGGCCTGATTCAATCATCTGTAGTCCACACAGACCCTCCAAGAAGTGGGTACCCAGGTAGCTATCTCCTCTCCAGACTCACTCATAACTGTAGTGATACCCGTCTTCTTGGGTACTACAAGTAATGGACTGACCCACTTGGAGTCGAAGATGGGGTAGATAAAATCGGCGCTCCACCACTTCGATATTTCCTTCATGACCACATCTCGAAGATTCGGGTTCAGCCGTCGCTGGAACTCACGCGAAGGCCTAGCATCCTCCTCAAGATAGATGTGGTGAGAGCACAGAGCCGGATTAATCCCCTGGATATCATCTATACTCCATCCTATCGCCTTGCGGTTTCTTTCAAGAACCTCCATCAGACGAGATTCTTGTTCTCGAGTCAAACCTGCTAAGATAATGACTGGGTGCATATCTGGCTCAACCGCAAGGAATCTGTACTTCATCGACTGCGGCAAGGGCTTCAGTTCTGGACAACTAGGAGGTGACAGATCTGGCTTCTGATATGTCTGTGTGAAGGCTACCAGGTCTGCATTAGAGAACTCTCGTTGTGTATGAGAATCTGACGAAGGGAACCTTGCTGAATCATCTACGAACTGTACTGAATCGCACTCCCTCCTAGCTGTCGGCTCAGAAGGAAACATACACAACAAATAGTTATCAAAATAATCCCAATCAATTTCTATATCCGAGGGATCTGAACTAGATGAACAAAATTGAAAATCAGCATCACCACTCATCCCACAACTGTCAGTCTCAAAGGTGTCCTCGTCCAGGGATGTGCTCTCCAGGCTCTCAACTGCCATGAGCTATAAATATGGTGAATCTTTAGGCAAGGCGAGGGTCTATACTACGGGATCTGTCCAAATGGATTCATAATCTGTCATCACAAAATCACACTCCTGGTGGATGTCTAGCTCGTCCTCTGTCATCTGCGCGGTATCACTGGACTGCTCTGAGCATGCTGATTCTCTCGCTCTGGTCTCCTTGATAGTCTCTGTTTGTATGCTCTCGCCCTCTACGCAAAAGCACACCTTCCCACTATCATGATCGGTCACCGCATTGAGAGTGGCCAAGAATGGGCGTCCAAGTATGATGGGGGCATCGGTTACCGACTCAGTGATCTCCATGTCCAATACAACAAAGTCTACAGGGAATTTCGGGCCCTGAATGGTAACGACCACGTCTCTCAACAACCCCTTCGGCCTCTTAGTCAACCTATCAGCAAACTGAAGGACTGTCCTACTCCGAAGAAGAGGACCAAACTCGAATCGGTCGAGTAAGGCTGTCGGAAGGAGGTTGATAGAAGAGTCGTTGTCTAATAGAGTACGATCGAAACGCTGCTCCTTAATCTCGCATCTGACATAGGGAGCTCCTGCATCAAGTCTCTTGGCTGGCAATCGGTTCTGAATGGTGCAACATGTAGAATGGGTGAGCACATGGATCTGATCTCTGTGGTTCTTTCTCTTCCTGTGGACTGTAGTTTTCTCCTTTAAGCTCTTTTGGAAGAGGGGGATGTGCTCAAGTGCTTCCTGTAGAGTCAGCTGAATCTGAAATCTATCAATCTTCTGGTTGCTGAACTCTACCTATTGGGTCTTTTTTAGATTTTCTCTTTTATTCTCCTTCATCAAGCGAAGTACTTGAGGGAAGGGGATGGCAGGGGCCTCCTCAGATGGAGGACTATGATGAGGTTCCTACGCATGTGGATGAATAGAATCCATACAATGATCATCATTCAACACATATGGATCTGAATTGTATACAGAAACCTTTCCTTTATTCATTTTTTTGTTCTTTTTGTTACCACAGTCCTGAGATATAAAAGGTAGCAACACAACATGTGGGAGCTTAACAAAAGTAGAAGTGGTGGCCTCATTACCACCAACGGTATCTGTCTTCGCAGCATCAGCACCGTGATGTGGCTCTGCATCAAGCAAAATGGTGGTCTCAGCACCGCCGTCTGCATCAGGTGTCATGACGGCCTCAGCACCATCGTCTGTATCTCCATCATTGGTGGCGTCAGCACCACCGTCATCAACATCATCAGCGACATCAGCACCGCTACCCTGCTCATCTGGCGCTCCTGATTCCTCGTGTGGTTGTCACTCAGATGAGGTACCGCCGGCTGGCATCCTACCGCTCCTAGTAGTCACAAAATCAACATCATACAAAGAAGACATGTCACTCAAATAATCACCAGGAGAGGTATCCTCTTTGAAGTATACCTGCTCAGACTCCCTCTTCAGATTGTTAGGATTAGGCTCGATCTGTGCAGGTATGGCGGCCTTGCCCTTGATGATATCCCTCATCTCCTGCCGGAACTCATCTATTTTTCACCGGAAGGATGCCTGCTGGTCAGAAATCAAGCAGGCGAGGTCATCTAGAGCTGGGTTCTCAAAGGCAGGTGCCTGAGAACCGGAAGTGTTCCCCTGCTGGAAATGAGGCTGGTGGTGGTGGTGGTAGTGGGGAGGATGGGAGTATGTCCGGTGAGGCTGCTGACGCTGCCTCCACTGCTGTCCTTGATAGACGGGACGTGGACCCTGCTAGTACTATTGGTGCGCATACTAGGGCTGCTGCTGTTGCTGGCTGTTCTGATGGCCCTGAGCTGGAGATTGCTACTGGGATGAGGTGCCACCAGTGGTCCAACGGAATCCGGGGTGATCGCGACGAATCCTGGGCTGCTGTGGGTATCGGTCGTACCAAATCCCATTGACTTCCATCAATGGTTCCTTTTCAACGGGTGGTGGTGGAAGAACAACCAGTGGCTGATCAGGCTGATAGACCACCGACTGAGTGTCCTGAGATGGTGGCTGTGATGGGCAGTACTGTAGCTGTTGGACCGGCTCTGCCTGGATGTGGTGAACCTGGCGGTACGAGGCAGAGGGATGGATAGAGCTACTACTGCTGGGATCAGCCCGTGATCTGGGGGGCTGTGCAGACGTCTATGCTTCATGAATACACAAGATCTGTGTCTTCATGTCACTCATGGCCTTCGTCAACTGGTCCATCTGGGCCAGCCCCTGACTCTATTTCTTCTCGAGGATCTCGATGCGGTCCAGCTTATCTCTAATGATTCCCATGTCGGCAGCGGTGGATTCATCCTGAGCTGCGGCTGCTGATGGAGTGTGTGTACTGGCATCGATGCGTGCAATCCTCTGATATCCAACTGCCTGTGATGGAAGCTTCGGGTGTGTGTAGACGCGGGCTTGGGCCATGACTGTGGAATTCTCTGCCATACCCTCATAGATCTCCCAAACTGCGTCCTCTCCCTTAGAGAAATACGATCCACCACAAGAGGCATTGACAAGCTCCTGCAGCTCTGGTGTCAGCCCGCAAAAGAAACTTTGAACTAATTTGGGCTTGGATATATCGTGATGTGGACACCGGTCAATGAGCTCTCTGAATCAGTCCCAAGCCTCATGGAATTGTTTATTCGGGACCATGGTGAAGTTGCTGATCATAGCTCGTGCTGCGTTAGTCCGGCTGAGTGGATAATACTTGTTTAAGTACTCGCGTCGGAGTTGTGCCCATGAAGTGACGTACCTCCCAAGGTGTTTCAGCCAGTAGGCTGCTCTATCAGCTAATGAGAATGGGAAGGCAATCATTTTGATAGTGTTCTCGTCCACTAATCTGTTGTGGACAGTGCTGCAAATCATCCCAAACTCCTGCAGATGGAGATGAGGCTTTTTGGTGGCTAGCCCGTGAAACTTGGGCAACAACTGGATAGTATGCAGGCGAAGCTCAAAGTTCCCAACAATGGGAGGAAGCTGAATCCATCGGTGAGTGAGGGTCGCGGTTGGGTTGTGCAACTGCCTCATGGTCATCGGCGATGGCCTCCCCTGATCAGGTTCTCCTCCTTCGCCTGCTGCGTCGGGTATGTCTCCTCCACTACCCTCAGGTCTGTCGTCTCTTCCTTCTCGCATCTGTGTTATCTCCCTCATGAGGTCACCCATGAAAACTCCCTGGTCCCTGATCTATCTCTGCATAGTCTCCAGGGATGCTAATAATGAGTTGTTGATGGTAGCTTGATCATATAGGAATGGTGGCGATCTCTGCTCATCTGGGTGTTCCTCTCTGCCGTCCATGTCTTGGGTCTCTGTAAAGGCAAAAGACCCCATCTCAGGTGCCGACAAATGATCTGAGCTCTGTGCTGCACTAAACTCTGACACTCTTGGACTGATGGAAGGAGAAGGGTGGTCGAGGGGGAACAGAGAGGAAGTGAACTCAGGCTCGGAGAGTGGGTCTGGACTCCCCGAGGTCGTCCTAGATGAACAGGGAGGAGTGCTGGATAGCGGTACCGCCAGAGGTGGCCTAAGAGACCTCCTTCCCATCATCGTGATTATTGAGAAGAGCAAGGTTGAGAAATGAAGAAAGTAGGGGCAAAATTGCGCACAATTGTGCAGTGTTTTTGATCTTGACCTTAATGCAACTAGACAATCAAACACAAAACAAGGGGTTCACCAACTCAACACGTGAAGCTGTGAAGGTTTGGCTATTATCTTTGTAGTTTTTAGATTGAATTCAGGCAATTATCTTTGAACGAGTCCTTAGAGCGCTACGCCTATAGGAGAGAGAGTACTTCCAGAAAAGAATCACGTACTTGTCCTCCTCCTGTGTAACCTGTAGTCTGCACTTTTTGAGGTCCTTTTAACCCTTCCTGGATCCCTACTCAACCAAAGAAATAGAGGGAGGAAGCCGATAGGCGAAACCGATACTTCGGATCTCGCTCGCAACGAAATCACCCGTGAACGTGCAAGATCCTACTCGGACGCAAGACGATGAGACAGACACCCCCGTGAAGGCGTGGCCTATGCTCGATACTTCGGACAAGGTCAATGCTCTACACAATAGAGAGTCATCAATGTCGACCAAGCCCTACTCGTCTACGTACGATAGTAGCGTCAATACTTCGGAAATACATGCGATACACAAGGCAGCCACAGACTGGGTTTTGGGCTCTAATCCTTACGAAGCCACTCTACTCATTTGGAAGGAGACCTTCCCATGCAACCTGAATACAAATGAGGGCTTTGCTCACCCCAAGCAATGAGTCTAATTAATCAATTTTATTTATGTCAAGTTTTCTTTAGCAGTCCCTTTTTAAAATTTTTTGGGGTTATCACTTGCTTTGAGTCAATTCAATACAAGTGCCTAACGTTTTTGTATTTTTCCTTGATTCCTATTTGCTCCAAAAAACAGAGGGAGAAGAGTCGGAAAAGCAATGCAAGGCGGCACCAAGATGAAAATCTCACCTTTGTGCCTAAATGATGAATGCCAAGATAGAAGACTTACAGTGCCTCCCAGCTCTCTCCATCCGTGATGCAAAACAAGAATTTGTAAACCTAATCTATATGCGGTATGCAAGCCGATGAAATCGCCCTAGGGTGAGGATAGGCTATTAGCGTGAAGAACTTTTTTCAAAATTTGACTAAGTCCAAAGATCGAGACTATAGGCGCATGCAAAGTTGATTAAGATGTTTGGACCTAATCTTACGCCAATCAATCCTAAAGCTAGAGCTCAATCACACAAAAAGAAAACAATACCGGAAAACAAAGGAAAATAAATGCGATTAAAACCGATAAAAGCCGCGGTGAGCCCCCAAGTGTACAAGCACTTGGAAATTGGGCCCGATTGTCCAAGTCCGAATGTACATGTATTATTACAACTAATGCTAAAGAGCTAATCCACAAAAATCTGTCTTCTTTGAGAAGGCTAGAGCCGGCTTCACGTGGGTGCCCCGACGCCCAGGAAAATCCGCCTCCCTCGATCCGTGGTACCTCGCACAAAGACAACAAAAAAGGATGGTCAGATAGCTCAAAAATATGAAGCAAATACAAGAGAAACAAATGGAACAATAATGGCTAGCAAACAATTACAATCAGACAAAAATATGACTGTTGCTCCCCGACAATGGTGCCATTTGATTTGGCGAGGATCACGAGGGTCTAAATGTCTTACACAAGGTGGAGACAATAGTCGATGCGACAACCCTCAATAAATCCCTGCTAAAATAAACAATCAACCCACAACAAGAATCAAACAATGAAAAGTGGTGCGGAGTTAAAATTTATTATAACTCTACAAAAGTGTGTATAGTGTGCAAGTGTGTAGAGTGTCGAACACAGGGAGCAAGCAAGATAGATCAAGGTAAAATTGTGCAAAATGTGAATATGATCCAGTACCTACCAATATGCAAGTTTTGTGGGTTTTAAATTAATTAAATTTTTTAATTAATTTTTTTACTTTTTAATTTACTGATTTTATATTTTCTTTTTATATTTTATATTTTTTTATATTTTCTTTTTTTCAATAATAGAATATATATATAACTATATAGACTATATAATACAAGAGAGATAAGAGAGAGATAAAAATAGGGGAAAATACTCAAAATTAGGAAAATAAAGTGTTTTTGTTATTTTATATTTTTTTAATGTTTTTGTGATTTTTCTAGATTTTTCTAAATTTTTTGGTATTTTTAAAATGAAAAATACTAGTAAACAATGAATAAAGTTGCTGCCTGAAATTAAAATGAGGATGAAAAATACTAAACGGAGTCCAAAATTCCTCAAATTAATTTTAATTGAAAGATAATAAATCAGAGAAAATACAGAAACTGAAATTGCATTTTTAGGATTTTTTGAATTTTTTAGATTTTTATGAAGTTTTTAGAGGTTTTCTAATTTTTAGGAGTTTTACTTTGAATTTTTTTAGTGATTTTTGACTGACACTAAAATATGATAAGATACGCAAAATATATTTTTTTGGATTTTTTCAAAAACTTTTACTAATTTTTATGGAATTTCTAATGCAAACAGTGCTGAAAATGCATGTTTTTGATTTTTAATAATTATGAAAATTCAATAATAATGCAACACAAAAATATGGCGTGAATCTACAATACAACATGAGTGTATAGTGATTTTTTGTGGATTTTTAGGTATTTTATAGATGCATGCAAAAAATAAAAGTAGTAAAAAGAAAAATCAACCCTGTAGGGGTATTTTTGGAAATAAAGAAAAGCTTAGGGGCCTCTACGCAATTTTCCTGCAAAAATTAATTCAATTAAAAATGTTTCGGGACCAGAAATATATTCCAAGAGCCGTAGGCGTACAAGTGCAAAAACTCCAGACCGCACGTGCGTAAGCACACACGCTTGGGAAGGGCCTTTATGCAATTATCCAACTACAGAGGGCCAATTTGCACAAACATTACACGTAATATCATAGTTTTTGGACCTAACAGAAATAACTGAACTAACGAGCCCCCCCCCCACAAAATGCCCTCACCTCACGCGCGCTGGCACGTGGGGTGACGTGGCTGGGGACCTAAGAGCAATACTGACAAGCTCAGGGGTCTTTTAATAAATATTACAAAAATACTAAAGTGACAGATGAATGATTATGGATCTAATATAAAATAAAAAAATGCTGGGTTGAACTTGCAAAATACCCAGTCGAGTCGATCGGATGGCCGAAGATGCTTCACTTGACACGTGTCACGACGACAGGCCCCGATGACGTTTCGCACGAACGTCTGCGATTAGACCACGTAGATGGGGATCAACGGTGGTTGGGTACGCATGATCCAACGGACGCCGTGCGATCTGGGGGGCCTTGAAATCCAACGACGGAGAAGGCCGATGGACGAACAGGGAAGAACCACGCCGCTGCGAGGTTCCTCCGGCGAGCTACTCCTTCTCTGGCGGTCCTATTTGCTTCAAAATGGCCAAACAAGCTCATGCAGTCCTTCCCTAGCCGCTGGTGGCTCCAAAAGGGGTAGACGGCTGCCAGAGCAATACGACGGAGGTGGCTGAGCAACACGACCCCAAGTACCTCCGCCCCCCTGCAAAATGAACCTCCAGCACCTCTCAATGCACGTGAACCTGCAAGACAGAGTTAGGGAGTCGGGGGAAAAATGCCCCGACCCTGCAGTGGGCGACAAACAGGGGAGAACAGTGATAGGGATGCTCGCCGGAGCTCGCTCCGGTGAGGAATGTCGATTGTGCGAATCGATAGGTGAAACGCGGAGCTAACGGTGGTACCCGATTCCTAAGGATGATGCGAACTAGATGCAAAGAAAAATAAAGAGAAATAGACACCTCGAAGGGGTGAACCTGAGGTAGAAGGTACCTCGACGGCGGTGCTCGCCGGAGGTGGTGGAACACGCCCAATCCGCGTCAAATACTCCGCCCTGGTTGGCTCAATCTGGACCTGCCACCTTCAGCAAGCTGTGGCACGAGCAGAGTGGAGGAGACGGGACAAAAATGGGGTTCAAATTTCGAATGGAAGATGGGGGTGGTGTTTTGAAGAGTTGGCGGACAGGGCTCTGGCGGCTAGAAAAATGAGGTGTAGCGGCAATTCAACGACCCGAAAGTCGAAGAAGACCTAAGGGCGTGTATGCTGGATGATCGAGGAGCAATATTGCAGAAGGAATCGACGCAAATGGATGAAAGACTCGACCTCGAAAACTCCGTAAAATCGAGCCAAAACCATGTTCTGACACAGCTATAGGAGGAGGTCAGACAGTTGACCTCGGGACAACTGTCATAGCCACCTAGTTGGTCCATGTGGTCCAACCACCTGTAAAAATCAATTATAAAATCATTTAAAAATAGAAAATGATTTTATTAATTTTTGGTTATTAAATAAAAAATATTTATTATTTTATAAATTATTATATGGTAATTTTTATTTATTTTTTAGAGGTATTAATTTACAAGTTACCTTTTATAGCCTTTATATGTATATATATATCGATATATTTTATTATTTTATTATTTTATTTTGTATATTTAATTTATTTATTTTGTTTAGTATTTTATAAATTTATAAAATATTTTTATACACTTAAATATATTTTTATTTTATTTTTTGAAGTATTTTGTACACTTAATAAAATAGTATGAATTATATAAGTGTATGTACATGTATTGTATCAATGTATATTATATACAAGTATTTTATTTTGCATTTTCTTTGAGTTTTTATTCTGATTTTAATGTGCAAATATATTATAAATAATATTTTCAAAATTATAAAAATATAAAATTATAAAAATAATGAATAAATAATAAAATGAATATTTTAATCTATACAAGTATACAACAGGGGTCTAAAACTCAACTTTCAAACCGTAGCTCCGCCAAATGTGAAACCACCGCCATTAAATAGCTTATTTTTAATTATATACAATTAAAGACGGTTTTGATGCATTTCGAGTTTTTATTTGGGAGATACATGTCTGGAAAGTTGGGATTCTGGATTCTTATTCAGACCATAACTTTTTATCTTTACATTATTTTTGAATGAAATCGATTTTGTATTTTTATTTATTTAATTATCTACAACTTTCATGTACAAAGTTTCTTCATTTGGGGTATAAAAAGCGGAACCAAAAATAGATCCCAAAATGAGTAAAGAATGAATAAAACGAATAGGTATTTGTATTGTTCTTTGGCCCTTATCTCCCCTTACTTTATTCCTGGTCGACCTATTCATTGAGATGCCTAGGTCTTGGGGTTTCGGATCATAAAATATTTACAATATTTTATTCTTTTTTATTTTCTTTTATTTATTCTATAATGTTGGCTTTAAATACAATATTTTATACACTATTTACATGCACATGCATGAATGCTAAGATGCTGGAATTAAGGGTATTTACACGCATTTGCCAGGTTTTTTGAGCGCAAAATGATAGAGTAAAGATGATGAAATGTGGATTCATCACTACCCCACTTTTATTTTTATTATTTTTTTAAAAAATACTTCCATGGATTTTTCATAACTATATACCGCTAACAAATGCTTGTTCGGATGGAGGTCGTAGGAGTCTCTGTTTCGCATGAAATTTTAATAGCATAATATAGGGATATCGTGATGAATATTCACGAAAGAAATTTAAAAAAAAATGGGCGAAATATTGCGGGGGGAGCCAAGTTAGCTCCCCCAGGGGGCATCCCCATTTAACCCATATATATATATATATATATATAGAGAGAGAGAGAGGAGCCTACACATGAGGGTCTAGGTAACTACCTATACTCGGCTCTTTTTTCAATATTTTTTGATTTTTTTGAAATGAAACTTTTGAAAAATTAGATCACCATATATCACATATATGTCATTCCAAATTTAACTTAATCTGAGACTTCTATCAGTTCCATCAAGACTGCTAAATTTTAACGGCATCAAAATCGTTGAAATTGACCCATTCTAGATGAACATGTTCTGAATGGTTGTTTTGCATGAAACTTGAAACACATATTCTTTTTAATATATTAAGCAAAACTATCTAAAGTTTCCTTCAAAAAATCAAAAAATAATAGAAAAAAAGCCAAGTGTAGGCTCCTAGCTCCCATATATATATATATATAAAGATTAAAAAAATCAAGGGGAGCATGTGCCCCTCCATGCCCCCCTTTGAATCCGTCCTTGTGCATTTGGATGGGGGAACCAATGATTCCGAGGTCTCGATTTGCTTTATATATCATACAAATCTTGATTTTTTTTGTAGGGTGAATTACAAAAATATGTTAAAATCACGCATCAAATTCCCGATCAGTGCATCTTTTTTCAGCTACAATAAAGAGTGTTTCGATCTTATTTTTTTCCAAGTAGAAGTTTCGTGAGCTTTTGAGACCCTATTACATCGACATTGAACCATAAAATTGAAAGTTTCAATAAACTATTTTTATATTTAATTAGGGTGAATTACAAAAATATGTTAAAATCACACATCAAATTCTCGATCAGTGCATCTTTTTTCAACTACAGTAAAGAGTGTTTCGATCTTATTTTTTTCCAAGTAGAAGTTTCGTGAGATTTTGAGACCCTACTACATCGACAGTAAACCATAAAATTGAAAGTTCAATAAACTATTTTTTTGTTTAATTCATCCAAAATTTCACTTCGCTTACATCGACATTAAACCATAAAATTGAAAGTTCAATAAACTATTTTTTGTTGGGTTTTTATCACTTGTGCCCCTCCGAGATATCGCAATATCAGTTATGCCCCTATCTTTTTGGTAATATCAGTTGTGCCCCTCACTTCTTGCAAATCTATCATTTGTACCCCCGGTTAGTGACCGCCCATAACCAACACAAACGGACGTTAACTTTAGGGATACATATGGAATTAAATTAAAAAATGATTGAAAATCCTCTCCTCCCTCGTCTTCTCCCTCCCTTCTCTTCCTCCTCTCCCATCTTGTTCCTCTTCCTCCCTTCTCTTCCTCCTCCACAGCTCCGAGCTCCTCAGTCCACGGCGGCTAGCCTCGCTACAGCCGCACGGCAGCGCAACCCACCATGTGCCTCGACTTCCAGAAGCTGCCGGCCACTGCCAGCAGCGTTGGCCGCCTTCAGCCGCGCGGGCTGCCTAGCCGCCTGGCTCGAACTCGCCGCCCCACCGTGCTTCCCCACTTTGGTGCCCTAGCCACCTGCGTCTGCCTTCAGCCGTGCGCCAGCCGACTGGCTCGAACTCACCGCCCCATCGTGCTTCCCCACCTTGGTGCCCTAGCCGCTGCACTGCCCTCCGAGCCCTCACCACCACCACCACCTGCAGCTCCCTCGAACCTATTCATGGAGCTCCTCACCGCCACCTTCAACAGCATCCCCACCGCCCTCACAGAGAACCTCTCCCCGACCTTCCCTTCCTCCGGTAACCCCTCTCTCGACTTCTTCTTCCACTTGTCCCCAACACCCCTCCCTTCCTCCACCACCGCCTCCCTCCTCGACGCAGCTTGGCATCACAACCCCCTCACCGCCCTCAAGCTCCTCTACCACCTCCGCGCTGTCCGCGGCACCAAAAAATCCGACCGGGAAGGCTTCTACGCCTCTGCCCTCTGGCTCCACCAGCACCACCCCAAAACCCTCGCCCTCAACCTCCCCTCCATCGCTGACCTCGGCTACATCAAGGACCTCCCGAAGATCATCCACCGCCTTCTCCTCTGCCCCGACGTCAGGAAGAAGGCCAAGGACGCCCGAGTTGCAAACCACAAGTTCTTCAAGGTGGGACGTTTCTGAAGACGTGCCGGGAAGAAGAGAACCCTCCCTCCTCCTTTGCTGGCTGAATCTGGAGAGCTTTAATTTTTGTTAAATTAAGATAAATTTTTGACTAATTGGTTCATAAAAATTCATCAAAAAATTCATCGATTGATCCGTAATGAGTGATATATCCGTGAAAATGTACAAATTTTATAGATTCAATGGATGCATGAAGGTTTCACTAAGAGAGAGAAATTATGAAGAGAAAGGAAGAAGAACAAATGGAGGAGGAAGAAGATGAAGAAGATTTCTTGACAATAATACCCCTCTTAACTGCACCACGGTTTGAAAAAACCATGGTTAAGTCAGCTCATTGACGGTTAATCCTACATAAAAGTACAAGTGATAACAGAGAAAGAAGTGAGGGGCACAACTAATATTACCAAAAAGATAGGAGCATAACTGAAATTACGATAAAGGCACATGTGATAAAAACCCTTTTTTTTTTGTTTAATTCATCCAAAATTTCACTTGGCAAGATCCAACAGGCCTAGCAGATTTTTTTGTTTAATTCATCCAAAATTTCACTTCGCAAGATCCAACAGGCCTAGCAGATCGCATCTCATATAAATACCTTCCTTCCATCCCTGGGGAGTTCGGCAACACGCCCGCGCTGAGGCCTGCCATCCCCCTCTAACCCCCTTCCCCAAGAAAGGAACCAGAGCGCACATACTCGCTTCCCCCACTCTCTCTTCTCCGCCGCCCCTCCCCCCCATGGCGGAGGATCCGAGCTTCGAGGAGGATCAGCTCGCCTCCATGTCGAGCGACGACATCGCCAGGGCTTCCCGCCTCCTCGACAACGAGATCCGAATCCTCAGGGTTTCCCTTCTCCACTTTGTGCATCTGTTACCATTGCTTGCATCCGTCGATGGAACTTCCATTTTGATTTGCTTGAGTTTCTTGATTCAATCGTAGGACGAGTTGCAGAGGACGAATCTGGACCTGGAGTCGATCAAAGAGAAGATCAAGGAGAACCAGGAGAAAATCAAGCTCAACAAGCAGTTGCCCTACCTTGTCGGCAACATCGTCGAGGTGATCGGTTTTTAGAAACCCTAGCTTTCAATTTGTGCTCTTTTGGTCTCTGCTTTTCCTCTTTCTCATTATTAGGGCAAAGCGTTAGTAGTCATCTCAAAAGTACTTTAGAGTTGTGCCCACGTATCAGGGTATTGATCATAGGATTTGCTCATAAGTACATTGTCAGGGCTGTCGAAGCCGCTGAGGAGGAGGTTGGATTTGCTGAACTTTTGTATTCGGGTCTGTCGACATTAGATAAAGACGGGTTTCAAAATTGGCGAGAAATGTAAAATCGATAATAATGTTTTTTTTGTTGTATTTGCACAAACATATGTACATGTATGTGGAAATTGTGTAGTCCGCCGTAGAAACAGCTCTTCCCAATTTGTACCTTCTCCTCGAACATGCAACCGCACCCACCGGGAAATCTTTAATCAGATTTGTTCTGGGCTGGCACTTCGAGCGGCGACTCTAGAGGCCGAGGGCCCGAGCTGGTGATGGCGGTGCGGAGAGCACAAACAGAGCCACGATGGTGATGGAGGGCAAAAGGTTGCTTCTGGAGTGAAGGCCGATGGCTCCCTTGAAGCTGGATATTGTGTCAGAGATGGATCGCAATATCATGATATATCACTGAAAGATCAATCAATAATATATCACATTAAAGGGATATTAAGCATCAATATGTCATGTATTTAATTTTACCTGGATATCAGTACTCAAATTGGGATATATCGGGATATATTGACAATATTGCTGAAATGCAAGAAATAAAGCACAAGTTTTCCTTATTTTGACCGATATCATCGATACATGACATTTCATCTCCCATTTTGATATGATATTATAATCATGCTATGGAAGAGGTTTGGAATACTTTTGGAAGGTATTTTTCATTTTTAAGCTTTTAAACGTATATATGCTTTGTTTTTCCGCGGTTAGTTCTTATATTACTCACTCATGGGCCTTTTCAGTATTTATGATGCAATTTTTTTATTTTTTAGTTTTTGAGATGTAGTTTTTGTAGGATATTGGCATATTAGCTCTTAAAGCTGTTAATTCTCTAAAATAATATATATTTTTTAGGTGCGAATTTGGACTTTGTATCTTAAGATCTGGCTTGTATAAGTTGAAATGGAATCTTATGTATTTATATTAAATCTTTTTTATAGTTATATATACAACTAATCTTCTCGTCATTGGTACTTTCTGTATGTTTAAAGATACAATGCGATTTTCTTTTGGAGTTTTAAGATCTTAGGGCTTATAAGTAAAAAGTGAGAATAATTAGTGATTTAATAGTTAATAATCACTAGCCTCTTATGTTACTAGTTAACGAATAGCTATTGCATCGATATGATATGTACTACTTAGTACTTATAGGTTGTTTGGTATCTATTCAATGTATGCTTAAGGCTTGGTATTTGATTGATTTTGGCGTGTTTGTGTTATTTGGTTTGTGTTGAATTTAATTTGGGTTGAGAATATGCTGCCTAGAACTTAAATGAATATAATTACATTGAAAAAAGATTGCATTGAGGATTTGGATGAGCAATTTTGTTTGATTAGGTTGGGTGAAAAAATAACAAGGTCAATGAAAAATCAACCTAGTCCAATGGTGGATGGAGTTGGGTCTAAGCGTGTTTGGGACCATTAATGATAGACAACGGATGCTAAATCACGCATGAGTCAAGGATAAGAGGGATGCAATAGGTTGGGGGACGTTGGAGTAAAGTGGGTTGGGAAGGGAGCGTATTTGTGGGGAAACGACATGTTTTGGGTACTTCATTTACTCATTGAATGAGGGAACAATTGAATTGGATTCGGTTGGACAATACTATCTAACGGTGATGCTTAAGATGGCAATCTTATAGTTGGATAGATTACGAAGTACCGAGGTAATTTAGGATAATAGTAGTTGAAACAAATTTTGAGGAGCCAAAGCTGGCTAAACGGTGGAGAGCTTGGATGAAAGAATATGAAGCGATAACAAGACTATAAGAGACATATTAAGGTTTAAAACTCTAAAATTATATAGAAAATATATATTGGTTTGCTTGGTGGGTCCAACTTACATGTCATTCGAAGTAGTAGTTTGGATTGTTTGTGTGGGTTGGGTGAAAGAACACTAGAGCACTAATTGGTCTTGTACCCATCAAAGGATATATGATTCTTGGAAGTTTCCACCCCTCGTGACTATGACGAGACGACTCTCTCTGGTTAGAGAGAACAGAGAGAGCCCCCTTGTGGGGGAGGGTTGATGATGAAAGGCACTGGGAAAGGACTTTTGGTTGAGTCGTGGCCTGATCATCCAATTTGCTCCAACAAACATGCTTGGTTCAATAGTCAAAGCAACTCCATCACTTTCATGTACCCATCAGACTCCCAATAGGTTTTCCTTAGGGACCGATTCACTCTGCGCAGATCAATGATTGAAATTGACCAAAAGCCCAAATAAACCTATTCATTTGGCCCATTTCAACACTTTGGTTGGGTCATCTTCCCAACCTTGTATATGCTAGTATTCATAATATCATAATCTTAAACATACTCCCTCATGCATAATAATAGTGTAGGTCTATCTTATTTGTTAATTTAAGAACTACAAAAATCTTAATTTATAAAAATATCATATTTTTGAGGTATTCATGCTAGATCACTTAATTATTGAAGCTATCCACGGAGAACAATTAGGACTTGTAGAGCTGAAAGAACCTCCATGATTTTTGTTGATTTGGAGAAGGCTTATGATTCACTTCCGTGGGAGATCTTATGGAGAGTTTTGGAGATGGGACAAGTATTGGTCCTGTACATTAACATTATAAAGGTGAATTGCTTAAGGTGGGTTTGCCCATTTGCAAAGAGGTCTGTTGATGAACCAGTTAGAAGATGTGATATTAGGGATCTTGAGCCTATATGAGAGAGGACGAGGAAGAACCAAGAAGTGTTGGAAGGAAATTATGCGAAGGGATCTTAATTATTTGGATTTAAGTTTAAGAATGACCCAATAGATTTGAATGGAGGTAAAATATCCACGTAGCCGCCCCTACTTAATGTGGGAGAAGGATTTGTTGTTGTGGTTTTATTTTTTTTTCGAGATACGTTATGAATGCCAACGATATTTGCGATGTACATCTGAGATATCCCATTGTAGACTTGTTGGTACAAGATCGATATTGATATTTAAAACCTTGGTGTTGGGATAAGAAGGGTTGTTTGGGAATAACACTCATGCATATATTTTTCATAGAAAGTCCCTACGCTTGGAGACACGTATTTTTTGAAAGTGTGCATGTAGGCTATGCGAGAGACTCACCATTTGTCCAAGTTGGAATGACATGGCATAATATAGCTCAGGATCACTGGTCAGGGCATAGACACATCATAAGTTACACGAAGAGGGCATGAACACATCATAAGTTACATGGATGTAGTTTTAGAGCACGATTTTTGCTACATGTCTCCTTTGAATATGTATACATGCACATGAGAACTGCTGATTAGCTCTGACATGTTTTTAATACATGTTAGTATGAGGTCCATGGTGGTTTGGATGTATTTAACCGAATAGGTCTTTCTTCACAGTGACATAAGTGTCAAAGATGCTCCTCAAACATTCACGTTCGGGGATCAACATGGAGGCCCTTCCATCCTTTATGGTAGGGGATTGTGAAGCGAGAAGGGTGGGGGGGGGTCTGATAACCACATCTTAAGGCAGTCATAGGTTGGGGGTACCGAAGGAAAATACAAATTGGCTGCACCATAAAAGCCATATGGTAGCTACAATAGGATAATGCGAAGGGTGAAAAACGTGCGGGGGTGACATCATTGCGGGATATGAATATGCTTTACTGGTACATGTAAAGGGGGGAATTCAACAAGTGAATCTCATGGACTAACAATAGGGGGGGGGTATGATATGACCAACATCCACTAGCATCAGAAAACTTGTTCTCCCCAAGGGTTCATATGTGATGAAAGCATTGGCAGTGGCGGCCCATACATTCTTGACATGGTTTTCTCAATGGTTTCTAAATGGAGAACCTTTTCTGGAATTGTAGAGGTCTCCATTATCTAGATAAAAGAAAAGCAGTTAATGGTTATTTAAATGGTATGTATAAAGAGGATAGAGCTCACCACTTGCGATGATGTATTGTGGAGAATCATTGGTACAACAAGATTGGTTGAGTTAATTGCTATGAACACGATGAGGTTGGAAGAAATCACGATTAGTTGACGTGTTAAGAAGGTTGAGTGGTTTCTTTTTGTGGTATCCTCGGTGTATACACCAATTAGGAGGATGTCCTTTGCCTTGGGTTAAGGAAGGCGAGGTTGAAGTTTCTCAATCTTCCTTGGATGATTCCCAGGCGGTTGGTTAACTGTAGTTTACTTTCAGTGGATGGACCTGGGGTTACATGCAGAGGGGTTGAAGGATGATGGGAGAGTTGCGGTTGATGTGTTGGATGCAAATAAACCACAATCTTGCATAGAGGATTTCTTCCTTAAAGGATTGATCCGTTCTTGGCTTCAACAGAGATTATGTGGACATTTTAACTGGCTGAGTTAGAGACTTAGAGGGCTCTTGAGAAGAAAATATGATCATATATTGCTGACCACGGGTGAAGACTAAGTTTGAATGCGCTTGGCTTTTTGAACTTGGATTCAAAGATTGTTTGGAGGGAACATGGAAGGAAAATATGGTGGAAAAATGAGCAACACAATTATTGTACTTAAAACTCGAGCAACTCTGGGAAGATCTAAAAGTATTTTAGGTCTGGTTCGGCAATGTAGATAGCAGAGGATACAGAAGCACACATTGAGTGGCCTGTTTGGATCTAGTCGAGGATTCTCATTCACTAATCTTTGGTGAAATTCATCATAGATAAAGCCAACAAGCTCTTATAATGGAGGTGGAAAAGAAGAGTCTGCTTGATTGGAGACAATGCCTGAGAGCAACATATATTAGAGAAGAAGATGCAAACACGAATTTCTTCCATGCTTTAGCAAGCGTAAGGAGGACGAATCTGATAAGGGAGGTAAGTGTGAATGGCGACGTATTTAGGGGGGTTGAACTTGTGGAAAAGGCTCCAACGTATGATTTTCAGACCTTAAAGAGGGGGTTGTTGAGTGAAGATGGTCAGATACATAGCGTTTAAAAGTATGGCGCACTGTGCAATTGATATTTCAAAAGATTTCTCACAGCAGGAGATCTGGAATGCAGTGGCAGATCTAAATTAAAATGGTTCACCAGGACTAGATGGATCCTTCTTGTTTAAGGCGTCTTGGAAGACGATGGAACAACCTTATTAAACTTGGTTAGAGAATTTCAAGTGGGGAACACAAGTTTTGGACACATCAACAATGCACTATTTTCGGGCTAGATGGTTAGCCTGTAACTGTTTACTTCTTTCTTGAACACATCAACAAGATGCACTATTCTTGAAAGGCCTATTTTTGGGCTATATGGTTAATGCTAGGAGGCATCCTAGAGAAGAAATCCTTCGCCCTGTGGCTACAATCTGGGCTATATGGTTAGCCCATAGTGGTGCACTTTTTTCTTCACAAAGATTCCATTGCGAAAATGTAACTTTTCATTCTAGGTCTCTTCTCGAGTCCTGGCTTTTGTAAGTTCTCTTGTAACCTTTTTCCTTCAGCAATATATCTGGGATGGACACCATAGCGTGTTTCTCCCTTTTTGGTCTCAAAAAAACAATGCACTATTTTTTACTACCCAAAGTAGACATGACTCGTATGAATCACTTCAAGCCTATAACTGTCAAATGCAAATTACCTGATAGTTGTGAAGTTGCTCTTTGCAGATGATCTTGAACCTGGCAAATGCATGTAAGATATCTCTTGTAATGGTCTCTAAGACGGTCATTGATTGAAAGAGGAAGAACATGGCTATGCTACTTTGGACGTTAATTTTGTGAAAGCATATAATTGCATTGACTGCTATTTTTTTTATGAAACTCTTTGCATAAGCTGTTGGATACCTTCATTTTGTATGGAGTTGTCGGATCAATGGTCCATGGACTTCTTGTATTTGCTTGAGGTGCTACCACTTGGAGGATGATTGATTGGCTCGATTGATCATTGGTCTTGGTGCAATTGTCGTTACACTATTCGAAAAGCATATCAAGTTTTCTACCATCTCGACATTTTGGATTAGATGTTGGTCTTGGATCGATTTGCCGATTCGTGGAGCTGGAAGGTACCGTTACGCATCCGAATCTTCGCATGGTTGATGCGGAGGCAACACCATATGACATGTGGTAGAAGAGCTCGGTTCACTTTGGGGTGTGACGACATTTGTAAGCATTATTCCGCAGAAGAGGAGATGTTGAGCATCTATTCCTTGGGTGTCTTATTGTCAGGTTGGTTTGGGTAGTGGTACATCTGTACAAGTTGAAAGGATCTCAAGGGTGGCATGTAATGAGTTTTGAGGATCCATAGATGAGCTTGGGCATGGTACTAGCCTAACCAAGGTGTGGGTGGCGACCATCTTATTGGCTGCGTGGCTTGCTCGGAATAGTTCCATTTTCCAAGGAGTGCGAATATATATGGAAAATGTGATTGAACACGCTAAAATCTTACCATTTCGTCTTTATAATTATATTGTTCTTTTTACTGTAGATATATAGAATTTACAGGATGGGCATCTTCTCGACGTGTTGTACCTTTATTTCCTAAAAAAGAGAACTTTCCATATCTTTGAATCACATGGATGAAGATGTGTATCATAAACTCACTTTACTCATTGATTGTTAATGGTCGAACTTGATTTTTTTAAACATAACGTGAGGTCATGCCAATGTTGCAAAATTCGATCGAGAGTTCAACTAGCTGAGCAGGTAAGGTGGCCGACCGACTATTGATTACTCCATCAGTAGTTGACCGGTCGATTAGTCGACTGATTTTTGCATGCGAGTTTATTTATTTATTTTTATTTTCTGAAGTAAACGTAATCTAAGATGCTTAATATTTGATATGAATTCAATTATTTCTTTGATTTCGTTATGGTAGTATAGTGAATGTACAAAACTATCTAAATATATAAGAATATATTATGATAAAGCGTTTTAGCGACAAAGATCTACACGAGGCACTGAGCTTTAAATTGTCACATTCTATTCCCCTTTTTGGCCGCGGGAGGAAGATCTTGATCACCTTTTCATCATGTGTCCTTTTGCCACGGAGTTATGGAGACATATTGAGATTCCCTGGCTTGAAATCTCCTACTTCAATTTGTTTTGGTGCAACTGTAGAAAAGGCGGAATAGATGGGAACGATGCAGTTCATGTGGGATGAGAGATACACTATAAATTTCTCTGTGCCTTATGGACGTGGGAAAAAGGTGATTTCTCATTTGGGCTAACCCTGCTTTGAGAATGTGATCAAGTCGGTGTCTTACTACTGGACAATCTGCGAAATAAATTGTAATCTCTACTTTTGATATCCTACTTTTTTGGATAAATTTTGTCCTTCGGCTTAAACAAATTAACGGGAAAATTTAATATATTAGGCGATCGATTAGAATGATCTATTGAGGAGAAAAGACCAGTCCTTTTCAATAATAAACAATTGAAAATACCAGTTAGTTTGTTAGTTTCATCTTATACCAAGTGGTTGGTGTCTCATTCTTCAAATCATATCTTCAGGAGCTTTAAGTTGTTGTGCTGGAGATATTTCTGAAATTAAGAATGACTTGTGGAGCCATGTGGAAGATAACCTGGAACTCTTCCTTAATTCAAGGTAAGACCTGGACGGCTGGACCTCAGAGTATGAATCACTGATGAGATGTTTGCACACTGTCCCTGTGGGGAAGCAGGACTTTTGCTGATGTTTTTGGTGACTTTGGGCATTAACAGTTGCTGTAGTTTGCAACTTAACATGGTACATGTGAGCGGGAGAAACATTTACCCAGCTGGATTCTTTGGCTTGGTGAAAAATATGCAATTCTGGAATTATTGAGGGAAATGAAGCAAGTTTGACGGGGAGGAACATCAGAATGGCATAATCTTCATTGTCTCCAAACATTAATAAGTTCAAAAGTTCTCTTTTCAACTCAATCCAGACATGGAATCGTTGACATTTTACCTCTTCCACCGAAAGAGCTTTATATAGTTTTTTAGGATTAAATTAGTTTCTTTTCTACCTCATTTCTTTCTACTAGATACTCTCTGTGTTATATGCATTATCCTAATTTTTATATTTGAGAAAGTTCTTTCAAAAAACATTTGAGAAAGTTGGTTCTATCCTCTCATCAGTTGAGAATGCTTGATGTCAACCATGATACTGGATCTATGACTATGACTATCATGGCATAAGAGTATTTCAGTTGACAAGTAAACTGTACCTAGTGTTAGATACACCACTTACACATCGATTCTTTTTCTTGATCTAGATTTGCACTTTTCCTGTATATTACTCATTATTGTGCTACGTGTAGGAAGAATTGTAATTCTCTCTTTTGTGCATTATAGATTTTGGAAATGAATCCAGAAGATGAAGCTGAAGAAGATGGTGCTAATGTTGACCTCGATTCGCAAAGAAAGGGGAAGTGTGTTGTTTTGAAAACATCAACTCGCCAGGTCCACCATTTTATTTCCTATTTAATATGTATCAATTTGTTGGCATCTTTGCATTATATTAGTGATGGAACATATGGACTCCAGCTTAACTTCCGACATCACATGCAATTAAGGGAATCTGTTTCAGTAAAATAACCAATGGGACTTGTAATTGAATGCAATTTTTTAAAATGAAAATATGTTAGTGATACTTCATTTCTTTATAGGGTAGAGTTCTGCATGACTTTTTTGGGCAAAGATGATCTCCCATACATGCATGAGATAAACGATTATCTTTTTTGTTCTTTATAGAAGCCCAGTATGCCTGGTGGTAGAGCAGTGTGCCTGCCACCCCAAAGACCAGGGTTCAAATCCCCGCTCGAGGAGGATTCCGTTAGGTAGCGGACTACCAATGTAAAAAACAATCGGATCTTTCAACATGTATTTGATAAGAATCCATATAGCTGACCCTACTTAAATTGGGAGAAGAAGGCTTAGCCATTTTTTAGAAGTCCAGTATGATGAGTGTAGACTTATAAATACATATATTCAAAATATATGAAGTTCTCCATTCAACGTGGGCATGTAAGAGATGTGATGCCTGCATGGCTAATATTTTTCTTATAATTGAAAATAACATAAGTACTCTATACAAATTTTATTTGCGTATACTCAAATATATGAAGTTGTCCATTCAACGTGGGCATGTGAGAGATGTGATGCTTGCATGGCTAATATTTTTTCTTATAATTGAAAACGGCATAAGTACTCTATAAAATTTTTATTTTACACACAAAGTACTTGAATACTTCAATTGCAGAGTTGTTCCTATGAATTTTAACACGTACGCTCCGACACACACTACCAGTATTCAAGTTAAAACATTTTACATGAGAATTCCTAGTATTTTTCAAAGGCTGCAGCATTTTAGAAGATGATTTTAAGAATATTCACTACAAACCTTTCAATTTCAAGATATAAAACAGTATTTTTGCATATATTTTCCATCACAAGTAGCTTAGTTTTCTAACATTACCATCCCTTTTTTATAGTTGTAAAAGTTTTGCATTATTTAAGAAATAGAAAAACTTCTATGCATGTGATATTAGATATAGTGATGCATTTCCATCTGTAAAAGCTTCTACTGAGATCTTGGCTGCTGCTCAGAATTGTGGTTTGTTAACTTCTCTACAAGGCATTGTGGATGTACTATGTAACGGCTTTTTTGTGTTTAATATTTTGTTTATTCCATCACAGACAATCTTTCTACCTGTTGTTGGACTTGTTGATCCCGAGAAGCTGAAACCTGGTGATCTTGTTGGTGTAAACAAAGATAGCTATCTTATTTTGGATACCCTTCCTTCGGAATACGATTCACGTGTGAAAGCAATGGAAATTGATGAGAAGCCAACTGAAGATTACAATGACATTGGCGGACTCGAGAAGCAGGCAAGTATCTTATCTTGTTCACAATGGAAAAGGGATGTTTCTCCTAGTAATTAATTTTTATATTTTATAGAGATGTTATATTTTTGCCTTAAATTATAGTTGCATTTTGTTGTAAATGATACTTTTCATTGATTTTGCATTGAAGATATGATCCAAGGTTGATTAACAATACTCATCATATAATTTTTAGACTGCCACCTGTTTATAACATCATGATTATTTTTGAGGTGCTTGAGAACCTGAATCAGCATGCATTCCTTATATGAAACTTTCTACTTAGAGAAGTTGAACCTGCTTGTTTGGATGTTTGCTTTGGCAGTGGTTTTAGCCACTGAGCGACCGTGGAAATTTTCCATGGCTTGTCCTGTAGCAGTTAGAGCAATTGCTGCTCAAATGCAGTTATTTGGCTGCTTTAACTGTAACCAAATAGAACACCAGGTATAAATCTAGCCAAGACGCTCAAATAAATGCTAAATGTTTTGGCCAAGCTGCCAAATGAAAGTGACACTGCTTAGCTTCCCAAACACAACATGCACATAATTAATTAACCTCCTTGTTTTATTGAAGGAACTGAATTTTAAACAGCCAAGGCATCTGGTAACAGTTTCACAAGCATTTCTTTCCACTGTAATTGAGTAGTAACCCATGAAAGGATACAGTAAATATGAACTTGATTGAATGTGGCGCCTCTTTACAACATGAAATCTGGGTATAGAAACAAAATCCTTTTTTCTCTTTAAAGACAATACTTCTGATATGAGATGAATGTGATTATGCCATTTTTAATTTACTACCGTTACATTTTTTCACAAACCAATAGTGATTGACTCTTGTAAGTGATCAGAGCGGGCAATGCCCATTCTTCAGTGGACATGGATGTCTTTTTTGAGTTTAACTCGGTTTCCACTGTAGTTGCTTCAGTATTACCACTTGATATTATATAGGAACAGACAGGCACGACATACATAAACTTTGCAAGTCAAATCAGTTGGTGTTGCATAATTGCATGAGACTGAGGTGGCAAGAACACTGTTCTTTTATTTGGACGTGCAAAGGTAAACACATTTTTTTGTGAATCTGAATGGAGTATTGGAGTTAATTATTCAACTTGTTAAAAATTGAAGACGGAGTTATACGTGAGCTTTTCAAGGTAGCATCCTGATGCATCTTTGATTCGAGGAGGAAATATTGGAGGTAAGATGAGAAGAATTGGGATGAGCTGAAGAGGCGCACACCAGGCTGCATATAAGGGAAATAAAATATGAAAATAAATGATTGAAGAGGAGAAAGGAACCCATAGGGCGAAGGATACCAAATCCTAAGGCTATGAGGCTCATTGTAGTCCCCACCCTTTTAGTACATGATGGATGTATACTGGGATCCAATATCTTCAAAGAGGCATACCTCTCTACCTATTCTTTACCTAGGACACCTTCAAAGGCTACATCTCTTGGATTTTACAAATATGGATAATCGTAATGCAAGAAAAAGGAAAAAATGAGTTTCAATTGCATCATCTCTCCTATCATGAAAAGCTTGTCTTCTGATGATTCACTTGTTTTTTGGTAGAATGACGCAAGATAGAACTGAATGAATGCCAAGAATCCATGTAGCCGACCCTACTTAATGTGGAAAAGGCTTTGTTGTTGTTGTAGAATAGATTAGGCTTCGAGAGGTAAGGCAAAATCACGGCTACTTCATGAGGGAGAAACAATGGTAGTAGAAACAACTTTAAGGGAGAAGGGAAGGTGAGTTGTTATTTTGTAGAAGACATGACGAGGTGGTGATGACGTGCGTGGAACGTGGGGTGGCGGTGGTTTGGCATTGCCATGTTAGCAATCATTGGGGTTCGATCTTGGCGAATGCTTTGGAGGTGTTTGAATTTGAGTAGCATTGTTGAGATATTGATGCATGTGTGCTATTTTGTTTGAATTTGGGCATCGCTGAGATATTGATGCATGTGTGCTATTTTGTTTGAGTTTTAGGTAGCATTGCTGAGATATTGATGCATATGTGCTATGGATGTTTATATTTAGACACATTTCTCTTGGTGAGGACGAATGTTGGTGCTACACGAGAAACATTTACTAATGTTGTGATGGCGCCATCATGCAAAAATGGTATTTAATCAAAGGGGAGGTTGCACAGGGTTGGTATCATGGATAGTTGGCGATGTGGTCCCAAATAGTGGTTGCTTATATTGTTAACATCAACGATGCGACTTTGGTGGTAGCTATGATTGAACCCAATAGCGACAAAGACCAACAATCCTATTGCATGCTCGTCATCTTAAGCGGCGATTTTTGTCGTAATTTCAACTTTTAAGCAAGGTTATTCATCTGCTTGTATTGCGGAGAATTAACTGGTGTTATCAAAGTTTGGGGGATCTTAGACTCGTCTTCATCTTGCATGGTATTAGAGCGGGTTCGATTCTCGAGAATTTGTTCTTGAAGATTTATTGTTCGAGATTTGATTTTCTATCATTTACTTGAGATTTGTTCATGTTCAGTGTGAGATCTAGGGTTTTTGTTGAAACCCTAACGAGTTGATCACAATTTCTTGTCCAAGATTCAAGTTTTGGAGTTTTTTATAAGATCTAAGAGAGCCCATCCGATCAACCCTAGCCGCCATACTGTTCATCACCATGCGGTGAAGGTCGCTATCTCCATTGCAGGTGACTTCCCTGCATCTCGATTCCAGGGGCGATTCCAATCTCCAGGCGCACTCCAGTGCAGAAGGAGCCCTACAAGCGCGCAATCCCTCCAGCAAGTCACAGGCGGCGGAGCTCAGATCTTCAGGCGGATGCGGCCTATGCACCCTTCACGCACGCTTCATGCACCCTCGCTGACCCTCCACGTTCATTCCCTCTGGGCCATGCGAGATCAACATCGTGTAGAACGACACCAGGGAGACTCCTAGAGATATTCCTTTCCCGCGTTGGCGCACACACCCGCTCCCTCGCAGGCGGCGCTGCCCTCAACCCCAGGCGACATCGAGTTCTTCAGGTGGTCCCAGACGAGCCGCTTCATCTCTAGCGACCCGGGAACAGACGACGCCTAACCGAGACCCTGCTCGCACCTCCTTGTCAACGATTAAGCCCCCCCGCGCATCCTCCAAGCGAGAAGACGATCCTCCTCCTCGCGGTGGCGAGCTCCAGCCCTCTTCCCATCAGGGCTCCAGGCGCAGAACTGGCGCAAATCTTCTCCAAAGCCCTCGTGCTCCTTCCCCGCGTGCACATACTCCTTCTCCAGCCCGCCAAACTTGCTGCGCCTCCATCTCCCAGGAGCAGAGATCCCATCAGGGGGGAGCGGCGACGCAAAAAAAGGGGAAGGGGGCTTTGTGCGTGGCTTAGGGTTCTAAAAAAGGGGGCTCGATGGTTTTTTTAATAGAAGACATCGTGAGAAATGAGGATTCCCAATCGTGGGAACCCTAGGGCTCGTGGGCCATGGTTTATTAAAAAAAGAGGGAGGTGCTTTTATTGTAGGGGCCCAGTTGGGTCGCCAATAAAAAAGGGGAGACCGCTAGTTAAAAAAAATTCTTTTGAAAAAAAGAGGCGCGTACAATAAAAAGCCGTACGCAAAAGTTTAAAAAAATCAAAAATGAAAAGACATTAGAAAAAAATAATATATGGTTGAACGACTTTTAAAAACTGCAAAAGGAAGAAGAGCCGTAAAAATTGAAACGACCAAATGATATCCATGTTTTGAGAAGCCGAAAAATTTGTGATCGGCTTATTGGTTTCATGTTTCTCCCATTTTTATTATCTTCTCCCAACTTGGTCGGTGTCTTCATTCTGACCAGTATGGGAGAAAGGGGGAGTATTATGTAGAGTTACATGTTCGTTGATGCAGATTAAGTTTTGGTGTCGACGGGAAATAATATTTTTTTGTGGAATTTTTTTTGGCGGAAGAATAATGGAGGGGTTGAGAAGAAGAATGCTCGTCGGTAATACGAGGGACTCTGGGGAAGAAGACCGCGAAGAACGCGTGGGAGAAAGAGAGAGAGAGAGAAGGAGGTAGAGATAAATCTCAATTTTATAAAATACCGACCTGATTACATAAACAGTCCATCATCCCTTTATATAGGAGGGATGAGATTACAAAAATAGAAAACAACTAATTATCCTAAACTGACTCTAACCGACTAACCGACTAATTTGAAATTCAAATTTCCAACTAATTGAGATCACAAACGATCTCTATTTTATTTAAATAAAAATTTCGACAACTCAAATAAACGTAAATAAAAATTAACGGATAAAATTAAATAAATATGTGGCCCTATATTTTGATTCCACGCTGCATCAACTCTCCTCCGCTTTTAAAATTCGTCTTTCGACGAATTGTTGGATCTGCATGCTTGGAGGTTGACACTTTTGACTCTGCGGTCTCGGTCAGCCTATGGAAGAATTGGTGTGGAGCGAATGGCGGAATCCATACTTTCGCGGCGCGGGCGTTGGCATCGTGAGCTTCGTGGTGGAAGAGCAGGTGCGGCGCATAGGCGGGCGTCCATCCGATTTTCTTCCCGTTGATGTGGTGCTCGAAGAATTGATGAGGCATCCTCATGACGATCAACTCGGCCCGTGGAGAGTCCATAGAAAAACAATAGCACAAGGCGAGGAGAGGAGGAGATGTGTCCAAGAAATGAAGCCATGGGGTCTTTAAATAGGTGAAACCCATGGTCCTAGTCCTAATAGGATAAGGAAGTCTATCAAATTTCCTTCTTTCATCACTTCTTTTAAAATTTTCCGCCACAGGGGGATTGGTTGCAATTTTCGCTCCCCTTCACATAATCAAATTTCGTAAGAGGAGTTCTTGCAGTTCCCTTTTGAGTAAAAACTTTTGCATGGGGAATTTTCTTGCAATTTTCCCAAGTTAACTCCCATTCCCACATTTCACGGAAGTTGAACCCCTTAAAGTTCGGACCTCTCGTTAGGGTATTCCCTTTCTTCTCGCGCAAGCTATGCGGACAGTGGCAGCTACATCATCGGCTAGGCGGCGAGCGTGCAGAGGGTGAGGGTGGTGCGTGCGATCTCGAGGGCGAGCGTGCAGACGGTTTTGCAGGAGCGTGAGGGGGGGTTGGATGCGGGGACGGGGTTGCGGGATGGAGATGGTGAGGGGGCGGCGAAACAGAATGGGAGAGGAGGGGGAGGAAGAGGCGTGGCTCGCACACGTGGAGGAGGGCTGGCGAGGAGAGGGAGGTGGTATGCGGAATGAGGCAACGAGACGGAGGGGGCTTCGGGGCGGGGGACTGGGGGTGTGGGGGTTGCGGGAGGGGCCGCTGGGGTCGGGGACGGGGGTGGGGTCGACTGCGGCGGTGCGGCGAGGATCGGGAAGGCCTGGGGTAGGCGTCGGGGTTGGGGAGGCAGGGCCGTGAGGGTTAGTGCCTCGCGGAGGGTCTGCAACGGGTTTTGCGGGTGGTGGTGGCGACATGGATGGGGTTGGGACTGGGGTTGCGGTCGAGGAAGGCAGGGAAAGTACCGGGTAAGCCTTGGGCAGTGATGAGACGGTCGAAGGTGGTGAAATAACAGATTCCGAAGGTGGTGGCTGATCGGGAATGACCTGGACAACAGCTTCTTCCATACGATCTTCATCAAGCATGGGTCCCAAATCTTCCTTTTCTTCTTGTACGACCATTGTACCACCTAAATCATCATTTTGAATGAAAATACCTTCAGATTCTTGATCGAAATCGTGTTGAACAGCAGGTATAGTGTTCTGATTTTTGCCGTTCATGAGCGATTCTTTCTCGGTTTGCGCGTCTAACCATGCTTGCACCTTGACGCATAATCTAAGTCGCTGTTGGAACTTCTGCGAACCATGAGATAGGCGGTTGAGATCGAACTTCAAACGCCAATATGTAATAGGATCAACGAATCGTAGGAACGATTCGGTTTCCATGCTCTGATACCAAATGATGCAGATTAAGTTTTGGTGTCGACGAGAAATAATAATTTTTTGTGGATTTTTTTGGTGGAAGAATAATGGAGGGGTTGAGAAGAAGAATGCTCGTCGGGAATACGAGGAACTCTGGGGAAGAAGATCGCGAAGAACGTGTGGGAGAAAGAGAGAGAGAAGGAGGTAGAGATAAATCTCAATTTTAGAAAATACTGACCTGATTACATAAGCAGTCCATTATCCCTTTATATAGGAGGGATGGGATTACAAAAATAGAAAAACAACTAATTATCCTGAACTGACTCTAACCGACTAACCGACTAATTTGAAATTCAAATTTCCAACTAATTGAGATCACATGCGATCTCTATTTTATTTAAATAAAAAATTTCGACGACTCAAATAAACGTAAATAAAAATTAACGAATAAAATTAAATAAATATGTGGCCCTATATTTTGATTCCACGTTGCATCATTCGTGTCAGATTCTCCAGATTCAGAGGCCAGCCATTTTTCCAGACTCTACAGTTGTTCAAACTCGACGCCAAATGTTTCTGAGTCTGCAGTTTAAGATGCACATGTATGTGACCTTTAGTTTCGTGGTCCCCATCGTTCTTGTATTGTCAGGCCAGAGTTTTCATGTGAGCCATAAGGACTCCAGAGCAGAGGACCATTCCCTATGCCATGTGGGCAAGGGTTTTTCATATGGTATCATAGGTACTCCAGAGTAGAGTATCATTCTCTGAGCCAGATGGGAGAGACTCAGTTCTTCGACGAGGAGACTCCAGGCGCAATTTCAGACTCGATGGTTAGATTCCAAGTCCTCAGTTTGACTTACACTCCAGCCCGTTCATCCTCCTCACATGCACGACATGAGAAGCAATGTCCTCGACAACATCCGACAGTTGTGCGCGTTGGGTTGATATTGTCTGTAGTGTCATGTATTGTGAGTTGATTTTCTTTCTATCTGTCCAAGCTGAGCATTGCATGCTCTAGCTTGAGGGGGGAGTGTTGGAGTATTTGGTGGTGCGCATGTTGTGTGATGGGTAAATGGATACCTCCATGATCCATTTACCACATCCAGTTTTTAGTCCCATATCTACCAGTTTGGAGATGTGGAGACTCCATGGGTGCTATATATAGAGCCCACACACCCCTGTAGTCAGTTGAGAGAAAAAGGAATGCAATATCCGCCCCTTTGAGGGCTTCTCCCGTGGTTTCATTCCGCTCCTTAGGGAGTAGGATTTCACGTAAAAATCTTGTTCTTCAATGTTTTATTTCTTTATTCTCTGATTCCGCTTCCTATTTTTCTAACAATCCTATTCGTATTTCAAGCACTAGATTAGTAGATTTGTTTATTGTACCAATTGTTTATACTCATCAAATAATATGTTAGACCTTTACACCATTTTCTCTTTTTATTCTAATCAACATAGGTCGTATGATTAATCATGAAGAAAACAAAACATGTTATTCTTGTATGTTTTTAACCTAGTATTTATGGACGTTTTTCTCCGTCGAGGAAGGTTTTTCACTCCACCTCGAGGCATATGCCTCGCCTCAATGACAGAAAAATGCCTCGAAACACCTTGCGTTTTTTTAAAACATTGACGAAACTTAAAAGTAAATCAAGATTCATAGCATAATTGTCCTTTCATTGCGCATGATGGTCTCTTAATATAGAGAACTTGAGCCATCTAAGAGGCATACGTCTTCAATGTAAAACCTCAACTTGCAGAGGTATATGAATGACATCAAAAGGTCAGAAGATAGTATCAATAAATAAATCATATGCGTATTTGGACTGCATCACAACCTCTCCTTTTTGGGAAAAAATAAAATAAGGGGAACTTCTTATCAGGAGGTTTCCAAGGTGCACCTTGTTATTGGGTTGTCCAAATTATTGTTGTGGGCCGGTAAACTTCCATTTTATTGATGCCTGTTATCTCTAGCTTTTGCCTTGCAGTTCTTTTATAACTTGCTTTTATTTTTTAACAGGGAACTTAAATTTATAAGGAAAATTTAAGATTCTACCGGGGTTTACTGGGACAGGAATATCCAAAATTCTGATTTTTCTCAACTGAAACGATACAAAATAAAGTTTAAACTTTATTCATCTAACTCCGCCTCTCATGCAGAGGTTCCGTGTTTCATTTCTCGAGTCCATTTCTTCTTTGAATTCCATATTTCTTTTAAACCTCATTTGGCCGGATAAACCATGACTCAGAAGAACCTTCTTCCTAATGAAAAACCTATGGACCTTCTGTGGCTTGGTTTGGTGACATGTTTTGGGGTGTGAGGGTACATGTAAACATTTTATGGGGTGTTCTGATGCTTTAATCATCTTGTTGATGCTCGCAGGTATATCTGCTTGCCAAATTTCTAATTCATGTACGGGAAAGACTGGGTAAACTACTCTACTGCTGCCTTAGCTTGAACATTGTTAATTGGCTTGGACAACCTTCGACCTTGGCCTGCCCTTTCAGCTTTCGTATGATCTAAACTGGCTTGGAAGGCTCTGGCTGCTGGCTAAAAAAGCATTTAGTTTGGCTTTAGCACTGCATGAGTGCCTTGGTTCTTTCGTAGACGATCTGGATTGCTCTTGGTAGTTTAATTGATTTCAAGAGTTGGATAGTTTAGATTTAATTTAATTGAGAGGGAACCACTTAAGGTGGTTTGGCCATTTGCAAATGAGGCCATCTAATGCAACAGTTAGAAGATGCTAGATTTGGGATGTCGAGCCAGTTAAGAGAGGATGAGGAAGGCCCAAGTATTGGAAGGAGACTATCCGAAGGTATCTTAATTATTTAGATCTAAGTCCGTAAATGGAGGCTAAGAATCCATGTAGCGGGCCCTACTTGATGGCCAATGCGCTGTTGTTGTTGCTATTGATCCGTGAAGTGAAATTTGATTCTTTAAGTAAGGTGCCACTATGTTTTTCAGGAAAAAAGACAAAATGAAGGCTACTTACTACATGTACTGAAAAAAGCAAGCCTAAAATCAGACTGATGTAGACGAGGAGAATAATCGAAGTTGGGGGGTGGGGTTGCAAAAGGAATGAATTTTCAACTCATAATATTCTATGTTCTTGCGCTGTGTTCGGATAGAGTCCATATCACGTGCCTGCACAACTAAAACTTGCACATTGAGAGTTCATGTTGTAACTTTCACGTTGTAACTTTCGAGTTATCTTTACATATTTTTAATTTTTAACATAGAAGACATGAGCTGTATTGCAAATTAAAACCAAGGTACATGAAACGAATACCAATTTAACGTGTGTGCCCCATGATTTCTCAAAAAGTTGAAAATTAAAATTCTTTTGTGCATGAGTTAGCTCAATGTTACAGGATGTCTGTAATTTAAATGACCTTTACCTGTAAATGAAGTAATAATAAATGCATTCTTATGCATTACCATTTTTGTATAATCAAGTGAAAATGTGCAGTTTGGCTTTCTATTCTTTTAATTTCTCTCTTTGACAGATCCAAGAGCTTGTTGAAGCCATTGTTTTGCCAATGACTCACAAGGACCGATTTCAGAAGTTAGGGATTCGTCCGCCTAAAGGAGTGCTTTTGTATGGACCTCCTGGTACTGGTAAAACTTTGATGGCCCGCGCATGTGCTGCACAGACAATGCCACCTTTTTGAAGTTGGCAGGTCCTCAGCTTGTGCAGGTACTTGTAATATTTGTATGGTAATGTTACCTATGATATACAAACTATATATGTATGATATACCTGCATGAAGTTACCATTTATATCCGCACGATAGTTTTTGTTTATCTGACTTTATTTACTGGCTTAATTTTAAGTTGTTATTGCATCTATTCACTTTCATCTAGGACATTTTAATGTAGGTATTTTAGATGTTGCAGTTTTTTATTGTGGTTACAATTTATGCATACTTTTCACTTTTCTGAGCTTTTCTAGTTTCGAATTTGCTAGCCTTTCCATGTGTGGCATTGGTTTGTTTGAACTTAAATTGCTTCCACGTGGTTTTCATTCTATATTATGTTTTTCTCTAGGCTTTTTTGTCTAAATGAATTAGGGTAAATGGGTAGCTTTGGGTCTGAGACTATGAGATGGAATTGTTTGTGAGTTTTCATGCTGTCATCTGGAAACTGCGTTAATTTTTTAGCTGGCTTGACATATAGTGATTATGGTTTGTGATGTGTATATCTGGAATGGCTAAATTCATCTATGAAGTGTTCTCTGGAGTCTAGAGCAATTTGATGGTTTTGTTACAAGTTCACAAGTGTGCTCATTCTGGGTCTTTGACCATCATCTTTTCCACGACCGTTGAGAAATTTGTAATCATTAGGGAGATGTTACATAGTTAATATGACGTTGGAGCCAAACTCTGGGAGCTGTGGGGAACTTGGGTGATGCACCTTTCTTTAGAAAACTTCATTTTTTGAAGATCAATTCACTTTGTTTTGGCTTCTTGTTGAGTAGTTTTCCTTTTTCTTTCAGTAAAACCTTTATGAGAAAACCTCCTTTGCGCAAGGGGAATAAATGATACACAGGGAAGCTATCATTCTATAAGAATAACAGCTTTTTGAAAAGATATAAATTTTTTAGATTTTATACAAATAGTCACGTTGCTTTAACTCCCCAACAATTCAAGAATAAGACCTTTTGAAAACATATATTTTTTTAGATTTTATACAAAAAGTCACGATGCTTTAACTTCGCAACAGCTTTTGCTTCATGAGTGCATTTGATTGATTTAAAAAGCTTGGCATGGTTTTTTTGTGACTTGGATCTGATAAATAGAAAGTGTAAATGAAATGGCTATTACTCAACTATTATAAGTAATGATTCTTAGCATCTGATTCAGCAGTGTTTTCTTGTACTATTCCATAAAAAATTCGACGTGTCTTATTTAAATTTGGATGTTTTTCCATAGAATTAGGTTTGAATGTGATCTATATCCTCTCATAATATTGCTGCTAACTGTTCAATTCTGAAGAAAATGTATTGCATGTCGTTTGCCGTCTGCTGCTCAGTATTATTGCACTCATAAGCATGTTGCTGGGAACTGTGTAGATGTTCATTGGAGATGGCGCGAAGCTTGTGCGTGATGCTTTTCAACTTGCAAAGGAGAAATCTCCATGTATCATATTTATAGATGAAATAGATGCCATTGGAACAAAAAGATTTGACAGGTATTCTTTCTGGATCTGTCGTACCTGGCTCTCGTATGATTGACTATTTATTCTGCAGTGCTCTTCTTTTGATTGGAAACTGTATAGATTCATTTAATGGACAGATCCATAAATGAAATATAAATTCCGTTAATTATGCAAGGAAATCATCACATCAACTTTTAAAAATCTTGAAAGTGCGCAGTTTCTTCTATTTTACATGAAAAAAATATAAATATGCATGCTGACCGTTGAGGATGTAGTAAGGAATCGTAAATGGCGATTCTAATATGAAAATCTAGCTATGGATGGATGTTTTTATAATAGTTTTCTTTTTGCAGAGGTTTGTGATAACATTTTTCCATGCTAGGGAATGCCTTTTGAACTCTAAAAAAAATTTAATGTGCCAATTTTTTTTGTTGAAATTACTGTAATGAAGCAAAGGATGATAAATCTTGATGCTTCAGTGCCAAAATAGTTGGTGTTAGTTAATGGAAAAAATCAGTAGCAGTTTTATATGACACCTTTCTTTTTAGGGATTTTTACACCCATAACCCTTAGTAATTTCGCAATAACATTCATAACCTTGTATAATCCTGAATTACGTTCAGGACCCTGAATAAGTGCGCCGTCTTACACCTATAACCTTCCGTTTACTTCGTTAACTCAATCCGATGATTGAGTTAGTCTAATTAATCAATGATCTGACAGATGGAATTAATCTAAATAAATAAAAAATAAGTATCCCAGGGTGGGGGTTCTTGCATGTGGAACGATGGTTGAAGGCTACACAGACTTGCAGGGAGCGAGGTAGCGACGCGGGTGCAGAGGAACGGTGAAGGGCAGCAGAGGTGGTCGTGGTGCAGAGGATTGGGGCTTGAGAGAGGGGGGGTCTTGAAGAGGTGGCACGGCTCCGGTCCGCAGAGGATGGGCTCTTCGGTTGGGGGGGAGGGGGGGCTCCGGTCCACAGAGGATGGGCCCCTTCGATCGGGGGGAAGGGATGGCGCTCGTAGTCGGCGGGGGGGGGGGGGGGGGGGGCTCCGGTCCGCAGAGGATGGGCCCTTGGATCGGGGGGAAGGTGTGGCGCTCGTAGGTCGGCAAGGGGGGGGGAGCACGACTCTGGTCTGCAAGGGGATGGGTGGTGCTCACAGGTGGTGGTGGTGGTGGTGGGGGGGTTCGCGGTTCCGATCAGCAGGGTATGGGGCCTTCGGGGGGGGGGGTGGCGCTCGTAGGTCGAGGGGGGGGGCGAGGGTCGGTCGACAGGGGCGGGGGGTGCGTTGCAGGGGATGGGGCCTTCGGTCGGGGGGGGGGGGGCTTGCAGGTCGGTCGATGGGGGGGACCAGGCGAAGGTGCGAGCGGGGCGGGCTTTCAGGCGGACGTGTGAGGAGGGGGGTACGAGTCGACTAGGCGGAGGCACGGGGGTGGGGGGAGGGGCTTGAGAGGCACGGGCCAAGGGGTGGGGGGTCTTGCAGAGGTGGCACGACTCCGATCCGCAGAGGATGGGCCCTTGGTCGGGGGGGGGGGGGTGGCGCTCGCAGGTCGTCGGGGGGGGGGGGGGGGGGCGCTCCGGTCCGCAGAGGATGGGCCCTTCCGTCGGGGGCAGAGGTGCGCTCGTAGGTCGACGAGGGGGAGGGGGGCACGTCTCTGGTCTGCGGGGAGGGTGATGCTCGCAGGTCGGGGGGGGGGTCGCGGTTCCCGATCAGCAGGGGATGGGGCCTTCGGCTGGGGGGGAGGGGGTGGCGCTCGCAGGTCGCGGTCGACCGGGGGGGGGGGTGGTGCTCGCAGGTCGCGGTCGACCGAGGGGGCGAGGAGGTGCCTTGCAGGTCGGTCGACATGGGCGGGGGGTGCCTTGCAGAGGATGGGGCCTTCGGTCGGGGGGAGGGGGTGGCGCTCGTAGGTCTGGCGGAAGGGGGGGAGGGCTTGCAGGTTGGGCGATGGGGTGGATCAGGCGGAGGCACGAGCGGGGCGGGCTTCAAGCGGACACATGGGGAGGGGGGGTACGGGTCGACCATACGGAGGCACGGGCCAGGGGGTGGGGGATACGGGTCGACCAGGCGGTGGCACGAGTGGGGAGGGGGGATGGGTGCACCACCTGGGGGGGGGGATGGGTGCACCACCTCGGGAGGGATGCTCTGGTCGGTAGGTGCCTTGCAGGCCGGGTCGACAGGGGGGGGGGGGCTGCAGCTTGCAGTGTGGTTGGGTATGCGAGGGATGGGGTCGGGCTTCGAGCAACGGGGGATTTCGACAGTGACCTCGACGACTCAAGCGGGGGAGCATGCTTGCTCTCCCGTGGGGGGAGGGGGTGGGTTCGAAGGGGATGAGCTCGGTGGTGGGGTTCGAGCAGGGGAGCTCGACAACATAGTTTGACGCATGTCTTGCAGGGGAGGCGGAGGTGGCGCTCGGCAAGGGGAGAGGGACGTTCGAGTGCGGGAGGGGGAAGAGTAGATGGTATGTTCTACTAATAAGATTAAATATTAGGGACAGTTTGTCATTTTCAACAGAAACTGTCAAAGATAACGACCATCTTAAACGGAACATGACACATGGTTATGTCATGTAAGGGTGGGTTCGAAGGGGATGAGCTCGGTGGTGGGGTTCGAGCAGGGGAGCTCGACAACATAGTTTGACGCATGTCTTGCAAGGGAGGCGGAGGTGGCGCTCGGCAAGGGGAGAGGGACGTTCGAGTGCGGGAGGGGAAGAGTAGATGGTATGTTCTACTAATAAGATTAAATATTAGGGACAGTTTGTCATTTTCCAACAGAAACTGTCAAAGATAACGACCATCTTAAACGGAACATGACACATGGTTATGTCATGTAAGAGTTAAGCATTACTCGGGGTTTCTCGTGTAATTCACGATTATTCTGGTTTATGAATGTTATTGCGAAATTACTCAGGATTATGGGTGTAAAATCCCATCTTTTTATTATGGATTGCATCTAGGGCTTGCTATCGAGCCTAACGAGCCGAGCCAGGGCTGGGCTCGGGCCTATTCAAGCTTGTTAAGGAAATAGATGTTTCTTTGGTGAAAAAGTGTTTTGCCTAGGCTCGAACCTGAGACCTCCTTTTTAAAGATCGTCCACCTTACCAGTAGGCACCATCCCGAGTTGTATATAAAAGTTAAATTATAATATATATTGTAATATTCTGCTTGTTAATAAAAAAAAAATACTAAATGTCTATCTATAACCTAGATTAACATAGATAAAAGGTAGAAAATCCAAGTCTACAAACATAGTCCACCCAACATTGTTGTTATATAAACAACAGAAACACATAAACCATTAACAATGTTGCAAAATTAATACAAATAAAAACAAAAATCATTGTAGTTTCACAAATAGAATATAGGGATTTTATCACTTGTGCCCCTCCGAGATATCACAATATCAGTTATGCCCCTATCTTTTTGGTAATATCAGTTGTGCCCCTAACTTCTTGTTATTTTGTCAGTTGTGCCCCTCGGGTTAGTTACCGTCCATCCACAGTGCAAACGGACGTTAACTTTAAGGACATAGGCGGAATTACTTTTAAAAAAAGGTTAGGAGGTCATTTTACATCATCTTCCTCATCCTCTTCTTCTTCCTCCTCTTGCCCATCCTCTTCCTCCTCCAACTCCTCCTCTCTGCCCCCGCCCCTGTCCTGCGCCGCCTCCTCCCAGCCCCGCCCCCTCCCAGCCCGCCGCCCCCGCTGCTGCCCCTGCCCCCGCCCCTGCCCCGCCATCGCCTCCTCCCAGCCCCTCCCCCTCCCAGCCCGCCGCCCCCTCCCAGCCCGCAGCCCCGACCCCTTCCCCAGCCCCCTCACCTCCCCGTCCCTGTGCTCCCTCCCCTGAGCCGCCCCTCCCAGCCCGCTGCCCCCGCCGCTACCCCTGCCCCCGCCCCTGTCCCGCGCCGCCTCCTCCCAACCCCGCCCCCTCCCAGCCCGCCACCCCCTCCCAGCCCGCAACCCCCGACCCATTCCCCTGCCCCCTCGCCTCCCCGTCCCTGTGCTCCCTCACCTGAGCCGCCCCCTCCCAGCCTCGCCCCCTCCCAGCCCGCCGCTTCCCCTGCCCCCCGCCCCTGCCCCCGCGTCGCCTCCTCCCAGCCCCGCCCCCTCCCAGCCCGCCGCCCCCACCCCTTCCCCTGCCCCATCCCCTCCCCTCCCCATCCCTGTGCTCCCTCCCCTGAGCCGCCCCCTCCCAGCCCCGCCCCCTCCCAGCCCGCCGCCCCCGCCGCTGTCCCTGCCCCCGCGCCTCCTCCGGCCCCTTCCGCCCTCCTCCTCCACCTGTGGCTGAAGCTGAAACTGGAGTTGAATTTTTTCTTAAATTTTGATAAATTTTGACTAATTGATTCATAAAAAGTCATCCAAAAATTCAATAAAATTCATCGTTTGATCCGTAACGAGTGATATGTCCATGGAAATGTAAAAATTTTAGAGATTCGATGGATGCATGAAGGTGTTAGTAAGAGAGAGAAATTATGAAGAGAAGGAAGAAGAGCAAATGGAGGAGGAAGAAGATGAAGAAGGGTATGGACCATAATACCCTTGTTAACTACACCATGGTTTAAATAAATCATGGTTATTTTAATTTTTTGACGGTCAATCTGATGGAAGGGCACAACTGGTGACGGAGTAAGAATTTAGGGGCACAACTGATATTACCAAAAAGATAGGGGTATAACTGATATTGCGATATCTCGGAGGGGCACAAGTGATAAAATCCCTAGAATATATATATATGTTCCTTATCGAGCCCGTTATTGAGTTATCGAGCTGAGCAGGGCTCGGCTCGAGCTCGTCTCGATAAGCTATCGAGCCCAAAAATCTGGCTCGGGCTCGGCTCAATAGTTTAATGAGCCAAGCTCACGAGCCCTTATCGAGCCGAGCCCGAGCCTGGCTCATCGAGCCGAGCCCGAGCCTGGCTCATCGAGCCGTGACTCAATAGCCAGTCCTAATTACATCAATAAGAAGGTTGAAGACAAGCGGAGGTTGCGACAACATGTAGGTTGACAGGCATTGATGCTCTTATGAAATATATGTAGCGAGATGGGGGAACGCATCTCATTTTTTTACAAGGTTATATAGGGCATATAGGGTAATGAGGTGCAATGACTAATGGAGGGTCATGGAAAGGCAATGGGTCCATGTTAACGGTAGCTGAACGAGGGTCCTTATCTGCATCTGGTTTAGCTCCAGATGCAGATCTGCGGTCAGCATGCACACCCTACATTATGTCTAATCTTAAGGCCCTCTTCTTTCATTCTTCTTTGGTACGCTAGTCTAGTTTGGTCTGGTTCTTTGTCTTAGCCACACACCGCTTACTAGAGCTTGATACTTGGAATGCGGAATCCTTGACCATGCATTTACGGCAATCTTTTCTGGACAACCACACAAGATGATGGAGGTCTTTTCATGCTATCTTGTCTTCTTTCCTCTCATCACCCTTCTTTATACGTCTCCAAAACCTCCAGATTGATACAAATCAGCACGATAAAAAAGGAAAACTGTAAGTACTTCCCTATTGCTATGGGTTCCATTTAACATTTTCTTTAGAATACTAGGTGTGTCTTGAATTGATTGGTACTTCCACGGCGAATGGTTACAGTTTTCTTTAGAATGGAGAACAAGTGATGGGTAGTATATGTGAGTTATGATGTACACATGCTTTTCTTTAAGCAATGTGGCTTGAGGAAAACTTGACAATTGAAACAAAAACAAACATATCTTGAAAGTTGATGAAACATGAGCTATAATCGAGAGGGTTTGGCCTCGAGGTCCAAATTCCAATAAGATTAATCACTTTTTTGGTGGAATTTCCATATTAGGCTTTATATTTCATGTAGTATAATACCTACACACTTTAAGCAGCATTCCAAAGTAATTGGCTTTTGGCAGTGTCAAACTAGGTTTTATTAGTATGCATGTTTGGGCAGCATGCTATTCAGATAGCGAGAAGCACATCCACATCTTTCTAGTTTGCTGGTAGTGTAGACTGCTTAGATTTCTAGATTACTCTGTTTCCATAAACAAGTCCAATATGCCTAGAATTTTGGAAGTTGATTTCACCATTTAGTTTGGATTATCTTTTATCGTAATGGAATTGTCTTGCATAACCTCATAACATCATTTAAGCCTCCTAATTTATTGCAGTGAAGTGAGTGGAGACAGGGAAGTGCAACGAACCATGTTGGAATTGCTCAATCAACTTGATGGTTTCAGCAGTGATGAGCGTATAAAAGTTAGTGGCTTCTGTTCTCTCTCTGATTTCCTGTGTTACATCACACAGATTCATTAAAGGAGGCCTATGGAAATACTTGTTGCATGTCAGAGTCAAACTTCTAGGCAATCTATGATGCTTTTATTAAAAGAATCCAGCTTGCTTGTTTACCTACGCCTCACAAAAATGTTAACATATTTTTACACTCCTAAAAATAACATTGCTGCATTGCAACCATATTGCTAAGAGCACCAGCGTTGTAGGTGACCTGTCCATCCATCTATTGTGTAAGAGCTGACTTCATCAAATTTATATCCTTCTCTAAATGTTATCCAGAACGAGTCCCAGGGGGAGAAATCTTACCAGCTAGCTCTTATGCCAAAGTGCACTAACGGTTAAATCTTGATTGCCAGACTTAGATTTTGGAAATCTGGCATTTGATCGACTTACTTTTTTTAGTGCAGTTAATGAAATGTGCTCTGGAGTAGAGGCCCTTTGAACCAAATGGGTGGTCACTCTATGGACTGATGAAAAGAAAATTCCTTGTATATTAAAAGAACAGTGATTTACACCTGCAATAAAGTGTGGAAAAAATATTTATACAAAGGTAGCGGACATCCTGCACAGTACTCTTGCATCCAAAATGAGGGAGATCATTTGGCTTGATAATCCAAAAAAACATGACCAAGCCAAACAATACTGGGATTAACCAAACAATTGAGAAAACTTAAAGAACCAAGAACTTGCAAGTCCAACCACCCAACATGCAAGATCCAGCGTGAACAAAATGGCCGGTTACTCACGAAAATACAAATTGTACCGTGGGATTCACTATCTTGAGCTATTAGTCCAATGCTTATACCATGGTTTAGTGACAATGGATTGGCATGTAAGATCCAACCAGAAAAATGGGACGAGGGTTAGGAAGTACAAGCAGTTCTACGAGATTTTCTGTCCTGTGTTGGTCACAACACCTCTTGCGAAGTCTACTGAGTTTCCTGACCTTGTTGCCTGGTTTTTGAGTTGAAAATTTGGCATTTGGCCATCGTACTTTGGTAGTGTGATTTAGTGAGAAAGGTGCTCTAGTAGTAGAGTAGGCCTTTCTGAGGTGGTTGCATTGTGGACTTGTATGAAAACTGTTTTTTCTTGCATTTTAATATGACATATTGGTGCACATATATCACATTTTTCATGATCTAGCACATGGGATCAAATTTTGCCGAAATACAACCGATTTTTGATAAATTTCGGTTTTGGAAGGTGACCGAAATTCGGCCGAAATGGTCTATATCGACCAAAATTTGGGGCCCCAGTTCAGAAACTGACCGAAATTTCGATCGAGTTTCGACCGAAATTTCGTTTCGGTCGGTCACCGAAATGGTGACCGAAATCGAAATTTGAGACCTTTATCTAGCCCAACCAGGGTATACCCACTTAAATGGTCTGGTGGTAGTGCAGTGTGCCTACCGCCCAAAAGACCAGGGTTCAAATCCCCCCTTGTGGGGGTTGCATTAGGTAGTCGACAACCATCGTAAAAAATAGTCAAATCTTTCAACATGGATTTGAGCAAGAATCCATGTAGCCGACCCTACTTATAGTGGGAGAAGGCTTTGACATCTGATCTATATAGCTCAACCAGTAAAAAAATGTCCTTTCAATATTGTTATAGAAGTTGCTACTGCATTGAAGCTTTTAAGTGTTCATGACTTAGGTCGGTACTTTATGATTGGTTCCCTGCATGTTTTCCCTTATTTTACTTTGCAAGTTTATATAAATATGTTCAGGTTATAGCAGCAACAAATAGGGCTGATATTCTGGATCCTGCACTGATGCGATCAGGTCGTTTGGATCGAAAAATTGAGTTTCCTCATCCAACTGAAGAAGCAAGGGCTCGGATTTTACAGGTTGGAGAAAGCACATGTATCCTTCTCCACTTTGAAATGACTTTACTCTGATCAACATTTGACACGATCTTTGTGATACTGCAGATCCACTCAAGGAAGATGAACGTAAATGTCGATGTAAATTTTGAAGAGTTGGCCCGCTCTACAGATGATTTCAATGGGGCTCAGCTTAAAGCCGTTTGCGTAGAGGCTGGCATGCTAGCTCTTCGGAGAGATGCCGACGAGGTAATGGCTCAACTGCTCTACTTGTGGAAGAGAAAATAGTTAAACTGTCATGCCGGACATCATTAGAGAATTCGACAACGGTGGGTAAAATCCCTAAGATTCGTGACACCTGCAAGGCAACACAAAATGAAACAACATAAGCCAAACAATTGTGGCCATACAACTATAAGTCTATAGTCCAGCAAATTGAGCAATCAAATCCAAGAGCTGAGCAACCAAAGGCTGACAGGGATGCTCAAGTTCCTAGGACAATCACCCAAAATCAAAAGCCGAATGATACGATAAGGGAGAAACAAACCACCTAGTAAATGCTTAGTCCAAATTAACTAATTCTGCTTAGCTCAGTTTGCAGAAGACAAGAATGTCCACATTGTCTTTCTCACTGACTTCCTACTACCACCCCCCTTGCCACACCATCACATCTGTATGGAAGATCTACATACTGCTAAGATCAGTTAAACAAGAAAAAACCAGACCTGCTTGGTCATGCCAGCTTGATGATGATCCTCACCTCTTAGATGTGTCTTTCACGGTTCCACTTCGAGAAGCTTGCCTCGTGTCACATCATCATTGATGCCTCCCACATCCTCCTTTTTAACATCTGTGGGAAGAGGGGAAAGGGGGGGCATGGCTCCAAGACAAAGCCCTCAAATTAGTGAATTTGCAACCTCTTGGAGTATATAACTATGGTTTTAATTCGTCTTAAAGATACAAAAGAACGGGGTTTGGGGTTGTAATTGCTACGGGCTGGGCCTCTGTATCGACTCTGGTTTGTTACAGAACGATGAGTTCAAGATCTTTTCTTTAAATAAAAAGGAATAGACTGGTTTAGTTATCTGATCAATCTGTTTAAACTTGGCTCCCCGTGGAATTTATCCCAGAATGCTTGTTATTTTGGGTGGGTTTTACAATTATTTAGGTGTTTGAGTTAATCTCGGGTACTTTATTTCTTGAATTACAGGTGACACACGAGGATTTCAATGAGGGAATCATCCAAGTGCAAGCTAAGAAGAAATCCAGCTTAAACTATTATGCTTGATGCAGTTGCCACTTAGACATGGCATGGCTTTACCCTTTACTATTGTACCATGTTCTAAATCTATATTTAAAGATTTTTGTCATGATAATTTTTTTAAGAAATTCAAGCCTCTGGGGGCCAATCTGGTAATGTTTCAATTATTGCTGGATTCTTTCACCTTTTCATTATCTTTGTGAAACTATGGACTTCTATTTCATTGGGGCAGTAGGCTAGTTTACTCTTGTTTCTTTTTATAGGTATCATGCTGGATGTTTGACCTGCAAACGACTTAGTTTACTGCTCCATAATCACATATTGTAGATTCTGTACTTCTTTGATTTTTGATGAGTTAGAGATTCACAAATAGTAGAACTCGTTTGATTTTTATTGTCGCCATCTTCATGCTATTTGACTGTACCTCAATGCCTCGTGTCTTAGATGGTAGTTGAAATGGTAAAATCTTGTTGGTCGTGTAGCGGGTAATTATATGTTGCCAGGTAGGGCTGTTAATCGAAACGAAATGTAGCAAATGAACCTTTGTTCGAGTTTGTTCGATAAGAAACTCCTAAAGTTAGAGTTTGGTTTGATAAAGGTTTGATAGGATATGTTCAAAGTTTGTTTAAGTTCTATTCGATAATAGTTTGTTAACGATTTAATTTAATTCATACCTGTTTAGATTTACAAGTTTGAAATTGGAATTTGATAAGCAGGGGAGAACTTACTCTTGATGACGATTTTGGCAGCTTGCACTTTGAGCCTTAAGATTAACTGAGAAAAACCACATGGTGCCTACACAAGCTTGCGTTAACTTCCTTATTGAAGTCTAGAATACCGATTTCAAGTGTGCACATTTCTTTAGTAGGCTATTGATGATGTTTAGGGATAAGGGATCCGCCGAGGTGTCATTTATGTTTATCAAGATAATTGAGTTTTGAAGCATAACAAGAGCCCGAGGAGGATGATTTCTTGGGTGCTCTTGATAAATCCGTGGAGTGCGATGAAGTCTTAACTTAAGGTGTCAAAGACCTTAACAAAGTCATTCTTGCGGGTCTTTATGCTTTACGCTTTTTCAAGTGAGGAGGATTTCCAATGTCAATAAAAAACAAGTAGCGACCGAGCGACGCTTTATAAAATAGCATCAGGTTGTGGTTCATTTAGTTTTGAAGAACACCATTAATCAAGGACTTTAGAGATTAAGCGAGATGTGTCATGACAAGTTGGTATCAAGAATGTGGTGGAAGAATGCTTTTAGGAAGCGGGCAAAGGCTCATGCATGGAAAAAAACGTAACATTTATTGGTCATAACAATTGATGTGGAGGCAATAATCAAAGAATTACCACATTTAGTAAAAACATGGAAAAATTAAACATGTTTAGATTTTATATTAATATGTTATGAAAACTGATGGAATAAGATTGAATTTTAAAATAAATCAAAATTTTATTAGGTATGAATTGATTTAAATCCCACTTAATGGTCTAGTGGTAGTACAGTGTGTCTACCACACAAAAGATTAGGGTTCAAATCCCACTCTTGCAGGGGTTGCGTTAGGTAGTCGACGGCTAGCGTAAAAAATAGTCGAATCTTTCAACATGGATTTGAGCAAGAATCCATGTAGCCGACCCTACTTATAGTGGGAGAAGGCTTAGCACATGAATTGATTTAAATAATTATTGTTCAATCAAATTAATATTTTAATAAAAACTAAAAATATATTTACAGTTATGGAGAGGCGTGTGTGGGCAAGGTATTGCATAGCAATGTAGGTGCCACTTATTGTTGAAGAAAGGTGTTGAGAGTAGGCTGCTTGGCATAGACGAGGTCTACATAGCATGTCATGGACCGAGGGTCACTAGGTGTGTGCAATATGATTAGGCAAGAAAATTCTAAGATGAGTCTACAAGCCTTATTGTACGAGGGTAAGAATGGGTTTTGATTGTATATTACTTCTTTCTTTACTTTTTATATTTACATGTTAAGTATTTGTATAAATTGTTTCACCTTTGATAATATTTCTTCTGTTCTTTTAGAATAGTTAGCTCATTCTCTACTCAAGACATATCTTGGGTAAGGAGGAGGTTACAAAGGTCCCTGCTCACCTCATACTTCACGCATGAGCACAAGTAGGAGCAATAAGGAGGTTGAGCTCTGCCTTTTGTAGGCTTTTACTTTCCAAGACTAGATTTTTATTTCATATAATGCAATTTTATTTCATTTATAGATAATGCATGTTTAGACATCTGTTTGTACTCTAATGGAACACTTAGAGTAGGAGTAGAATCTATCATTCACATTCTGCTTTAAACGCTATACTTAAATAAGAAACATTTGAATGTTTTATCTAATGTGGTTGTATGCTTGAGACTGAGCGCATCCTGTGCTTTAGATATGAACTCTATAATAGTGACCACTCCAGATCAAATTTGTTAGCCAGCATTGAGAAAGAGATTGCTGCAGACCTCCTTGTTGGGTTTATTGCAGTTCACCCAACTTGGGGGCTGCAGCAATTTGCCCATCTTGCATGGTATCTATGATATTTTCCCAAGTCTTTGGGCAGCCCCTTTCGTTCCTTCATTCCAGCCGATTCCAGGGATTCGCCTATCCCATTCCACAACAGGGAACGAAGCCCTAGCCCTTGGGTGTTTCCTCTCCCATTCCAGCAACAACAACAAGGGTCTTGCGACCCCTCTTCGTCTTCCTCCACGCGCGCCAGGGAGCCCGAGTGAGAGAGAGGGAGATAGAGCAGCGACCGAGCTCGAGAGGAGCAACAGTTAGGGTTGCGGATTTGTGAAGAGCAGCGTTTGGGCGAGCTCGAGTGGGAGCAGCAGTTGGAAGTCATTGTGGACGGCTCAAGGAGCCGAAGCCATCGTTTTGGGTCTCCATCCGGGAGCCCCTTCAGAGAAGCCACCTATTCTTCTTGGTTTAGAGCACATTTGGTATTGCTAGATATCTAGAGATTGTTAGATACCCGTAGAAGAACTATCATTGTGCTTGTGGCTTGTATCTCGTTTTTATTGGGCAACAAAATCGAAAGAACATTTGGCTCATCTTGACCATAGTGAAATCATTGCTGATCTTGCCCTGTGGTTTTTCCCTTGCTCACATCGAGTAAGGGTTTTCACGTAAAAGTCTTTGTCTTGTGTGGTTACTTGTGTGATTGCTTGTTATTGTTGTCATTTGGTTCTCGAGTGGGGAACTCATATTTCTTGTTGTGCCATCTTTGCTGCAAGACAGAATTTAGGGGATGCTCCTCTTGTGTGTCATCCCCAACAAGTGGTATCAGAGCTCAGGTTGAGTGAAATGGGCGAAGATGATGAGGGCACAATTATTAAGCTCACAAGTAGCAACTGGCATATCTGGAAAGCCAAGATGGAAGATATTTTGTATTGCAAAGACCTCCACGATCTCGTGGAGGGAGCGAGCGCCAAGCCAGAGAACATATCCGCAAGCGAATGGACAAAGTTGAACCGAAAGGTCATTGGAATCATTCGGAAGTGGCTTGACATGTCTGTTTTCCATCATGTGGCTGAGGAGACAAATGCAAAGGAGTTGTGGGACAGGTTATCCGAACTCTATGATCAGATGACTGCAACCAACAAGGCTTTCTTGATTAGAAAGCTTGTGAACTTGAAATACAAAGACAAGACCAAAGTGGTAGAGAATTTGAATGATTTCCAAAGCATCATCAACCAATTGACTTCCATGGGATTGATACTTGATGACGAGTTGCAACCACTTCTCTTGTTGGGTTCATTGCTAGACAATTGGGAGATTCTAGTAGTTATTGTATGCAACTCTGCGAAGGATAGCAAGTTGACCATGGCTATGGTCAAGGGTAGTCTCTTGAATGAGGAGATCAGGCATCACTCATCCGGAGAGGCTTCCTCCTCTTCACATGTGTATGCAGTTGAGAGGAGAGGAAGATCCATCAACAGAGGAAAGTCACAGGAGAGGCAGTAATCCAGAGACAAGTCGAAGGGCAGAGGACAGTGTTACCATTGCCAGAAGCCCGATCACTGGAAGAGAGATTGCAGGGTTTGGAAGAGAGAGCAAGATGAAGCCAAGAAAGATCAGAAAAATGAAGATTTAAAAGCACCTGTGGCAGACGATAGGGCAGATGAGGTGATTCTTACCATCCAGGATCAGTGCTTGCATGCAGTGAGTGATTTGGAGTGGGTCGTTGACACGGCCGCCTCCTATCATGTAACTCCACACATGGAGTTCTTCACCACCTACACTAGGGGTGATTATGGACGAGTCGTGATGGGTAACGAGAATTACTCTAAGATCGTGGGCATGGGTGCCATCTCGACTCAGACTAACGTTGGGTGCTCAACGACCCTGCAGAATGTGAGGCATGTTCCTGACGTGCGCCTTAGCCTTATATATGGATCACAACTAGATAGTGAAGGCCACCATATGAAATTCGACGACAGCAAGTGCAAGATTAGCAAGGGTTCTGTCATCATGGCTAGAGGCAGTTTGTGTTGTACACTCTACATGACTAGAGTGAAGGTCATGGATGGCAGTTTGCATGCCAGTGAGGTAGACACATCAGACCTGTGGCACCGTCGGCTTGGCCACATGAGCCAGAAGGGTTTGCAGCTTTTGAGCAAGAGAGAGTTGATCCCCTACCACAATGACATCACTTTGTCTCCTTGTGATGCATGTGAGGTTGAGAAGAGCAGGAGTGCACCATATAGAGTCAGATCTAAAGTGAAGGGAGACTGTCTACAGCTGGTTCACTTAGACGTTTGTGGTCCTATGGACACAACCTCCTTGGGAGGCAACATGTATTTTGTCACCTTCATTGATGATGCATCTAGGAAGGTGTGGGTGTATGTGCTGAGGACGAAAGATCAAGTTTTTGCTTGTTTCAAGAAATTTCATGCCATGGTTGAGCGTGAGACAGGAAAATTGTTGATACGCACAGACAATGGGGGAGAGTACACCTCCCTTAGCTTTCAGGGCTACTGCGCAGAGCATGGCATCAAGCATGAGAGGACAGAGCCAGGCACACCCCAACACAATGGTCTTGCTGAGAGGATGAATAGGACCATTATTGAGAGAGTTCGCCGTATGCTGAAGATAGAAAGTTTCCCACGAGCTTTTGGGCTGAGGCGGTTCGCACCACATGTTACTTGATCAAGCGATCTCCATTGGTTCCTTTGGGCTTCCAAATTCCAGAGCGTGTTTGGACAGGGAAGGACCCTCATATGCTCATTTGAGGGTGTTTAGATGCAAGGCTTATGCATTAGTACCAAAGTAGCAGAGGAAGAAGTTGGATGACAAGGCAATGCCTTGTATCTTTCTTGGCTTGGAGATCTGGAGTTTGGATACCGTCTTTGGGATCTAAGAAAGAAGACTATCACCAGGCACATGAATGTGATCTTTTATGAGAATCAGACATTGGCAGAGGACATCACTAAGAGTGGTGATGGAGATGAGATTTTCGTGGATGATGACAGTGATGAGGACATAGGTCCCTCTCCAGTATAGTGTACATGTGGAGAGGATGAGCAGCTAGAGCAGCACGAGCCATATGCAGGCCCCGTTGATGCAGGTCCAGGGGACGTAGGGTAGGGGGAGCAACCTCATCCACATGCAGATGCAACAGAGCCTCAGGTCAGGAGATCTGAGAGGACACGCCAGTCATCATCCCGTTACCCCACTTCCAGGTATGTGATGCTTACAGATGCAGGTGAGTCGTACACCTTTGAGGAGGCACAAGAGCACAAGGACAAGGGTCATTGGCGCAATGCAATGAATGAAGAGATGCTATCTCTCAGAAAAAATCACACTTATGATCTTGTTGAGCTTCCCAAAGGCAAGAGAGCCTTGAAGAACAAGTGAGTTTACAATCTAAAGTCTGATGACAGTGGCAAACAGGTAAAGCACAAGGCCAGATTGGTAGTGAAAGGATTCAGCCAGAAAGAAGAGTGGACTATGATGAGATCTTCTCTCCCGTAGTGAAGATGAATTCAGTAAGAATGGTGCTAGGACTTTTTGCTAGAGTGGACCTTGAGCTGGAGCAGATGGATGTGAAGATGGCGTTTCTTCACAGTGATTTGAAAGAAGAGATCTACATGGAGCAACCACAGGGATTTCAAGAGAAAGGGAAAGAGCACATGGTTTGCAGGTTAAGGAAGAGTCTTTATGGCATGAAGTAAGCCCTGAGACAATGGTACTTGAAGTTTGATGCTTCCATGGTAAAGCAGGTTTCAATAGGACTACAACCGATCCATTTGCATATGTTCATCGTCTTCTCAATGACAGGTTCGTCATTCTTTTGATCTATATGGATGATATGTTGATTGTAGGTCATGATTCCAATTTGATTGCAAAGCTCAAGAGAGAACTCTCCAAAGAGTTTGAGAAGAAATATTTGGGCAAGGCAAGCCACATCCTTGGAATGCAGATTACAAGGGACATGAAGAAGCGCATGTTGTGATTGTCACAAGAAAGCTATGTTGAATGCATGTTAGAGCGGTTCAATATGAAGAATGCCAAGCCTGTCAGCATGTCTTTAGCCTCTCTTTCAAGCTAACTAAAGAGTCATGTCCATCCACTTCTGAGGAGAAAACAAAGATGGCTAAGATCGCATACCAAGCTGCAGTTGGGAGCCTCATGTATGCAATAGTTTGCACTAGACCCGATATAGCCCATGCAGTGGGCGTGGTAAGCAGATTCATGTCCAATCCGGGAAAGGACCATTGGGAGGCCATGAAATGGATCTTGAGATACTTGAGAGGTACCTCAAGTATGTGTTTTTTTGGGAGGTCAGATCCCAGACTATGTGGCAACACTGATGCAGATATGGCAGTTGACATGGACTAGAGAAAGTCTACCTCATGGTAAATTTTCACATTTGCAGGGGGAGCCATATCATGGCAATCCAAGCTACAGAAATGTATTTCTCTCTCGACTACCGAGGCAGAATACATAGCAGCAACAGAGGCTGGGAAAGAAGTGTTGTGGCTACAATGCTTTCTTGGTGAGTTTGGATTGAATGACAGTGAGTCAATTGTGTTTTGTGATAGCCAGAGCGCTATAGACCTGAGCAAGAGTACCATGCACCATGATCGCATAAAACACATTGATGTGAGATACCATTGGCTGAGGGATGCAATTGAACAGAAGCAGCTCATGTTGAAGAAGATTCACACTGATGAGAACCCCTCAGACATGTTGACCACGATAGTCACTCGTGACAAGCTTCAGCTCTGTAGAGAGCTGAGCAGTGTCACTTCTTATTGATCTCCATCACTGGACCACACCTCCCCGTTGGGGATGGAGGGGGAGGTTGTTGGGTTTATTGCAGTCCAACCCCAACTTGGGGGCTGCAGCAATTTGCCCATCTTGCAGGGCATCTATGATATTTTCCCAAGTCTTTGGGCAGCCCCTTTCGTTCCTTCATTCCAGCCAATTCCAGGGATTCGCCTATTCCATTCCAGAACAGGGAATGAAGCCCTAGCCCTTGGGTGTTTCCTCTCCCATTCCAGCAACAACAACATCAAGGGTCTTGGGACCCCTCTTCATCTTCCTCAAAACGCGCCATGGAGACCGAGAGAGATATATAGCAGTGGTCGAGCTCCAAAAGAGCAACGACTAGGGTTGCAGATTTGGAAGAGCAACATTTGGGCGTGCTCGAGTGGGAGCAGCAGTTGGAGGTCGTTGTGGACGACCTCAAGGAGCCGAAGCCATCGTTTTGCATCTCCATCCGGGAGCCCTTCAGGGAAGCCACCTATTCTTCTTGGCACATTTGGTATTGCTAGATACCTAGGGATAGTTAACTACTGGTAGAAGAACTATCATTGTATTTGTGGCTTGTATCTCGTTTTTGTTGGGCAACAAACCGAAATAACTTTTGGCTCATCTTGACCATAGTGAAATCGTTACCGATCTTGCCCCATGGTTTTTCCCTTGCTCACATCGAGTAGGGGTTTCCGCGTAAAAGTCTTTATCTCATGTTGTTGCTTGTTATTGTTGCCATTTGGTTCCCGAGTGGGGAACCCATATTTGTTGTTGTGCCATCTTTGCTATAGGACAGAATTTAAGGGATACTCCTCTTGTGTGTCATCGCCAATACTCATGAAACACTGACAGTAGACCCCGTGATTGGGTTACTCCTGTCAAAATTATCCTTACAGGCAAGGATCTCAGAAGACTTAGTTGGGATCAATCTTGAATATTCAACAACTAACCATTTCCTACTAGAGCATGACTGAACCAATAGTGTTCATTTGGAGAGGATGACAGTCCATGATGAACAACCACCACCATGGCAATAATAGACTCAGTTGACAGTCCATGATGGAGTACTGCCTGGAGATATCAAAGAAGTGGTTCTAAGTGTAACATCAACCAAGGATGCTTTGGCTTCAACTTCTATTATTAGAGGTATTTTGTTGGTTTAAGACTTTTCATTATATAATCTATCTAACATGGGAACACCGCACTACTTCATATTTAATAAATCCCTACCATGACAGGTAAGACCACTGGCCATCTTAAATGTCTGTTTAGAGTGATATTGACAAGTGGGAAAATGTTCATCTCATACTAGTTAAATTATGTAAGCATATTTTGTAATGATAGTTATTAGCTAATATGTATGATCATCATCCTGATGCAGGAATTCGCTGTATTGCTCAAGACATGACTGGCTACTTTAAAAGGAAGCTTCTATTTCAGATTTTAACCTTCACATATTTGAGTTGCTTGGCATGATGGACATTAATGAATCCACGATTCATCTACCTTATTGTATGATCTTATCTCAATTCCCAAGAAAATTCAATTAATAAACCCCTTAAAATACTAAAATAAACATTGCATAGTACATAAATAATTAGGACTAATTATTGTATATTTAAATACCAATTTTCCCTTTGTATATATTGTACATTTTCTCTTCCGTTCTCTTCTTTTTTAGATCATAATAAAATCCATAAAAGTTAGTGAAAAATGTATATATGTTGGTTTGTAAATATAGTCTTGATTAAAAATACAAAAACACCAAAACCTCAAAAATCCGTGTTTTATTGGCTTTAAAATACTTGAAAACTGTATATCTCATTGAGATGAACAACTTTCATGAGAAACTTTTTTTATTTTGAGTCCCTTTTCTATTTCTTTTCTATTTTTCTTTATTTTTTATATTTTTTTATTTTTCCTATTTGACCATGTGGTAGCTCGTGGGCACGGACGCAACCTGACTCTTTATCTCCGCTCGCCTCGCACACGGGCTGTTGGATCCCTTGATCCAACAATGCATGATCCTTCATCTATGCCTCTTCTTTCAAATGTTGAATCACTTCATCCAACGATGCTTGGAAGCGCACCGCTTCTGCCATCCATCGCTGCATGTTCACTCCAAGGCTGCTCGATGTCCACTGATCAAATGGATGATGAACTCAAAAATCACCTCTTTAATTATAAAGAATTGTAGTACAGGAGACGAAATTCGATTCAACAAAGACAACACCTTCGAATATGTGGAGATTAATTTACTTGGTAAGTGTACCATGGTCGAAATCAGGGTCACGAGCCTCTTCATCTATTTATCAAATTTTGTTGATTAATTAATGTGTGAGTATATTCTCATTTTAGGTCTTCATGCATATGCATAATAAAATGCAGATACAATAATGCAAAGAAATGTAACTAGAATCACAAATCATGATGCATGTAATTTTTATGTGATTTTTCAATGCAATTATAAGATTTTGCATGAACATAATCCATGATTAATGGAATGCAAGACAAAATGCCCTAAAAAATATATATCAATGAGCACAGATTCTGGTTCTTTTTAAGAGTAAAATTAAGCATTAAAAATCAAGAGCAAGCATCTATTGATGGCAAAGATTTATAGATCAAGAGACACTATATCCAAATTCATCATTTTTCTTTTAGTGTCAAATTAATAAATCAAACATGCCATTAGATAGAGAATTAAATAAGCTTCAAAACGTCACTGAAATCATGCAATTTGGACCTAATATGCTCAAGATACGAAGGAAACAATACAAGGGCATAAATGTAATCAAAATGTGAGAAAAAGAAAGATAAATATTGTAAATGGGTCCCTGGAGGGACCCATTTGCGAATACCAAAAACCGACGGGGACATGTATAATTTATCCTTTTGTGTGGGGGTGTCTTTGCAAATATCGAAACCCGGCATAGTCTTCTTGCAAAATGTCCAGGCGTGTACGTGAGGCATGCTCGCCTAGACCTGGATGTCATTCTAAGAACTCCGATGTGCTTTCTGTAAAATACCCAACCCCTCACATGCGGGACACGCGAGAGGCCATGCTCAGAGGAGGCGCAACCTCGGGAATGATGTGGCATAACCTGATGCTTCGTGAGGGGTCGGCTTGGTGTCTGACCATGCAGCTTCGGAGAGGCGACGTGTGGTGACCTGGGCCGTTGGATGGCTGCCACGAGGTGCCATGCAATGACATATGGGCTTCTCCTCCGCCGAGGGGAGTGATGGCGTAGGCTGGGCTCTGGCGAGCTTGTCATAGCTCTGTCGGTCTCCCCTGCATTCGTCAAAGATCTGTAGGCCTTCGTAGCGACCTTACGAGCATCACTGGTGGAAGGAGAAGCTTCCAAGCTAGATGAAGGTGGCGGTCGATGTCACCTCACCAGAGAGGAAGCTCGAGATCGGCGATGCGGTGAAGACTCCGACCATTGACTTCCTGCAAGAGTTAGAAAATAGCCGAAGCATTGCGTGAAGTGCGGGGAAGTGAGATGGAGCGGGAGACCGAAGGGGCGGAGATGGAGAGGTATCAAGTTGGATCCTCTCCAGCGAGGCGGAGAGAAAAGGGGCGGACGTGGAGGAGGTTCTGTAGAAGGGAAGAGGGCGAGTGGAGGTAGTGACAAGGGTGAGGGTGACATGGCGGAGCTCATGAGGTGGTCAGGGGATGATGGAGATGACTGTGAACGACGGGGAAATTATGAGAAAATTGAAGTGAAGCCAGTGGGAGGAGGTACCTGGAAGTTAGGAGAAGAAGACGACAGATGTAGACGACTTCGGCTGAGCTTTGGAGGAAGCTCCGGTCTTCGCATAATGAGGCCCGCCATTCCTCAGTGCTCAATTGGCTGCTAGGCAGCCAAGGCATGGCGATCGACGCCATGGATCTCACCCGGAGCTCTGCCCATTATTTCCTGCCAATTCTGCCTCCTCCTGCCACGAGGAGGGGAAGGAAGCTAGGGGGAAGCTTCGTAAGTTGGTGGATAAGGGTTACGGGAGGCGGAGCTTTGGGTTTTATACACGGAGGAGATGGGTGTTACTGGAGGTGGTCGAGGTTTTTACAACGATCGATTGAAGGCTGCGAGTAGTAATGGCGAGGCGTTGGGGGTTATGCGAGGGAGAGGGCTATGAGGGCTTTGCAGGGCGGTTGTTGGGTGGTGGAGAGGTGAACGGAGACACCTTCCAAAATAGGAAGTGGCGGCTGAGGGAAATGTAGGCGTAACGCCCGGGGAAGGGGTGATCTGGAGGAAGACAATGGGTTCTTAGCCATTGGATCAAGGGATCCAACGGTCATGATCAAGGCATGGTCGTGTGGTCAAGATGCACTCGATCAGATCGCATCCAATGGTGGAGAGGTAAGCAGATGCATGCAGTCGAGATAGGGATTGGAGTCCCATCCAACGGCAGAGATGAAGCAGGTGATGTGGCTAGGTGAGAGCTGTAGGTTAGGAGGGAGATCAGGCAACTGTGAGCAGAGCGGGAGTGGGTGGTTCGGATGAGATCCAGTGATCTCATCAGACGACTGAAAATGAAGCAGGAACTAATGGCTAAGATGGAAGCGGGTAGACTCGAATCCAACGACCAAAAGAGAGGCTGGGTGGCAAGAAGAGGGAACGACCGCGTGGCAGCTCCAGAGAAAGCCACGTGGCTGCTCCAAAAAAATCAATAAATACAAATATAAGGAAAAATCCAAAAGAAATAAAACGAAGCAAAATTAAGAAAAAGTCAAAACACGGAAGTTGTAGATCTTGATGAGATCTACAAGTTTCTTGTTGGACAAAAAGTCAAAAGAGATCGTTTATAAAAAAATGTATTTTTGGGCACATTTTTAAAGGGTAAAACACTGCTTTAGGTTTTGAGTTTTTTTGTATTTTTTATCTCTTTTAAAATCCAAAACTATTATAGACAATAATTAACGTAATTTTTATGGGTTTTAATAAAATAGAAAAATAAGGAAAATGGTTAGTAATTAAGTACAATAAATTATGTTAGCATTTTGAAGTTATTTATAGGTTAATTATACACAAAATATACACAGTATAATACAAGTTAATATTAGTGATTTAATTGCGTTTTTATTGAATTATTTAAGCTAGAAGATTAATATATGGATTTTAACATGATAAATCCAAGATTCGTCATACCCCTATACTTAAACTATGCTCTTCCTTGAGCATCTAAAGAATGAAGGAGTCAGATTAATTCCTAACAGTGCATGTGAAAGTTTCAAGGCTCAATTCTTCGAAGACCCTTAATTTAAGTGATCCTAAAATTCTGGGCTCAAGCATACTCTAGTCAGAAGGAATCCAACTTCTCTAATTACCAGACTCTCTGTTTGTACATATAATATAATGATATGATTTTAGGGTACTACAATCATGAGAGTCGAGTCGAGACATCACCCAAAGTTTCAGTCCACGAGACTCTCCTCTAGACCTAATCCTCAACACTTGGGAATAAGTCTATTCTTGCTTCAGTCAACTGTCTCGTTAGTTTGTCAGACTTGAAAGTGTAGATGGATGGCTAGATGATGGAGGGCATAGAATTGTGTCTATTTTTCTTTCCCTCACATCGGAACAAGGGACCTCTCCAGTGCCTTATTACTCAACACATATATTTTTATTTTATCAATCAATATGCCCGTCAAGAGAATTCGGAGTCATCTGCACTTATTTTTTTGGGAGTACACCGGGGTGTGTCTCTTTTGAGTATCTAAGATACCTTTGACACCCAGACTTATGTCACTATACGATACAGGGCCCTTTTATGGTGCTAGCCTGACTCCTTGGTCCTAAAAGTGTTTGGTACAAGTGGACACTTTGAAAATGGTTGGGAGCACTCGCCATTTGTGGAAGCTCTTTGTAATTTAACTTTGAAGGATATAGCTTTTCTTTGAATTTTTCTTTCTTTTCTTTTATTTTCTTTTTGGCTAGGTCCACTGCTTTTACCAAAGTTGACGCACACTGATCAATAATTAAATTAGATTTCACCACACCCTAGCACATATGTAGATATCAAATGATAGCATGCGAACTTATTTACATACTGGCTAGGGTTTTGATGACACTCAAGATTATTGAAGCCTTCATTAACTTCATTCCATCCTCGAGTATCATTAGATCGGGTCCAGATTCAAATCACCAGTCCTAGTTCTTCAAGTGATATCTCAACTCATCTCATCAATCATGCAGTTGTGAATGTGTTGTGCTGATCATATTCTTTTGAAGGTAGAGATGAAGAGTGCAATATATCGCTCAAATATTTCAAACTAGGGAAGTGTAGATTATTTAGTTCAAAACCATAATGACTAAGGCTGGCTAACTCAGACTCTCAAGATCTTAGAAGTCGAGTGTCATCAAATCCTCAAGTCTTGAGTGAATGTGAATATGTCAGGAATATACCAACTACTCGGTTAGTGATTTTTGTGATTTTTATCTTTTGTAATTTTTTATGGATTTTAATTGTTTTCAATCAATTTTTTTAATTTAATTGTTTTCAATCAATTTTTTTTAATTCTCTTGAGAGACAATGACTGGCCCAAGCTTATATGAATAGTTGCATCTACTTTCCAGCCAGTATGGGTGTAAATACGGACTGTTAGACGGACCCGTGTTACTTGAGGACGAAGCCACAAACAATGTCCTCTAAACCACCCATTCTGCTAAGGGAGACCAAGGTTCCCTAACTGAAGAGTATCTACTCATTTTAAGCCTAGTAGTCAAAGTCTTTATCAAAGAAAAAGTTTTTTATTTTTTAGATTTTTATGGAGTTCTTGAAAAAGAGTTAATTTTAATTACAAAAAGTTAATCACTTAATTTTGAAAGATTGATGAACTAATTCTTACAAAAAACAGTTCTATGGTCAACTTAAAGCAAGTCCAAAAAGTTTCAAAAAAATTAAAATGCGAGCTATGGCCAAAGTATATATACAGTAATATACGATATACCCCCATATACTTAACTTTTGCTATGTCCTTATAGCACAAGTGATATGAAGCCATAGCTCTAGTTATATGCAAGGTGATATAGCAGAACTGATCGAAGGGTCGCCCTATACTTAGGTCAAAAATAACCTAAGTATAAGAGGACAGATAGAGGGAACAATGATGGGTCGGGCCTCGCTTATACTTAGGCTAAAAATAGCCTAGGTAAAGAATCTAGAATTTGGCCTGGGGGTCCCATGGTTGTTTGGGTTAGGGGGTGTATTCATGTACAGATATCATAGAGATTGGGGGGGGGGGGGTGAATGGTGAGTGTGTGTGAATATACAAAATGATTGGGGGGGGTGATATACAGAGTGCATGTGAATGTGTATGTAAGGGGTGGGGGGGGGGAGGGGTAGATCATCTAGTGAGCTACATTTTTTACTTTTTTTGAAACACATGCGAGCCCTCAAATGAGGACCGCTAGAAATGCACACGAACTCTTTTTTTACAACAGAATGCATGAATGAAAGTATTGACTAAAATTCTCAGAGTTCTCCTTGATTTTCTTTTGCGGCCCTCTCAGCGGAAGCTCCCAACTCCACGCCTCCATGGGTCTCAAGCATCCTCTATTTCCAAGGGCCATGCCACAAAAGAATAATGTTAGAAAATATCAAGAACAATAATCAATAAAATTATGAAAATATTCACGTCAAAAATATTTCAACAAAAGTTGACAAAATGATAAAGGTGAGCCGTATCCCCGGCAACAACGCCATTTTATGAACGTGAAATCTGCCTCTATAAGAATATGGAATTGTCGTAGTACAGGAAGCATATTTTGGTCATGCGAAGGCCACATCTTCGAATATGTCGAAATTATTTTACTTGACAAGTTTACTAAGGTCGAACTCAGGGACACAAGCCTCTTCGTCTATTTATCAATTTTATCGATTAATTAATGTGTGAGTATATTCTCATTTTAGGTCTTCATGCAGATGCAAAATAAAATGCAGATACAATAATGCAAAGAAATGCATCTAGAATCACAAATCATGTTGCATGAAATTTTTATGTGATTTTTCAATGCAATTATAAGATTGTGCATGAATATAATGCATGATTAACGGGATGCAAGACAAAATACCCTACAAAATATATATCAATGAGCATAGATTCTGGTTTTGTTAGAGTCAAATTGAGCATTAAAAATCAAGAGCAAGCATCTATTAATGACAGAGATTTATAGATCAAGAGACACTATATCAAACTTTATCATATTTCTTTTAGTGTCAAGTTAAGAAATTAAACATGTCATTAGATAAAGAATTAAATAAGCTTCAAAATGACACTGAAATTATGCAATTTGGACCTAATATGCTCAATATATGAAGGAAACAATGCATGACATGAATATAATAGAAATATGAGAAAAAGAGAGATAAATATTGCAAATCGATCCCTGGAGGGACCCATTTGCAAATACCACATATTGGCAGGGGCCCTGTATAATTTATCCTTTTGCGCGGTGGGTGTCTTTGCAAATATCGAAACCCGACAGAGTCTTCTTGCAAAATGTCTAGGCGCACACGTGAGGCATGCACGCCTGGACCCAGATGTCATTCTAAGAACTCTGGGTTGCTTTCTGCAAAATACCCAATCCCGGATGTGCAAGACATACGAGAGGCCAGGCTCGGTGGAGGCGCAGCCTCGGGAATTACGTGGCATAACCTGATGCTTCGTGAGGGGGGCGACTTAGTGTCCGACCCTGCGGTTTCGGAGAGGCGATGTGGTGTGACCTGGGCCATTAGATGGCCGTCGTGAGGCACCATCCAAAGGCACCTAGGCTTCTCCTCCTCTGAGGGGAGCGACGACATAGGCTGGGCTCTGACGAGCTCACCAGAACTTCGCCGGGATCTGAAAAGCGAGAAAGGCGAGAGCCGCTAAATAGCGGTCTGACAAGTCAGACTCACTGTCGCTGATGCGACTGCTCAAACTTCCTCGGTCTTCAACAATTAACCCACACAATCAATCAGAAAATGAACAGCAAGGATTAAAATTTATTATACCCTACTAAAGATGCACAATGGCAAGTAAGTAGGGGTCGAACTCAAGAAGCAAAGGTGTAAAGCACGGATAAAAATCCAACCCTAGGTCTAACAAGCTACTTAGCCAATCTAAAATTTTTTGTGGGTTTTTGATCTTTATATTTTTTTTATTTTTTTTTAATTTTGTATTTTGATTTTTAATTTTCTGATTTTTATATTTTATATTTTATATTTTATATTTTGTTTTTTTGTCTTTTTCAATACTGGAAAATAAGGACAATGTAATAAAAGAGACAAAGAGGTATTTATAAAAATAGAGAAAAATATTCAAAAATTAGGGAATAAAGTCTTTTTGGTCTTTTTATACTTTTTTACTGTTTTTGTGATTTTTGGGTAATTTTTAAGATGTTTTTGGTATTTTTAATTACTGAAATAAGGCAAAACAGTGGAAATAGGGCTGTCTGTGACTAAAATGCAAGTTAAAATTAACAAACAGCAACCAAAATTTTTCACACTATTTTTCCAATAAAGAGGACAAAATAAAGAACAAACAGGAACTGAGTTTGCTATTTTTGGGTTTTTCTACTATTTTATATATTTTTTTGAAGTTTTTGAGTGTTTTTAAATTTTTAGTGTTTTTCTTTTGAGATTTTTAATGATTTTTGGCTGGGAGTGAAAACAAACTAAAAGACACAAAATATATTTTTTTTGGAATTTTTCTGGAGTGTTTTTATATTTTTTATGGATTTTCTAGGTTAGACAGTGCACAAAATAGATGTTTTTGATTTTTAATAAATATAAAAATAAAATAAAATCAAAAACTAAAATAGTGGCGTTAAAGTGCACATGTCCAGGAGCCTAAGTCTATTTTTGTGGAATTTTTGGGCTTAGAATGATATATTAAATAAATACAACAAGCATCCAAAAATAAATGAGCCTGGCAGGGGTATATGTGCAATCTATCAAACATCCAGGGGCATTCATGTAATTTTCACCAAAAAATCACGCGCAGCTCACGTTACCCACCATTCACAGGGGCATAAATGCAATTAAAGAAAACCGGCAGGGCATACATGCAATATTTCCAAAAGCATATTATATATCCTACGCACAGGGACGAAAACGCAAATACAGAAAAGTCCTGGGCCTATCTCGCAAAATACCCAAAAGTCACACGCCAACGTCACGTGAGGTGACGTGGCGTGGACTGGAGTGCAAATAGTGATAAGGTGAGGGTCTGTGTGCAAATATTACAACACTTTTTAAACTACAAATAAAAGTTACTGGACTAAAAAGTAAATACAAAAAGCGTGGGTTAAAAGTGCAAAATACCCACGGGGCTTGATCCAGCGGTTGATGGCGATCCACTTATCCACGTGGCGCACATCCAACGGTGCGTACCCCTTCGTCACGGACGGCTGGGATTAGATCTTCAAGGCTTGATCGGACGACTGGGAGGCGCAGGAGATCGGACGGCCGATGATGCGTCTGGAGCGGGTGGTTGATCCAACGGCAGGGAGGGGTTCACGAAGAACACCTCCCCGGCGAACTTCGAGGTACGATTCCGGCCGACACACGGCCGCTCCGGCCCCCGGATCAAGGGCAAAACGATCCCGGGGCTCTTCCGCGTCAGCAGGTAGTCTCAGGCGAGGCGGAGACGGCTCGAGGTGCTCGGACGGCGGAGGAGACCTGGGCAGGTGGTCCTGGGTTCGTCGATGGTCGATCGAGCCTCCTCTTGGGCTCGGACCTGCAAGGTTAGGCGCACAAAATCCCAACGAACAATTTGGTGGTTCCCGATGGTTCCGATGAGGCGAAGGATGGTGCGGGCGAAGAACTCCGGCGAGCGGCGGAGAGGGGAGTTCTGATGACTCGATCTAGGCGAGATCGAGGTGGATGGAGAGGTGGAGCGGAGCGACAGAGCGGAGGGGAAGAGAATGAAGGTGTTTTGGACGGCGATCGATGACGGTATTGGTCGGAAAATGGAGGCGGAGCTCAGCTCCGCCGTGAACTTTGATCGATGATTCACTGCGAATGGGTGATCGAGGGTAAGAACTGCTATAGGTCTACACTAATCTACGCTAAAGCTACAAGAAAACGAAGAGAAAGGAGGAGGGGACTCACCAGAGACGTCGGGCGATGAAGCTCAGCGGAACTCCGGCGAGGGTCGGATCGACTTCGATTCGACGCCAACGGACGCAAACCCAAGGTCAAATCGACTCCTGCTGTCACCAGGAGCACAATGGGCTAGGGGTTTTCGAGTGGATTTGGCGGAAGAAGGATCAATTTGAAATCGAAGTCGGGAGGCCCTTTTTGTATGGTTGACGAACGGCGTGGAAGACGAGGGTCCAACGGTGGCTACAGCGGCCCTTCGTCCAAGATAACGCGAGGGCGGGCATGTCCAAGGATCGAGGCATGGATTCGCAAGAGGATTCATCACGAGATGATGCAAGGAATGGCCGCGAAAAAGCCAAGAAGTTGGCTCAAAAACCAATTCCTGACAGGCGCAGGGGGTAGGGTGTACAGTTGACCGAGGTCAACTGTTGACCCCTCCTGGTTGGTCCACGTGGACCAACCAGGAAAAACCCTGAAAAAGTCATTTATAAAATCAATAAAAAATAGAATTAGGTCGAATTAATTAATAGTTATAAAATAAAAAATGTTTGAAATTTTATAAATTATTTTATTATGATTTTTATTTATTTTTATGATTTATATTTTTACCAATTGCTTTTATACCCCTATATAGGTATATATATCTATATTTTTAAGTATTTTATTTTTATTTATTTATTTTATTTTCATTATTTTTATTTAGGATTTTATAAAATTATAAAGTACTTTTATGTATACAAATATATTTTTATTTTATTTTTCTGATATGTTTTGTATATTTAATAAAATACAAGTATGTGTTGTATAGGTATATGTGTAGGTAATGTATCTATGTCTTTTATTTTTAAGTATTTTATTTTTGCTTTTATTTAGGTTTTTATTCTTCTTTTAATGTACATAATTATTATCAGTATTATTTACAACATTATAAAAATATAAAATTATAAAAAATAATAAATAAATAATAAATTGAATATTTTAATCTGTACAAGTATACAATGAGGGTCCAAAAGTCAACTTTCAAACCGTAGCTCCGCCAAATGCGAAACCACCGCCATTAATTAGCTTATTTTCTTCTATATACAATTAAAGGTGAGTACGCTGCATTTGGGGTTTTTATTTGTGAGATACGGGTATGGGAAGTTGGCATTCTGGAATTTTATTCAGACCATAACTTTTTATCTGTACATTATTTTTCTGTGAAATCAATTTTGTATTTTTCTTTATTAAATTATCTACAACTTTCATGTACAAAGTTTCTTTATTTGATGTATAAAAAGTGGAATCAAAAATAGGTCCCAAAATGAATAAAGAATGAATGAAATGTATAGGTATTTTCTCTGCAATTCTGACCTTATCTCCCCCTACTTTATTCCTTGTCGACCTATTCATCAAGATGCCTAGGTCTTGGGGTTTCGGGTCATAAAATATTTACAATATTTTATTCTTTTTCTTTTCTTTCTTTATTCTATAATTTTGGCCTTAATTACAGTAATTTATACATTGTTTAGATGCACATGCATGAATGCTAAGATGATGATTTTAATGCTATTTACAGGCATTTGCTAGGGTTTTTGGTGCCAAAATGATAGAATAAAGATGATGAAATGTGGATTCATCAGGATCCTCTGTGTTCGTCGAAGATATGTAGTCCTTCGTAGCGACCTGGCGAGCATCACAGGTGGTAGCAAAACCTTCCAAGCTAGCTGAAGGTGGCAGTCGACGTCACCTCGCCGGAGAGGAAGCTCGAGATCGGCGATGCGGTGAAGACTCCGACCATTGACTTCCTGTAAGGGTTAGCAAATAGCTGAAGCATTGCATGAAGTGAGGGGCAGTGAGATGGAGCGGGAGACCGAAGGGGCGGAGAAGGTGGGGTCTTAGGTGGGATCCTCTCCGGCGAGGCAGAGAGAAAAGGGGTGGATGTGGAGGAGTTCTGTAGAAGGGAAGAGGGCGAGCGTAGGTAGTGGTGAGGGTGAGGGTGACATGGCGGAGCTCGTGAGGTCGTCATGGGATGATGGAGGTGACTGTGAACGGTGGTGAAATCATGAGAAAATTGAAGCGAAGCCAGGGGGAGGAGGTACCTGGAGGTTAGGAGAAGACGACGACGAAGGTAGACGGCTTGGGATGAGCTTTGGAGGAAACTCCGGTCTTCGCACAACGAGACAAGCCGTTCCTCGGAGCTCAATTGGCTGCTAGGCGGCCAAGGCACGACGATCGACACCGTGGATCGTACCTGGAGCTCCGCCCATTTTTGCCTGCCAATTCCGCCTCCTCCTGTCACGATAGGGAGAAGCTTCGTAAGTTGGTGGATAAGGGTTACATGAGGTGGAGCTTTGGGTTTTATAGGCAGAGGAGATGGGGGTTACCGGAGGTGGTCGAGGTTTTTACAACGATTGATTGAAGGCCGTGAGGAGTAATGGCGCGGTGTTGGGGGTTACACGACGAAGAGGGCTATGCAGAATTTGCGGGGAGGCTGTTGGGTGGTGAGAGGCGAACAGAGGTGCCTTCCAAAATAGGAAGGGGGCGGAGGAAAACGCATGCGTAACGCCTGGGGAAGGGGTGGTTTGGAGGAAGACGATGGGTTCTTAGTAGGGATGCAAATGGACGGATACGGATATAGGTATTACCGTATCCTTATCCATTTTTGAATACGAATACAGATGCGGATACATATATTGACGAATATTAAAACTATCTTACCATATGCTTAAAAAACAGCTACGGATGTAAAACGGATATTGATCGCATATGAGTAATGTTAGAAATACTCTATAGAATCGACTTAAATATATACGAATTAGACGGAAAAGACATGATATAAATTTACTAATGTTCTTGTATCATAAAAATTATACAAATATGGTAAAAGAAGGTATAGAATTATGTTATATAGGGTTAAAAATAAATATATGACTTTTTTATATATGAAAATGGATATACGGATACAGATACGGATGGTTGTGGATATCAAAATGATATCCTATCCGTATCCATTTTAGAACGGATACATATGTCAAAATCTATATAAAATAAAATTGAATAATGATATATCCGTAACCATTTGCATCCCTAGTTTTAGCCGTTGGATCAGGGGATCCAACGGCTATGATCAAGGCACGGTCGTGTCGTCTAGATGCACTCGATCATATCGCATCCAATGGTGGAGAGGTAAGCGGATGCAGGCGATCGAGATGGGGGTTGGAGTCCCATCCAACGGCGGAGATGAAGCAAGTGACGTGGCTAGGTGAGAGCCGTAGGTTAGGAGGGAGATCGGGTGGCTGTGAGGAGAGCATAAGTGGGTGGTTCTGATGAGATCCAGAGATCTCATCAGACGACTGAAAATGAAGCGGGAACCGATGGCTAAGATGGAGGCGGGTAAACTCGAATCCAACGACCAAAAGAGAGGTCGGTGGCAAGAAGAGGGAGAGGTTGCATGGCAGCTCCAGAGAACGCCACGTGGCTGTTCCAGAAAATTCAATAAATACAAAAATAAGAAAAAAAATCCAAAAGAAATAAAAGGAAGCAAAATTAGGAAAAAGTCAAAACATGAAAGTTGTAGATCTCGATGAGATCTACAAGTTTCTTGTTGGACAAAAGGTCAAAAGAGGTCATTTATATAAAAGTATAATTTTGGGTGCATTTTTAAAGGGTAAAAACACAGCTTTAGGTTTTGAGATTTTTTTGTATTTTTTATTTCTTTTAAAAGTCAAAATAATTATAGACAATAATTAATCTAATTTTATGGGTTTTAATAAAATAAAAAAGGAAAATGGTTAGTAATTAAATACAATAAATAAAGTTAGCTTTTTGAAGTTATTTATATGTTAATTATACAAAGAATATACACAATATAAAACAAGTTAATATTAGTGATTTAATTGTAATTTTTATTGAATTGTTTAAACTAGGAGATTAATATGTGGATTTTAACATGATGAATATGAGATTCATCAATGGCCCTGCATCGTTGTCAACCTCGAGTGCCTCCTCTCTCCCACCTTCTCTACACCCGAAAACCATTCTTCGCACCCTTCTCCTCGATGCTCCATGCATCGTCTCTTACTCGTTACCTCATCGGGTGACATCCTGTCCAACCATCTCTCTCTCTCTCTCTATCTCTCCAACTTCTCCTCTTGGCTTGCTACTTACCCATAACTCACCCCACTCGCCTCAAACTGATAACCCACTAGCCCCTCCAACCAACAAAACCATCAGGCTTAACCTCACTCGAACCCATCTGCGTTTACACTAGCTTAGGCTAAGCCCCCTTCCACCTCCAGGTGATAGTTGAGAAGTCCAAGGTCAAGCGGCGATCACCTTCCACCTTCGATGAGATCTAGTGGGCCACCACCACCATTGCAGCACCTCCCCAGGTGCTGTTCAAGCTATGCATCGTCGCCACGTCGAGTAATGGCCCTAGAAGTTCCTCCATTGAGATTCAAGACCAGGCACCTCCTTTATCTTCGTTTATGTATATCCCTCTTAGTTGGTTTGTTTCTGGTCCTTCCCCCCGCTTTCAACTAGCCTCAGAAGACTGCCGAAGAGATGGTGCTGCTCTGCACTAGGACTCTGATTCCCTACAAGGTGCGAAGCCAGAGTTCGCCGCGCCAAAGAAGTTTGACGTTCACGAATAGGCTCTGAGGTGAATCACTAAAAAGTATACCCTATGCTGAATTTCCGAGATCACCGATGATGTTTAGAGGCATAACTCAGAGTACTGTCTTTCCCATGGGGAATGTAGGTATCGGAAAGGAGACAGACTCTCAAGCTATGAGGCAGTATAGCAGAAAAGGTGGGTAAGGCCAGGGGTCTGCTAAAACTTGTTGTTCAACCATACATGTCAGTGGATATGCTAACCCACATCAGGCTACTCACCCTAATCTAATCGGGCATTATGGCATTGCTGGGACGCAAGGGCTCACAAAAAAGAAGTAGGCCCGTAAAGCCTTGCGGTAACTCGAATGAGTTTGTCGGGAGCCAGTCCAGCCAACAAGCTGAGCCTATCAGAGTTCATCTTCCTAGGATAGTCTGGCCTAAGAGTGAGCTTCAAAGAGATAGCACGTATCCTACTGCATACGGGTCTGGACCTAGGGCTTGCACTCGAAAAGGTCCAGTCTTGTAGTAGAGGAATTGGAATTCAAGCGATGATCAACAATAGCGGAAAATGGAAGCACAACAATCGGCAACTATGAAGCGAAGGAAAGCCTCGTGGGTGCGTCATATATATACGCGAGGAGTGAGGGAAGAAAGAGAGAAGCATCCAGATATATAGTGGAAGTAGTCATATGAATCATGTGCTACTCGCATGCCATCGTCATAGGTCCAACCCATACTATTGAAATGGTTCGGAAGAAGGATCTCACATTCAACCGCAGTGGATGTTTCAGATGCAGACTATGATGGTTGGGGAAGGAGAATACAAGACTAAGTGTAGAGGTCACAGAGCTCAGGCTTCGTAAACTCGTTCCCTCAACATTCTTTATTTTCTATATTTCCCCCTTTTGATTTCATCATTTTTTCACGCACACACAATATCCACTCTGATTAGCCTGTCCACCCATTTAGTATCACACCACCTCATGCACCTTCGCACACAATTTAGTGTGCCCCTTCCCTTGTCTAGAACCCTCTCCACCTCCGATTATCTTCCTCCTTGCATAGGGAAAGACCCACTAGGTCCTAACTCCCTCTGCCTCCGCCACCTCCTTTCGCCTCCCACTCACTTACTTTTCTGTCGCTAACACTTGCAGGACTGCATCACCCTCATTGATCGGACTCCACTAGGCACCTCTAGTCTCTTGCTCTGCCTTTGACAAGCTATTGTCATCATGCTGCTTCAAGCCTTGCAGCACCTTCAGAACGCCATCGTCACCTTCGCCAGTACCTCCCCGATCTCCGTGGTTGTTCAGCACCCTCGCAGGACCACGGAGGAGCTCAGAGAAGGTCACTAAAGCTCCGCCCCAACTCAGTCGTACACAGAGGAGCATGACCTACAAATACCGTTGGATCAAACCGTTGTTCTAAAGCCATCTCCAACCGCTCGATCACCTTCACGTGCGATCAATGCCGTCTGTCCATGCCTTGATCTAGGTCGTAGGATCATTCTGAACCAACAATCTAGGTCCATCTTTAACCCAGCCCGTCACACCAGCATGCTCGGGTCAACCGGGCCTCCTTTGTACCTCTAGCACCCGCCACGTGGAGCAGCATCCCTGACCTCGCTCCGAGCTTAGTCGTCATGTGCATGAGGCACATGGGCGGGAAAATTGCAGCATCCATCCCTCGAGCCTTCGTATTTGCATCAAGGTCTCCGCTTGGGGAAACTTGCACCCATGCCCCTCTAGGTTACATAACTTTCCAAAATACCCCTACGTGCTTGGAAATTGCATATAACCCCCTTTCAGGTTAATTTTATTGCAAATAAGCCCATGAAATTTGTTTTTAAATTAATTTTTATTGTATTTATGTCCTTGGAGTGATATATACATAGGAGTGATCCTGTGAGAGCAAAAAACTGTGAGAGCATGAGAGCAGTGATTCTGGACTACTAGATTCAACCAGGAGATAGAAGATCATGAGAGAGAAGACATAATCTAGTGGTCCAGAATCACTGCTCCCATACTCTCACAGTTTTTTGCTCTCACATGATCACTCCTCATATATATATGTATATATATGGTTGATCCTGTGAGAGCCAAAAACTGTGAGAACATGGGAGCAGTGAATTTGGACCACTAGAATCTGCTATTCTCTCTCCTCCTGCAATCAATGAGGAGAGAGATGACAGAATCTAGTGGTCCAGAATCATTGCTCTCATGCTCACAGTTTTTGGCTCTCACAGGATCAACCCTCCCTCTCTCTTTCTATATATATATATATATATATATATATATATATATTGAGCTACAGAACCCCTAATTAGTCTTGATGGAAAGCTCGTTTAATGCTCTATCTAATGGCATGTTGTTTGCTTTGATTTGACTTGTAGAAAATTTTTTATTAATCAAAGAAATTTCATGATTTATTTGGCTTGTTTAAAGTGTTATAAATTGTGTACTTGCCCAATTAGTGCAATTAAATAGACAAACTAAAGTTTGAATCATCTAGAATTTCAATGTAGAGTTATTGTCCTAATTTGAGGTCTTTACACCTTTGTTTGAAGATTAACGCAGATTAAGCTATTTAGGGACTCGTACTCTTGTTACATTGAATTTGAAATTGCCTCATGTGCCTTATATTGCCTAATCATTGATGAACTAGACTTACTTTGACCATGGATTGAGACAGACATTGATTTTAGGAGCTTGTATGTTTTCATTGTGCATCCCTTTTCATCCATTCTATTGCATCTTCACCTTACATATGTTTATAAAATTGCATTGAAAAGTAGCTAAAAAAATCACGCATGCACCATATGGATTAATTAAGTGCTAATATAGACCTAACTTGCTAATTGACCTTAGAATCAAATAACAAAGTATGGCACGTCTCCTTGTGTCAACTTGAGGCTTGACCAAGTTAAACAAACATAACAACACCTTTTTGTAGAGACTCTTTATGCAATTTTGATTAATCAACGATTCCCAACTACAACTTTGACAAATTAACATTAGGTAAATCGAACAAATAAAATTCATGTCATCAAGTTCATTTCAATCATCAAGGCAAGAAATCTTTTATATTGTAGCTTGAAGGTTTTTCTTATGTATATCAAGGTTGAAGACAAGAAAATCAAGTCTACTTTGTCAATAATACCAGTGGTGAAAGACTTTCTAGATATCATTATGGAGGACTTAGTCAGGCTACCACCAAGGTGTGATTGATTTTGATATCATATTTAGTACTAGAGACTCATTTTTCTTCATGGTTCCGTATCAGATGGCACTAGTACATATTCGTGAGCTAAAGATACAACTTTAAGAGCTTCTTGAGAAGTGTTATAATTACGTCAAACCTTGTGTTTTTAGAACTTGGAGAGTTTTCAATGTTCAACTGGATCAAATGATCACTTTATTTTATAGAGTTCGTTGAGATCTTTTCAATGAGCTTCAGAACATCAAATTCCGAGTTTTCTATCCCAAGTTCTGAGCATTTTACTATAAACGAGCCATGATCCACTTAAGGATATAAAGAAGATTCGACTTTGGACTCTTTCCTATAAATAGAGGAGGATATTTCTATTCTCAAATCTTAGCCATCCGCTTCTCTATTCCCCTTGTTGGAGACTCTTTGGAGCATCGATGCACCACCGTCGCAATCACCGATTTTGTTTGTTTGATGATTTGAAGCCGCTATCACGTAGAGGAGTTATATGTCATCTCTGTGTACACGTCCTTGTGGTTGTCCAAGTTGTCAGAAATGCCAAATTATACGAGATAAGATCTCAATGGAACATCCTCATAGATAAGGAATTTCACTATCATTGGTGTTGTTTGCATATGGTTTCCTTTTGACCTATGCGATTGAACACCGCTAGATCCCTAAGAGTTTTTGTGCCATGTTTGTGTGTTTTGATGCCATAATGCAAATACCCCTACGTTGGGGAATATTATTTGTAAACACGAGCATAAATGTGTTAGAAAATGTGGCAAAAGTGCGAAAGCAATAAGGGAGGAAAGTGGAACAAAATCCCTAAGAAGAAACACCGATAAAATCGAGAAAAAGAAACCAATTTGTGCCTAGCTCACGTATGTATCAACATACCAGGCATGTGTATTGGTACACCAGTCACATGGAGACCACACCTTTTGTCATCGGTGCACTAGTACACTAGACATTATACTAGTACGTCGAGTAACGTGGAAGACGAGTTTTAGTAGTAGCGCATCCGTACACTAGATCAGTATACCAGCATACCAAACCCGTATACCTATATACGAGAAATATATACCCCTTCGAAAAACATGTATACATATACACTAGTGAGTAGACGATAAGTTAAAATGAACATATTGAAATTTGAATGGATGTTTAAAAAATTCTTTGATCCGCATTGGGTTGGGTCCTCTTTTAAAATGACTTTATGATGATTTACATATATGGACGGATTGTTAAATGAATCCTAAAGTATTGGAATTGATAATAAAATGAATATGCCAAATATGTGTGGCATAAGTTCAAGTAACGGACCTATGAGTATGTTTGAAGAAATGAGGTTTTCTAACACTAGTATGAGAAAGCGTCACGACGTGACTTCTTCCATTTACCTAGAGAACACATATTTCACCTTCTAAAGACAATATCCACAGCTAGCAGATTCAACCCACCCCCTACGTTGGGACAAGCCTTCTCGAGCCAATGCATTCTACCATCTGACACACTCACAAAGCAACACATATAGAGGCAATAAGTGATTCCTTGTGCTATCGCTATTAGTATTTGGGTCACGTTAGGGTCTAGTGTCCTCGACATGCCAATAGCTCAAGCACCCTCAATAGAGTGTTCGACCATGGTTGGGTTGTTTAACATGATATGATGTGATCGTGCAAGAACTTGTAAACTGTCATGCTACCAGATTTTCGGACGAGAATCACCTCCACCAGCCTACTCACATAGTCTAGATCCAACAAAATATACTCAAATCCCCAACTGATTAAGCAACAAACCCTATTATTTTTGGATGTGGGAACATGACTAACTCCTCTTAGAGTTCGTATTGCTCCATCAAGATGCGAAATTACACTGATCCAACACTCTTGACATGGTGAACATATCCACCTGCCATCTTGATTGTGTTGCTGCTGCATGCTTGGTATGTACTGAACTGCTAAGGGAGGATCACATGTGATCCTGAGTCCAAATGCCATCTTGAATCTACCCCCATCTCTCTTGAGCATTCTGGCAAGTATCTCTTATAAATTGTGATGGAGTCCTCTAAGTCTGAGTCTATATCACATGCCTTGTTCCCTTTATCTTTCTCACGTCTTGAACAATAAACAATCTTGTAACCCTCCTTATCACAATAGAAGCATCTGATTTGACCTAGTGACTTGGATCAACATCTAAATCTCATATGTCTTGTTCTCAAAGGTCCACTCTCGGTTGCCAGCCCATACCCTTCATCATTTGTTGCCTTATCTATCGACCCACATTGAGACTCGCTCATAAGAAGTTAAGAAAATGACCGATCCAATGTGATGGTCTCCTTGACATATATCAATGTCGTTAAAATGTGATCATAGGAATATGGGAGAGAACACAACAAAATCAATGGCTTAACTTCCTCGTTAAAGAGAGAATCCTTTCTCATTCATCTTAAGTATGAGCACGTCCATTAAAATCTTGTTGAATTAATCCAAGTGCGCATCTAGCTTTGTCCCATAGGTCATCTTTAGATCATATAACTTCTTTAGCATTAACCTTGTTTATCAGATAATTGTACTTGTATCGTCTCTCGAGCTTCGTGCAGTCCTCCATTGGATCATCCATGTTGATGACTTCCCAAAGAGTATTGTCTATCGAGAACAATTTTATTTTACTGTTCGTGAGATCCCTCGTCTCCTTCCATCATTTTTCATCTTTTCCGTCTTCTTCTTTGTTGCATGGAGAGCTTTCACAATCCCTCTCGCTTGAGTATATTCTTCACTCATTGTTGCCATAAGTGAAGACATTCTTTCCATTCAGGGTTTTCACAAATAATATTGCATCATTTGAATGCGAACTTCACCATTCGATCTACTATTGTACCTCCTTGCATGATCTCACTATTAGTCATTGCTAGCAAACCATTCACGATTTTCGCAGAATGGACATTCTCAGTATTGAATTCTATTTGACGCTAGACCTTGCTATGATATTGTTATTGGTAATAGAGTGATTTGTCCTCATCTTTGAGATTGTTTAATGGTGATGAAATCGGATGCACAACTAATCATCACACAGAAGAACGTGATAATAAGATAATACAATATGGAGACGATTGGTCACCTCTTATGACCACCAGAAAAGAAAAATCACTATGAAGATGAACAAATACAATTCTTTCTATTCCATGCTCTCTTCTCTTCTTTCCTTCTATCTTTTTGTTGTCTCTATTGTGGTTATAGTTTGATAACTTCCCTTTTTACATGCTTGAATACAAATACTAAATTTATTGTAGCAATCAATCAAGATTCTGATCAATCTTCATCAATCAACATTCTAATGAAATTTGTCCTTCAAAGATTACATTTCATTATTAGGATCGTATTATTTATAATCCTATGAGTCCAACAAATAACAAAAATACATATTAATACAAAAATATTGTCAAAATACATGGTGGAGGGGTAGTGGGAGAAGGAATGGAGGGGACAACTGATGTGATGGAGGAAAGAGGGCCTTCTTTGTCTTTTTTGTTTATAATGAACAAAGTTTGTGGCGGTTCCTAGAACCATCATCAATCCTCAATGTTGTTGGAAAAGTTTTACTGGAAGTTGTTCCGACAACTTCCTATTTTAAGCTTATGACAAATTAACAATGGTTCATATATAGAAACCATTGCAAAGAACATCATAAAAGTGCCAACTGCTTGTAATGGTAGCACACATCTTGCCATGATTAGCTTTGGTAAATGCCTGAAGGTCAAAGCTAAAGGAGATTTGAGTCACACTAAAAACCTCAAGGTATCATAACAATGCCTTCAGAATCAAGCATGTAACATGGTCTTAATATGCTTCTCAATATCAACCTTTCCTAAAGTACTTCTTAGAATTATAAGTTCAACATCTAACTATGTTATTACCATATTAGAAATCTTCACGTATTTGAAAGCTTTTTTAGGGAATATCTAATGTGGTAGATGTATTTCCTTTGCATCACATTATACTAGCTGCTTGGGACTGTTAGGAACATTTCTTTCTTGGAAAGATAAATTCTCTAGAGTTGTATTCTAGAGATGTGCAACGTAGTTTGATTGCCTATATTAAAAGTAGTATGCAATTAATTAAATAGTGATTTGTTGGACTGATTGCTTGAAGCCATTTTTTTGTTATCAAATTCTGACACTCTCTTCGAATTCTACAAAATGAATAATCTTCTCTTGTTTGTGGAGTTAATCGGAATGCTGCCACGATATCAGTATCTCTAACACCACCTTTGAATCCAACACATGCTTTAATCTCTATTTTGGTGATGTACATCCATCCGTACAACTCATGAACCAAGAATTCTCACAATGACAAGGTCTCCTCAACTTGGAATAGGCATAAGTGAAACCTCTGAAAAAGAATCTTTAGAAAAATCCAACTAAACTTCTATTATAAACTAATTTCATTGAGAAAAGGGAGCCTACTTTGTGAAGTAGGTAACTCACCTACTTCACATTTCATTTTTTTGTAATTTTTTTAAAATACCACCGTGGAATTTCATAACTATATCCCTCTAACATGTCATTCAAATTTCGTCAGAAACAGAGACTCTTACGGCCCACATCCAGACAATCATTTTTTAACGGTCACAGATTTGCTGTATTTTACATGTTCTGGATTGAGGCTGTAGGAGTCTCTGTTTCTGATGAAATTTGAATGACATATTAGAGGGATATAATTATGAAAATCCACAGTGTCATTTTTCAAAAAAAAGAAAAAATTTGCAAAAATGGAATGTGAAGTAGGTAAGGTTACCTACTTCACAAAGTAGGCCCCCTTTCCTCAATTTCATTAATAAGAAAGACCATGTATTTGATCAAATACATCATTATTCTCGACCTTAGGATACTCATCACCGGAGTTCGTACAGGTGGATTGAGCTCTCTGATGTTTACTTGCATAGTTTGGGCTACTTGAGAGGAGAAAAGTGAAGTTTTTTTTCTCGCTTCAAAGTATGGCAATCCAAAGAGGCATTGAAAATAAAGACTATATTGCTCAAGAAAAAGAAGGGGAAAACTGGTTTTTATCACTTGTGCCCTTCTTAACTTCTATTCCCTAAAACTTTCAAAAGTATCAAATTGGTATCTAACCTCATATCATAAAGTCAATTTGATGCATGTGGATGTATTCTTTTCTGCATTTAAATTAGTTAAATATGGATGATATTTCTGTTGTTCAGGCAGCAAAGGACAAGTTCTTGTCCCCCTTTAAAATATTTATGAAAGCACAATGTCGTTAAGGATACACGTTCTTAGGAACGACAAATTTCAAAGAATGTTAAATAATATACCCAAAAGAAAAAAAGAAATGAAATGAAACAGAAAAGGAAGAAGGGTCAAGATAATATACTATAACACCCATACACCAAAGATAGTCACGCATCTAAAATTCACAAAGTGTGAGAGTGGGTTATGAGTGGTGGGGAATACTACTTGACAACTTGGGCTTAAGCATTTTGGGTGGTTGTCAACGGATCCATTTGGATCCGAACCCAACAAGTTGTGAGGGCCAGTTTTCCTCGATAACGCACCAGGAACCTAAGCCCAGGACGTTACATATACATTATGACATTCCACAATGCTCGCTAAACCCTAACCGATTCATTTGCAACTCGTAGATTCTAAGGGCATGCTCACTCCATTAGTCTCATGCGTTCGAACAAGACGTTTCTTTCTAGCTGACCATCTTTTGCGAAAGGGATTTTCACACTCATAACTCTGTATAGTTTCATATTTACATACATAACCCTTGATAATTCATAATTACATGAGAACAAATAGTCACTCCGTCTCACACCCATAACCCTATGTTATGTTGGTCTAATAACTCAATCCACTCATGTGAGTTAATCTAACCGCACCATATCCGAGGGTTGTCATTTACTTATTTTTTTTAGTTTTTTTTCAATTTTTAATCAGTAGCATCTTCTTCTTTCTTCTCCTCCCGTCCAACCTCGACAAGCCCCCTCTGCCGCCCCCTCCTCCAACACCCCTCTGCCATCTCCTCATCCAGCCTCCTCTTCCACCCTTCTAGCCCCCTTCCTCTAGACGTTGCTGCAACTCCATGCGATGGATTCATCGACGTTGGTTGCTGTGTGAACTCCAAAAGGATAGCGATCTTGACTGCTTGATCAAATCTGACCTTTAGATAGTGGTCATTCAGGCTCAAGTGCAGGTGTATCTCAATCTGAAAATCTCATAGCAGTGATTGGAGATCTAATATGTTGCTTGTTCTGAATCTCCCGATGAGGATGTGTCCCCACGGATGAGATGCTCGACTCGATCCGGAATGGTATTTCGCTACAGGCGTTTGTTCATCTACAATTGTTGTTGTTTTGTTCCATGTGGTGATAACAGGTCTCCATAATACCTGTAGAAGATATATCGGCTCGAGGCTCGAGTCCTCGATTGAACAGAAATAGTGAAATGTGAATGGCAAAGCTGGCGAAGGCAGAGAAAGTGGCTTTGTTGATCAGATGTGTATCATCATCCCTAAGATATTACACCCATATTTGTGGAAGAGGGAAGAGGAGTGGTATCAATTGTAACTAAGGCAAACTTAAAGGATGGATTATTTAAATATTTACCGGATTCCGCCAAAGCAAACAAAGAAAAGGATGGAAGTTAACACAAGATCATGTCATGAGTTAAGCATTATTCAGGGTTCTGGATGTAATTATGAATTATCAAGGGTTATGCAAGTAAATATGAAAGTAATGGTTGTAAAAGTCCCTTTGCAAACACATCAATGGAAAGGCGGAAGGACAACTTTCAATTGATTATTCACTACGGAATGCATGTAATTGCATGGTAGCCGGTAGGACATTGATGAGCAAAAGCAAGCAAGGTGCTCTTTCTTGTCCTCTGATGGGAGGAGACATGATGCTGGAGTGGTAGCTATAATGCATCAAAGAGCAATGCGCAACGCCAAGCATGCACATCAGATATGTATCTTTTTGGTCACAAAAGGGAGGAGAGCATCATCACCATCTAGACTTTGACCAAAATGAAGTTTAAATCTCAAAACGTGGCCCACAAAGTGAACCATAGCATCCTAGACAAACCATGGGCATGTTGCTCAAAACAAGAAGGATTGAAAGCCCAACAAGACCACAGCATATATCAGAATGATGATTAACCCAGTCTTGGTTTCATGAATGGTGAACTTCTCCAAGTAAGAATTGTCTAAAAATTAGAGCAAACACATTTACTTAGGAATGAACATAATAAAAAAGAGGATCAGTGGAGTAAGGGCTTAATCAAAGATGCATACATTATCAACAGTGCAAAGAAGAATTGCACGGTAAAAGCCACAAGTCCACAAAAAGTTCCCTTGAAGAAAAAAGTTCAAAAGATGGATTTTTTTCAAGCTCAAGCTAATCAAATAGGAATTTTAACTTCAAACTAGAAAGAACTATGTATTAATATGCCAATGGAATGACCACAGAAGATCCGGAGTCCAAGCAATTGGGCTTTAATGGCGAAACTGAGCTATCAATGTTCTGATTGCTTGAATCTGCTCAATTTGGTTGCATAATCATGAATATATTTATTTGGTATCAGTACTGAGCATATTAAGATCCTGTATAGCGATTTTCATCATCAGATACGATCGAAGTTAGGGAATTCTCCACGGGACAACTGTGATGTACATGCACTCCCAGAAAAACAGGGCCACTGAAATTTGCTCAACTAAGTAAGCTAAACCTTTACAGTTCTACGCTTCCACACCACGAAGCCATTCTTTGGTGCGTGCATGCATGAGTGTCCATTTTAAGATGGGGTACTCTTCAATGGGAATGACAAATGCCTATCGCCAAGAACAAGGCTATATCTGCCATCTCATTGAGATAAACTCCCACTGTTGATGTACAGAAACTAAGTGCTGGCTTACATAATTAAAGAACACCTCCAGTGATGCTTATAAACGTATGAAATAATGTGACCCAGCATGCCTGGATTCAGGCGGCATGCAGTTGCAGCCCAATTGTGTTTTATCACTTGGCAGAGTATCTATGGCGGGAGTTGTATGAGGATTGCCAAGGATGAGATCCGGTGGGCTGGTGCAGATTGTGAGTTCCGTAGAGTCTAACAGATTCACGTAGTCCATTGAGATGTTCAGGCAGGTCATGGATCCTTTGGACTGGGTGGTGCATAAATTCATGCCATGGTTGAGGTGCGAGTGCTTGTGGAATGTGCTGAGACAGAGGCCACGGACTGTTCTGTGTCCCATATTCTGGCCTGTACAGAGCAGCATACGTGCCTGGAATTCGTGCAGAAGGCGGGGGAATAGTTGGGGCTGAGATATTAGGAAGCATGGAAGACATTTGTTGTGAATGTTGAACTGGATTACTATGAACTGCAGGAGGAATGGGTCTGTGGGGGCGTAGGAACGGCTGCAGATTAAAGGCTTCCTGTGGCTGTGAAGTTGGTCTAATCTTCTTTCCAGAAGATTTTGATTCAAATGCAGGAGGATTGCTCCTCTTTGGGCCTAAGTATGCAGGAACTTGGTAAGGGGCAGCCTCTTTGAGATCTCCAACATTGCCAACAGTCAGGCCCCAATTAGCACCAGCTGTCGCTGGCTGTTTGGACTTAATGGCTTGATGGGGTTGCGAAGCTGCATGAATTTTATTTGCAGCCAGTAGAGAACATGACACAGGACGGCTAGTGGATCCAGAACCAGATGCAGGAGGATTGTTCATCTTTGGCTCCGCACCTGTAGGAACTTGGGAAGGGCCTGCCTTTTTAAGACCTCCCTCTACACAACCGACAACCTGGTCTCCATTAGCACGGAGTGCCTTAGGTTGGTTTTCCTTGAGGGATGCTGTCTTCTTCTCATCTGAATTAAGTGAGGCTATGGGCCGCACAACTTTTGGGTCTACTTTTTTCTTGATTGTTTTCTTGACCTTTTTCTTAGGAATGGGCTGCAGATAAAGGGCTTCCTGCGGCAGTAAATTTGGTCGAATCTTCTTTCCAGGAGATCCTGATTCAGATGCAGGAGGATTGCTCCTCTTTGGGCCTTTGAGTGCAGGAACCTCGGAAGGGCCAGCCTCTTTAAGACCTCCCCCAACGTTGCCAATAGTCAGGCTCCAGTTAGCACTAGCTGCTGCTGGCTGTTTAGAATTAGTGGCTTGATGAGGCTGTGAAGCTGGATGAATTGTCTTTGTAGCCGGTCCAGAACCCGATGCATGAGGATGGCTAGCCATTCCAGAGCCTGATGCAGAAGGATAGTTCATCTTTGGCTCCACAACTGTACCAACAGCCTGGAATGCATTAACATTGAGTGACTGGTGTTCGTTTTCCTTCAGAGATCCGATTTTCTTCTCATCTGAATCTTGCGAGGCCATGGGCTGCAAAACTTTAGGACCCACTTTTTTCTTGACCAATTTCTTGACTATTTTCTTGACCTTTTTCTTAAGAACGGGCTTGAGAATTTCTCCAGTGTTAAGGGCCCCAGAACCGAACAGAAATCTCTTCAAATGGGTTGCATCCACTTCTCCATTCATGAATCGACGCAGCTGACTAAGGGCCCTATGGATGCAGTGGTAAATTTTGTCAAACTCTTTCTCCTCCACAGGTCTTGCACAGTTCTGTGCCCTGTCTGTAAAATCTTCTACCTGTGAATTGCATGGAGTAATGTAAATAAAACAAAAGGTATTCTTTTTTTCAGATACTGAATGTGGTATTTCTCTATAGCTTTAGCAGCTCAAAATAAAGAGCACAAACTTACACTTATTCGTGCAGTCCCAGAATCCCACTCTTTAAAGATCCAAGATCCCTCATAAGCACTAGCACAGAGGCCTTGCTTCCACAAAGTTTTCACTGAATAAAGCTGGAAGGAAAAAGGAATACGAAAGCAGAAATAAGCAATCCTATTATATGTGGTGTTTTTTGTGATAAACACTGAATTATATTTTACATAAAACAGTCTTATGTGTACTGCAAGGAAGGATAAGACCCAAGGAACTTGTCTTGGAGAAGTACAATTCGACTCTATGACCTAATGTCCTGGAGTTGCGGTTAAGCTCTCAGATGCCGCCACTTATCAAAACAACACTTATAAACTCTTACCAGAAGCTTTCATGTTATAAAAGTATTTAAATTTGAAATGTACATTACTTTTTTTGGAAACAAAATCCAAGATGGATTAGTGCTTGACCACTGCATGATCTTATCATTACCCTCAGATCATCAAGATGTAGAGCAGCAGACACTACCAGATTTGCTTTCTTAGGAGGTAGAGAATAGCCTTTAATTTACTAATGCAATGATTTTGGCACCTGAGCAAGAATCCTTTCCATCCTGCTATTGCCACACCAAATTCGGTTCCTATTCATGCACAGGAAAGGACACCACAAGAAGGGGAGGTGGAAAACCATTGAATAAGACCACATTTAACAAACGTTTCTGTTAAGATATTGCTGAACCAGATTGCCAGTTTCAACCAGAAAATATCAAGGGATGCTTATATTGAGCAAAAGAAAATTGGACAAAACTAATTTCAATTAGTGAAAAGTTGGGAGGGAGGTGTCATTTCAGTCAAAAAAAATAAAATAAAATTTAGAAAGAAGAAAAAAGATATTCTGACAGTTCCTGATATAATTCGAAGTATGGGTCAGGGTTGATACCAACATTTCACTGAAAGTTCCCATGACTTTTGAAATCTAATGCATAAACAGCTAAAATATAGTTACAGCAGACAAACAATAATTATGAGATTTATTAAATAAATACTCGTGTAAACTTATATATTGCAAGAATGCCCATGCAAACCTCATATTTATAAAAAATGTTCCTAATTACATTTACTACTAGCAAAAATGTCCTTAGTGTCAAACAAAAAAATACAGTAGAAAATCAAGACCTTACCAACTTCTTCCTCACATTCCACTCCCTCTCTTCTTCATCTCCATTCACCACCACCACCTCCATCTAAAGAGGCAGCAATTTGGCTCCGATTACTGATAAATCAGAACCAATTCACCTCCCATAAAATTGCCGGACAAAATTCCAACCCCTTCTATGAGCTCGACGCCAACAACAGCCTCATCTCTCCAACTCTCCTGTGGGCTCTAGCAACCCTCCTTTACTGCAAGCTTGAGCAAAGTCCCCTCACCCCTCCGTATTGCAAGCTCACCGGTTAACCACAACAGTCCCACCTTCCATGAGCTCGACAACATCCTCCTCTCCACTATCAGCCTGACATGCTTGGAGACACCCCCACCACCTGTGGACGAGTTCGAAAGCATCCTCGTTTTCTTTCCCACGATGAGTTCACTCCTACCCTTCCCCGTGAGTCCAATGGTGTCTTCCATGGAAGCCAGTTTGAAACATTTTATCTTAAACCCAGAACTCGCCCTGCAAAAGTGAGTCGAGAGAAGCTCTGGCAATTATGGAAGCCATACATTTTCTAGCCAAAATCAGGTATTTCTTATCGCTTTTATTATAAATTCTGGTCTAAATCGATGGGCTAGCTTGTTATTATCTTTATTGGGTTGCTATATTTACGATTTCGAATACTTTTCTCTCGATTTGGAGACATTTGCATGACGTTCTTGGCTTCTTGAATATTTCTTGGGTACAGAAGGTATATCGAAGTGGTTTGAGAAAAGATATACCTGCTGTACAGCTATATATCGATTCTCTTTGGGCAAAGATATACCTTCTGTACAGCTATCTGAAGGCTGAAGAGTGGTTTTTTGATTGTGTGACTGCTTCAGTCGATCTGAACAAGTTGAAGGTGTTCCCGAAGGCCACATGCTTTGCATCTGTTCTCAGCAGGTACATCAAAGCTCATAGAGCAGAGATATACCTGCTGGATTTTATTCTTGGTCTGGTGACTGTTGGCTTCTGATTGGACATCCTCCTTGCTTGCATTCATCATCTGGAGAGGAATCCCTACATTGGCAGGGGAGATCTGGATTTCTATCCACAAAGAAGGCTTCTATCCTTTCTCCTCTTGTTCGTGGTCCCAGGTCAGTTATATGTGGATGAATCAGATGCTGCCGTGTGGAAGGTGCTCTGTTCTTTTGGCAGGGAGACAAATAGTATATCCATTATTCTCTGCCTTATAATAGAAAGGGGCGTGATTTGTTTTCTGGTATATTCCTTTTGTTTTTTGTGCTGAGCTGCGTGGATACACAGACCGGGCTTATTTTTCTGCTGAATTCTTTGGGCTTTATTTGGTTCACTATAGACAACTTAAGTCGATGATTTTCTCATATTTCTCCTGTTAAATGGAAAAGGGAAAATGCAATTGGGCCTGATCCTAAAGCACATGTTAAGTGTATTTCGTGTGCTACAGCTATGAAAGGGAATTTATTTGTTCCAAAATTTGGTGCTCCTTTTAAGCCTCGTGAACCAACTTATGCTGGTAAGGAAGTCTTCATTGACTTCACCGAGGAGCTGGAGAAGCTTAGCAAACCTTTCGAGCTTTGCTTAATTAGAAAATTTTTCAAAAATTGACCAAAGCTTATGAACATTGATGCTAATCTAAGGATGAAAATGGAGTATGAACACCAAGTTCAATTGGGAGCTATAACAGACATGTTCTGATCAGATTTGAAAGCTATGATGGTTTTGTGAAAACAAACATCTGGAATCTATGGAGAATTGAAGGCCAGCTTATGGTTCTTATGAGGTGGTTTCCGCACTTCAAGCCATCACCCAGGAGTTACAACGACTTCTGAATTCCCAGTTAAAATTGGGCTTCCAACATTGAATCTTCAATTCCGAAATGAAGGAGCATCAAAATCTATAGTCAAGCCCATTGGAAGATTTCTTTCAGTTGACAAAGATGTGAAATCTGACAAGGCCAAGGGAATGGATGTTTCTATGCCAGGGCCTAACTATACCAATTTAAGATGTGGTTCATTTGTTTTGCAACAGGTCATTGTAGCGTGGAGGAGGAGCGCAGAGGAGGAGCGAGCTTCTCCATCGTCAGGGTAAGGGAAGGTGAGAGTCCCTCCACTGGGAAGTGCATAAGAGCTTGCATGCTTGGAGTTCTGGAGCCGTGGTTACTGGGAGTCAAAGCGCCACCTTTCAAGCAGATGTGAGCGGGAAGGAGGGTTGGTCGGTGGTCTCCCACCGCAAGAGAGGAAGGTGTTGTTTTCATTGCGGTGTGTACGGGCACTTGGCGACGGAGTGCTCTGAGCCTCTGAGGTGCTTCATCTGCAATGCTCCTGGTCATTGTCGGGAGAATTGCCCCGCAGGGTTGCCGGCAATCCGCCTTCAGTTCCCTCTCACCATGGGGAGAGTTCTTTAGGCATCGCCAGGACCTCTGCAATTGCCTCTTCTGCTTTGGGCTCTCCGGTGATCGGTTTTAAGTTGAGCAGTTTTCTTGATTTGGCGATGCTCCGCGCGGAAGCATGGCCTCAAATTTCAGCGACATTCGGTCGAATTTCTGTCGAATATCGATATCCAGTCGAAATCGAAAATCGACCGAAATGACCGAAATATGGGGGTCCTAGTACAAAAAATGACCGAAATGACCGAAATTTCGGTCGAAATTCCACGAAATTCCATCGAAATTCTATTTTGGTCGATACCGAAATGGTGTCCAAAACCGACATTTAAGGCCTTGCGCGGAAGTTGGATTGGTGTTGGGCCCCTCTTTCAGGAGAGACGTTGCTTCTTTGGACAATCCTCGTGTCTGTGTTGGAGGTCTGTCAAGGGCAGAATCGAAGAAGCTTCTAGCGAGAGGTGTTTGTGCTGGGTGTGTGTGGAGGGAGCCCTGTTTCTCTGATAGAGAAGGAAGTTCTCTTCTGTGGGTGGACAGGGTTTACGGGGTTCCTTTTCTTTCGCGTTCGTTGGAGATTCTACACTCGACGCTGAGAGGCCTTGGAATGGTTAGAAGCCTCCTTTCCGACGGCTTGATGCCTAGTTCCGATTCGAGGGTGGTGGTTGTACTCTTCGAAGGAAAAGCGCCACCTTCTTTCGACTCTTCTTGCTGCTTGCAAGTGGGCCGTGTGAGTTTCTGGCTCCTTGTTGAGGTGGTGTCGCCGCCGTCGCTGTCGCCTCCGCCCATGCATTTCGATCATGTGGGCCCCGTCGTGAACCGGACTGCCCCTTCAACCCCAACATTAATTTCACCCTCGTGCGTTTTGGCCTCTCAACCAACGGGCGATTCAGTTACCCTTTCTAGAGGAATCCCAACTGTTTCGCCCTCTTCAAATTCCTCTGATGGCGCGCCTTGCAATCTAAGTGAACCGCTCTAACTGGCCGTGGAGCCGAACCCTTTGGTTTCTCCCGCGGTTTCTTTCTCTCGAGTCGACTCGGAGCCAAAGTTGATATCCTTACCTCGTTTTGGAGACTTGGAGCCTCTAGCCCCTATTCGTGTGTCGCCTTTTGGGATCTCGAACTCGGTGGTTTTCACGTTCAGTCGGATCTGGTCCGGTTGGATCCGATCTTTTTGGATCCTGAGCCTCAGAGCTTGCTGTGTTCAGCAGGCGACACAACTGCTCCCATCACCAACCCCTCTCTTGTGGTTTCCTTGAGCCCTATCGCCACATCCACCGTGGTCCTTCACTCGTCGGCGACTATCTCTACTCGGCTTGTTTCTTTGTCTCTCGTGGAGGTCTCGTTGGTTGGCAGCCCGATGTTGGGGCCATCGGGGGAGGCATCTCTTTCACTGCATGTTTTCATTGAGGGATCCCCATCGAGGCCTCAACTTGAAGACGGTTTAGGGGCACCTTCCTTCTCATCCTGGGGGTTGGAGTTAAATGATGTCACCGCCTCCCTAGAGCTTTGTGTCAGCAACGTTGGTGCGTTCTAGCCAGCGTCTTCAAGCTCCTACTCGGTGCGGCTTGATGAAGGTCAAGATCGGAAATTGAAACGCTATCGGCCTAGAAAGAAGCACTCTAGGGTCCATCCTCAAAATGCTTTGACCCGGGAAGATTTGGCTATGCTTGCATCTGCTGCGGGGGTAGTGTAGACCTCGGGTAATCTTGGAGTGCCCCAATGAAAGTGCTAACGTGGAATGTGGGGGGTCTGGGTGACCTGGACAAGCGACAGATCGTGGGCAGCCGATGCGCCGAGTGGGGTTTTGACATCATTGTTTTGCATGAAACTAAGCTTGCATCTTGTTAAGGGGTAACTTGGAATTCATTTGAGGTTGGTTTGATCACGGGCTTCTGTGCCCTAGATGTAGTTAATTCGGCGGGTGGAGTGATTATTGGATGGAAGGAGTCGATTTTCACGCTCAGGTCGGAGTTCAGGGCTAGATACGTTGTCACAGTTCTTTTGAAGAATGTTGCTGAGGGATCGCTGCTCGCAGTTTCTTGCGTATATGGGCCCTACTCGCCAGCTTTGAGGGGAGAACTATGGGCAGATATTCGGGTGGTTAGATCAACAATCCTAGGGGGTTTCCTGGCTCATGGGTGGTGATTCCAACGTCACTCTTTTCTCGTCGGATAGGCCCCGTTCTGGGGGGGGGCAAGACCATGGTTCCTTAGACTTTGCAGAGTTGATCGATGAACTTGAACTGGAAGTGATCAATGCTAGCAACACTAGATTTACATGGTGAAGTTCCGGCATCGCTCCCGTATTTTGATAGATTCTTGGCCTCCTAAGAGCTCATGAACTTGTTTTCGCTCTCTATCTACTCTTCAATGCCTCGCTCTGGTTCGGATCACTCGTCGTTGCTGTGGGATTCTAGTGAGGAGGTGGTCCACCGCGGTTTCTTTCGGTTCGAGCGTGCTTGATTACTAGAGGATTCCTTCAGGGAGCGAGCCTCTGGCCCACTCTTAATTCTACCAGTTCGCTGCTTCCAAGTTTTCGCTTAAACTGACCTTGCTGTGAAAGTTTTTTTATTAGAAGAGAGAGATCCGAGAAGTCGGTTTGGCACAACGCCTTTTTGCGGAGGCGGAGGTCGAGAGAATTGATGCCCTTGAAGACGCAGGTGATTTGAGTGTCTCGAACTGTTTGGCTAGGAGTGTGGCGCATGAAATTATACTACAGGAGGATAGGAAACTTGTTGTCGCTTGGAGGCAGCGCTCCAGGCAAAAATGGCTCAAAGAGGGGGACACAAAATACAACTTATTTTCACCAGGTTGCGAGCGGGCATCGACGTCGCAACACCTTCCATTCTGTGATGGTGAATGGTGAGCTCCTGGAAGGTGAACATCAGATGGGAAGGGCCATTGCTGGGTATTTCCATGATTTCTCCAGGCGCAAGGAGTCCAGGGAGTGGAGATGGGTAGGTATGGGGCTACCGGAATCTCTGTGGAGCACGTGAGCAGCCTTGAGGTGGGTTTCACGTTGGAGGAGGTTAAAAATGCGGTGTGGAACCTAAATGTCGATGGTGCTCCTGGTCCAGATGGTTTTCCGGCGTTTTTCTTTCAGGAGTTCTGGTCATTGGTGGGACGAAACGTTCTTGAGGTTGTGAACGATTTTGTTGAAGGTAACAATGGCTTCAATGGATTAAACACGGTTCTTATTTTCCTCCTACCGAAGAAGGACGTGGTTGAAAGGGATGAAGATTTCCGGCCTATTGCTCTGTCTAATGCTATTTACCTCATTGTGGCGAATGCGCTTGCCACTCGTCTGGGCAGGGTTATGGACCACTTTATCTCTCCTTGGCAATCCACCTTCATTCCATCAAGACAGATTGATGATAGTATCACTATAGCTACAAAAATTGTTAATGATTGGCGAAGACATAAGACGAAGGGTTTGCTCTGGAAGGTTGACTTCTCTAAGGCTTATGATTCAGTCGACTGACAATTTCTCTGGGCAGCTCTTAGCAAGTGTGGCTTTCTGACTACACGGATTAGCTGGATGAAGAGATGTGTCACGACGGCCTCCTATTCTGTGTTGATAAACGGCCGCCCAGAGGGGGTTTCTTTCAGCCTCAGCGAGGCGTCCGTCAGGGTCAGGGTTTCCCTCTTGCCCCATTACTTTTCACCATTGCCGCTGACATCTTGGCTTGTATGGTGCGCCATGTGGTCGAGAATGGCCTTTCCAAGGGCTATATGATTGACGATTTGTCTATTCCTCTGTTGCAATACGCGGATGACATCATTTTTTCATAGAAGGCACCAAGAGGCTAGGGGCAGAGCTTTAACTCTAGAAATCTACAACGAGTTGTCCAACCTTACTCTAAACCTTGGGAAATCTTCTTTTGTGCCTTTTGGTCTGTCGGATGAGGAGAATGGAAATTTTGCTGGGGCCCTGGGTACGAATGGCGGTTCCTTATCTCTTACCTATATGGGGGTCCCTCTAGCAGTAGGAAGGATTCGGATCGTGGACTGGCTCCCTCTAATGGAGAAAATGAAGATGAAGCTGGCGGGCTGGAAGGTGGGGTTACTTTCTCGTGGGGGGAGACTGATTCTGGTCAAGGCGGTCTTGTCGTCCCTCCATGTCTTTTTTATGTCATCCCGCTTGCTGCCGATTGGCATCCGGAGCAAACTCGAGAAGCTTATGCGTCGTTTTTTTGTGGGAAAAGTCGGGACATGAGACTGCTGGGATTCAAATGGTGGACTGGGAGGCTATCTGTATGCCAAAGGCGGAGGGTGGCCTTGGGGTGAGAAACTTAAAGACTATGAACAAAGCTTTGATGTTGAAATGGGTAAGACGTAATTGGGGCAGTGATGACGGAATTTGTTGCTATCTTCTTTGTCAGATTTATCAGGTTGGGGACCGTAATTTCTGCATACAGTTTTCTCCTGCTCTTTCCTCTACCTTCTGGAAGGGTGTATCTGCTCATTTATGCCTCAGTTTCACCTCTTGTTTTGTGCGGTGGTTGGTGATGGAAATTCCTTATCCTTCTGTAAAGATGACTGGTCGGGCGAAGGGATGTTAGTAAATCGGTTTTCGAGATTGTTTGCATTGGCGCGGACCGCATGCACGGGTATCGGAGTGTTGGACGGTAACTGGACGCCTTCTTTTATTTCTGATATTTCTAACTAGCGTCTTTAACATTTCCTTTTACTGCTTGACTCCATTCGGTCTAGCAATAGATCGTCCTCGGGGTAAGACCACTAGGTCTAGCGTCATAACTCCCTTACTGTGAGAAGGGCTTACCAGGCCATAGCCAGACCGCCGCCTGCTAGAACAGACTCTCTGATTTGGTATTGCAATCTTATTTGTGAACTGCGCCTTCCGAGCAGGATTGGCTTTTTTATGTGGTTGCTGAGAAGAAGAATCATGACTAGAGACCATTGTGCAAGGCTTTTCCATGCAATCTCGGACATGTGCCCTCTTTGAGATTCTTGTATCAAAACCATGGAACATCTATTCATCAAATGCGAGAAAGTTGGCAACTCTGGGAGGAAAATGATTTGTGCCGGGTGAATATTCAAGACTTGGACAATTTACGGGAGTTGTTATACTTATTGTATTTATAAATGCACCTCAATGCGCTGAGGCGTATGCCTCGAGGTATTTTTTAAGGAAAAACACCTCGAGGCTATAGCCTCATGCAACCTCGGTGAGGCATGCGTCTCGAGGCGCTGCCTCATGCATGAGATGATTTTTTTATTTTTTTTCTACAAGATTTTTTCCTTTTCTTTTTGATTGTGAGCTTTTCATCTTTTGTAGACAAATACCTTAAACTCATGATTACTGAAATGCATTTTCTTAGTTTATTAACATATTAAGCTTATTTTTACTTTGTTATGCATGTTCTTTATAAATCAACATGAATAAGAAATTGAATCTTGAGTTATTAAATCTAATGCCTCTACTCTTTAGTATGAATCGAGTATAAATGCTTTCTTTATTAAAATATTTGGATGCGAGTCCCCTACTTTGACATAAATTTAGGAAAGTATATTTTTGTAAACATGTCTCATCTTTTCGTCTATTCAATCGGGGCTAAATTAATACACATCAATGCATGAACAAAGATGGTCATAACATGCAATATTCAAGTATTTTATCCCCCAATCCTTATGGTAACGTCAGTACAAGAGGGTGAAAAAGATCATTGTTGGTTACTTTAGCTACCCTAGAAAATAAACAGTTTTGACGAGCTTTCTGAGGACCTGCAAAGAGAAAAGAACGTAACACTTCAAGAAAATAACATCATTGATAAATAGGTGGAAATCGCTTATGATAACAGTGAACTGGAAATATAAGTCTTGAAGGGGAAAGCCATTGCAGATGACTCCAGAAGAAAGGAGACACAACAACAACAGAAGCCTAGGATGATAGAGTTGCAAAGACTAAAGATCTTCAACAACAACGGGGGAGCTATAGACCCTATACTCTTATTGCACAATCAGCTGGGTTGTCTTCAGCAAAGCCTTATGTTGAAGGAAAAATAGAATTGTGTTTATTATTGAGACCTAAGGCTCTCTTATATAGGAGAAAAATCCTGAGTAAATTACATGACAGATATATGATAGAAAGAGAAGTAAGAAATAACTATAAAGAGATAAAAATATCTCAACACTCCCCCTCAAGCTGGAGCATATATGTCTATCAAGCTTAACATGGAACATTATCTCTAAAAAGGGCCTTTAGCAAGGGCCTTGGTGAAATATCAGTTGTATGATCTTCAATAGAAACATGGGAAGTGGATATGAGACCTTTCTGGATCATGTCTCTGGAATAGTGGCAATCTACCTCTATATGCTTGGTTAGCTCATGAAATGCAGGATTATTTGCAATAAATAGAGCTGCTTGATTGTCACATAAAAGCTACATGAAAAGAGGAACCTCAACAGCAAGATCAGTCAAACCAATCTAACCCACATCATCTCAGTGATCCCATGTGCCATGGTCATGTACTCAGATTCTGCACTGGATCTAGCAACCATTGTCCACTTCTTGCTTTTCCATGACACGAGAGAGCTCCCAACAAACATAGCAAAGCCAGAATTAGACTTCCTGTCTCTAGGGCATCCTGCATAATCTGCATATGCACAAGCTGTCACCTCAAAAGACGTACCTCTGCTAAATATAAGACCAGTACAAGGCGAAGTCTTCAAATATCTCAAAATCATATAGACCGCATCCATATGAACCTTCCTGGGATGCTCCATGAACTGGCTCACTTTGCTCACAGCAAAAGATATGTATGGCATAGTGATGGTAGAATATAGGAGCTTCCCAACAAGCTCCCTATATCTCCTCTTATCTACCTCCTCATTGTCATCATATATAATCTCATACTCGGATCCGTAGGGGTATAGCAGGCTTGCACCCTGCCATACCTCTCTCTAATAGAAAATCAGTTACAAACTTCCTCTGGGTCATCACAAGACCACGCTGGTTCCTGGCGAACTCTAATCCAAGTATCGAAAATTGCTAAGATCCTTGGTCACAAGTTGCTCACCTAGGAACTCCTTGGCAATGAGAATAATCGGTATTCGGGCGACTACTCGAAATTATTCGGTTTTGAATATTTTAATTATTTTTAATATAAAAATGATTTTTAATACATATATTCTTATATATTTATACATATATTATCATCAATCAACAAGAATCCAACATAAAAGTATCCATTAACAACATACATATACAGAGCTTTGACATTTTTGGTAATATCATGACATGGTAAATCTTGAAATTTTAAAAAATAAAAATAAAAACTTTTAGAGCATTTAAATACCAATCAGCTGAATAGTCGTCCGAATAATCGGATTGACTATTCGGTTAGACCGACTATTAGCTAACTAGAGGTTATTCAGTTAGGGACCCCTCACACCTAATAGTCGGACCTCATAGTAGACTTAGTCGGTCGTCTATTGCAACACTGCTCATCATCACCCGTGATAATAATATCAACATAGACTAAAATAGCAAGAATACCTCTCTGAGTCCTCTGAACAAAGAGCGAGTGATCCGCAGTGGACCTCACAAACCCCTGGTGCTCTATCAACTCTAAGAGCTTTTGGTACCGAGCTCTCGGACTTTGCTTTAGGTCGTAATCGCCTTGTGGAGCCTACACACCTTCTGAGACTCCTTCTCAGCAACAAACCCTGGTGGATGCTGCATATGTACCTCCTCTTGTAGATCTCTATATAGAAACACATTCTTCACATCAAGTTGGTAAAGAGGCCAGTCTCGTGAAATAATAACTGATAGAAGAATGTACAATGTCGAATGTATGACCACTGGAGAGAATGTATCCTGATAGTCCACCCCGTAAGTCTGGGTGAACACACGTGCTACAAGCCTTGCCTTGTAGCGATCCACGCTACCATCTGCATGTTGCTTCACCGTAAAGATCCATTTGCTTCCCACAATAGAGGTACTTGGAGGAGCAGAAACAACACTCCGACTGCAAAGCGGCCATCTCCTCCTCCACGGCAAGTTGCCAACTACTATCATGTATGGCCTCCTGATATATTCGTGGGATAGTAATTGTAGAAAGTCCGACAACAAACCTCTTGTACTCCTCTGAAAGACGGTCCAAGGAAATATGCGCAGCTAGAGGATTCGTGGCACAATTACGACGTAGCTTCCTCAAGGCACTAGGTATGTCGAGGTCATTAACCTCTCTGTTCACTGGCATCAACTCCTCCTGTATAGTATCCCATGGAACAAGCATATCACGAATGCCATCAGTAGAAACAACAGGTTCATAACATACTTGAGGCATGCTGGATGACGGGGAAGGCGCATGACCAGAGGGGCGAGTAGAAGACCTGTGAATGTAAAACCGTGGTAAGAACCGTGTCAGGGTAGAAGGGGGTGGAGAAGGTGTGTGGTGTTGTTGGTGGAGAAAACGGAGGTGGTGGAACAAAGATATGCTCGCTAAAGTCAGCATTAGATAACATAGCACCTGTAGGAGAAAAGTACACAATAGACTCAAAAAATGTGACATCAGCACTCACATAATATTTTCTCCCTATAAGAGCAAAAAATCTATACCCTTTTTGGGTACGAAAATAACCAACAAACACACATTTGAAAGATCTAGGAGAGACTTGTCACGACTAGGAGTAAAATTATGTACAAATGCTACAAACCAAAAGACCCTGGGAGTAAGAGAGAATATGCCCTTCTCGGGAAACACAATCAAGAACGGTATCTTTTCTCAAGGACAATGGAAAGCATGCGTTTCACCAAGTAACATGCAGTGAGGACCGCATCACCCCAGAACGAATGAGGAGCTCATCTCTGAATCCAAGGTTGCAAAAGTCGGTAGTCGGTACTCGTTCGGTTGGGTCACTGACTAAGGATTAATCGGCAGTCGGGCGACTAATCGGATTTAGTCAGACTTTAATCGGCTTTGAATTTTATGATTATTTTAAACATATAACTCATTTTTATACATATACTTACAGGTTTTGTACATTTTTATACTATCATAATAAAATAAAAGAAGTAATTGAATCTAAATAAAACATTATGCATATTGTAATAAGTTTGCTTATGAAAAACAACAAAATATGGTATCTCTAAGCAAAAAATTGGTCGACTAGTGTGCCTAGTCGGAATTAGTCGGTACTCGGTCGGCCATCCCACTGACTAGACTAGTCGGACCTAATAGTCGGGCCAATCAGGTGACTTTTACAACACTGTCTGAATCAAAAGAGTCCTCGTGACATCCAAAAAATAACGGTGTTTGCGTTTAGCAACACCATTCTGCTGCGAAGTGTAAGCATAAGAAGTCCGATGAACAATATCATGAGATCTGAGAAAGTCAGACATCTGTAAAGTAGAAAACTCCAAGGCATTGTCAGTGCGAATAAACTTCACATTAGCAGAAAAAATATTCTTGATCTCAATAAGAAACGATTGAATAACAAGATCGACTTCAGACTTATTCTTTAACAAGAAAATCCAAGATAATCTAAAGAAATCATCCGCAACAACCATATAGAACGGACGTCCCTAATGACCAGGAACAGGAATAGGGCCCCATATATCAAAATGAAACAACTCAAACAACTGACTACTGTGACGACTCTGACGACTCGGAAAAGAATGATGTTGCTTCCCAAGCTGATATACCTCACACTCCAAGGTAGTACAAGTAGATCGGAGGGAGAACATGACACACCTTCTGCAAAGGAAGGTGCCTAAAGCGAAGATGCCACATAAAAGGAGAAACAAATCCAGATGGAATAGTAGCAACACTAGCACACTGAGGTTGGACCAGTATGTAAAGTCCTCTCTATTCACGGTCACATCCAATCACGCTGCCCGTGAGTATGTCCTGAAACACAAGAAAAGAAGGATCAAATATGATACGACAATGTAAATCTTTTGTAATTTGACTAATAGATAAAATATTTATCTGAAATGTTGGAGCATGTAAGGCATTCTGCAGGCACATCGATGGGGCTAGAACAATCTCCCCCTTAACCAACAATGGGTAGATCAACCCCATTAGCAATCACCACTGATCTACCAGGAGCGATAGATCGGTAAGAAGTAAAGTGAGCTCGATCTCCACACATACGATGAAAAGCTCTTGAGTCCACGATTCAATCAGTCAAATCTGAACTGCTACAACTGGTAAGTACGTAAGCAATAGATGACGAACTCGTAGAAGCTCTGGCAACAACTGCAACATATGAAGATCCTGATGCTGGGGCTGGCGGTGTAGTCATCATCTCTCTCAATCTCGAGACAATATGATCAAACCTCACATCATGAGAAGGAGCTGGAGTAGTCTCTGTCTGCTCAGCTACACTGGCAGATGCTGGATACCCATGCTTTAGATAACATGTCTCCTCCGAATGTCCTGGACGGTGGCAATGCGAGAATGGGCCATGCTGATGTCCTCCTCCTCGACCACGGGACCCACGTCCGCAAAACTGTGAAGTGCCCCTTCTACCACGAGAAGATGCTATTGCAGAGGGAGTTTGGGCCACTGTAGTTGACAAAGTAGTGATCCTGCTCAACCTTTTGTAGACCTCCTCCATCGAAGGTATCGTCTCTCTAGTAAGAAGTTGAGTACGTGTTGCATCATACTCTGAGTCAAGGGAAGACAGAAAAACTCTTGTCATAGCAGCATTCCTATATGCCTGTTGTTGCTCAGTGCTGCTAGTAATGAGCATAAAGCTATGAAGACGCTCTAACATGCCTTGGAGATGCGAGAAGTGGGGAAGAGACCGACCATTCTGCTTGGTCGATAAAATGTCATACTGCAACTGGAGGAATTTGCTCTCATTCTCTGCTTTCCCATAAGTGTCAGCTAGGATATCCCATATAGCCTTGGCTGTGGGTTGATTGACGATGCCGTTGGCAATCTCCGTGGTGAGCATCCCAGAGAGCCAAATCCGTGCATAGGCATCATCTCGCTTCCATGAAGCATTAGCCCCAGTTTTGGTCGTCGGCTCCGAATCAATCAAAATGTGCTCCTTGTTATGGCACTGCATAAGGGTGCGAAACTGCATGGATCGCAACTCGCAATTGGTCCCATCCATTTTCACGATAGGAGTTGGGCCAAGGCATCAGACGTCGAAAAAACGTCACCCTTGTTTTCTGACATGATGGAAAAATTGCTGAAACAACGAACCTCAATTAGGGAGTAGACCTCTTTGAGCAAGTCTACACAATCATATGAAGGAATAGTTGTACGTGTAGACACAGACAACCAATGTTCGGAAATGATGTCCATGCGGCCGCATATGCGGCCACATATAGGTATTCGGTCACTTGACCGAAGTGCATATGCCATATGCGTCAATATGCGATCACAACGCATATGCGGTACGCATATGCGGCATATGCAACCGCATACGCGGTTGCATGCATATCTGATAGGATTCATGTTAATCCACGACATGTTGATAACACATTAACTCAATTTTTTTCCGAACAACTCTTATATTATCATTTACATCGATGCATCTTTTCATTATTCTCGCATATGTTACATTTGGGAATATAATCTACAGTATTTTTTCTCATATACATTTCCCCATTGTTCTCAACACTTATTAATGAATTGCTTACTGCTTTTTAAATTTTCTATCTAATGAAATTCATTCTAATTCTTCAAATAAAACATGAAATAATGACTAACAGCCTAGCACTTTACATTTTTGTGCTTCTAATAAATTTTATATACAACTACAATTTTCCCCTATATTTTGTTTCAACATGTTGTCCCTTGGAGATACATATATGGGTACAATTTTGGGTGTATGATTTGTATACCTATGATTATTATTTAGCTTTTGTTATCTATAGGGTCTATATATACATTAAAGGTCTTATAGAATTCATGTGTTTCTTGTTGAATTCAGATTTGTATATGTATATGCATTAAATTCAAAATACATACTAAAAAATAATCAATTTATAATATCATGCTTATATATCTTATTAATTATATTATCTTATTTGAAATTTTTAATTTGAATTTTGTTAGATCATTAACTTTTTTATATAATCACATTTTATTGTTTATTTTATAATATTTTAAATTAAAATATTATAAACCACAACTACATATACCTATGTATACTCCTCTGTATATCCGCTTACTCGCTTTAGACCGCATTAACCGAACGAATACCGCATTAACCGAACGAATACCGCATACCGTGTTTCTGACCCTGCATACAACCATCCGCTTCAATCCTTGTTGAAGTCTTGGGCCAGAAAATGTGATTTATATGTCTGAAATCACGTATTCCAATCAAAATCAGACCGTATATGCCTGCAAAAACGTCCGAACTGCAGCAGCGGAGCGGTCGGCGGCTGTGGTAACCGACCGGCTGGGGCGACCGAAGGGGCTGGTTGGGCAACTGGAGGGGTCGGCTGGGGCCAACCGGAAGGGTCGGAGAAGTCGGTTGGTGCGGCGACCGGGGGGGTGGGGGAGGACAGGTAGGGTTAGGGTATTGGTGGGATATGAGAACCCCGGGCTAGGACCGTTGCTCCGATACAATGTTGAAGGAAAAATAGAATTGTGTTCATTATTGAGACTCTAGGGCTCTCTTATATAGGAGGAAGTTCTGGGTAAATTACACGAGAAGTACATGAAGGAAAGAGAAATAAGAAATAACTATAAAGATATACAAATATCTCAACACCTTAAATATCAGTTTCAATCATCATATCCGTAACTAACCAAAACAAAATTCCGTCCATAACCTGGTCAAAATTCCAGCCATTTCAATCACCAACGCTTCTACCGGCAACCCAAAAGGCTAAAATTTGATGCAATGACATGTGGAAAATGACATTCGACCAAATTTCGACAAAATTTGATGCAATGGACTTCAGCACAAAAAACTTTTTTACAAGTATTACAACATCAGAAACCATCCTTGATGGGACTAATATTGGGTCTTCTTCTCTTCAGCAGTGGCAAATAGAGGGACTAATGATTTTCTACTCCTCATTTGTCCCTACAAAAAAAGTGGAGGAGGCCCACGGTGGAGAGGGATGGTCTGCGGTTAAAAGAAGGGAAAAAGAAGAAGCAAGCTCTATTGAATTAGCCTCTACTCAGCAACAACAAAAGTTTGCTCAATTGCAGTCAACAGGGACTCAATCACAAAACGAATGTGCTGAACACTGGAAGTTTGGAGATTTCTTCTATTTCTGTTCCCCATAAAGATGATTATCCAGGGAATTTCTTTACCTCACCAGATTGGTTACAGCAAAAGCAGCAAAACACTTATTACGCATTGATTTGACAGCCGATGATGAAGAAGAAGAGGATCTTGATTCAGATGAAGATATCAGTGGGCCATTTCTCAAAATAAAAGCCCACTCACTTATAGTTTTGACTTCAATTTGAAGATTGTTCATACATGAATCAGCTGAAGAAAAGAATGCCAAAATACAGGAAAGCAAAGGAGAAGGCTGAACAAATGGCAAGTCGGTGATTACAAGTGTTTTGATCTTCTTGAGTTGTTTGTTTATTGGGTAAATGGGTCATGGGTGAGGACCCATTTATCTCCCTTTGGGAGCTATATATGTAACTCATCCCACCTTGTTTTCAAATAAAGAGAAAGAAAAGAAAGAAACCCTTGTTGCTCTAAGAAACAAGGATAAATCTGTAACATCCGGTTTCAATTAAAACCGAACCCGACCCGATTTGGGTCCGATTAACCCAATAAAGTTGTTGGTCAATACCAAACAACCTAAACCGATCAACTGATCGTGAATCAAAACTTGTTCGGGCGGAATCGACCAAAAATTGGTCGCATCGTAATGCGAGCCGCAAAAAAACCGCAACGCTAATTCAGAAATCACAAAAAAAACCGAGACCGTCATTAGATCCGATTCGATGAAAGAAGACCAACAGAATCGACCGTTCGTCAATCGGAGGTCGTTTGGTATTTTTAAAATCATAAATTTAACCCCAAATCATAAACCGTATCTCGAAATTTTCGGGCATTCAAAGCCGATTAAAAATACATCAAAATTATACGCATTGATCGTCGTTCTGAGACGATCAAATCGAGATATTGCACGTCGAAATCCGAGGCTCGATGTGCGAATACGGTCCATTTTAACGTCTTAAATAAGTGAAAGAAAAAAATGATTTTAAAATAAAAAAATTTCTGCTGTACAGACTAGACTACAGACTCCAGCAGAACAAGCCATTTGGCTTTCTCTCTACAGCCCACTTGTCCCTTGCAGCTCCACTCACTTGGCAAATTTTTTCCCCACTTGTCAACACCAAATCCACCTCTTCCCTTATAAATAGCAACCAAAAAACCCAATCTTCTTCTCTAAGTCCAGCCGTAGAGGGCATCTCCAGCCCCCTCTCTCAGGATTTGCAACAAAATAAAGTTATTGCAATACCCTCTTGCATGATTTTGGATCCTAATTTTTAGGAGATCTAAAGAGGTACATCTCCCTGTTCTCTTTTCTTTATAATTCCAGCTGTGAGAAGAGCCACTCCCCTCCATATTTCTCCTCTTCGTTCAAAATTTCCCTCCCTTCTTTCTTGTTTCTTCTTATACTTTAATCACAATCTGCTCCAACCGTTGGGATCTTTTCAGCCATTCTCTCGAGACCTAGTTGCTGCCAGCAGCTACTGCTGCTGCTGTAACAGCAGGCAAGGCTATTCCAAGTTGTCCTACTGCTGTCCAAATCCACCCAGGGTGTTTTCCTCTTGCTGGAACTGCAACACAAACCATTGACGCATGCTTAGAAGGGCTGCTGCTCATGGAGGCAACTGCTGTCCCCTTGCTCTTGGAGCTATTCATACATGCATCCTGATCTCCAAATTGTGGAGATCAAAAGGTACAATCCTTTCCCCCACTCTCCTTGCTGCCATACATGTGTATAAACATCATCCATTATTTTTGATGCCATGCATGTGCAAGTAAACACCTTTTTGTTGTCATTCATACACTTCTACAAATATCTTAACTCTAATATTAGGGAATTTGTGGAACAACTATCCATATAATACATCTCAAGCTTGGAACAAATCTATATAATACAGTTGCACCTCCTTTGGACATAGCACCGGAGAGATCTTGAGACTAAGAAATACTAAGCAAGTGAGAATACTAGTTTGTTTAGCCTCTTTTACCACTAACAGGAAGTCCGTATAATAATTGATCATGATGTTGGGTAACAAATCCAAATTTTAATGCAAGGCTTACACTTGGTCTTAGGAAAACAGTAGACTATTAGCAAGATTTATGAATGGAGTAGCCAGAATGTTGAGCTAAATTCAAATTATCAGACAATAACATTTGGAAAATTTTCATCACTCTCGGGTCATGATATGAAGAAACAATTGAATAAGGTACCCACACCTAGTTCTGTTAATTTAAATTAAGATTTTGTTTAGTTCTAATGATGACAATAATTGTGATGCCTTTGGGATAAAGGCAACGTGGTTGCAGACAAGGGAATGCTGTTAGTGATAACAAACCCATATCCATCTTTTCAAGGGGGAAGTTGAAGTGCTCTTATACAGTCCACTGTGGCCGAATTTCTAGCAATGAATTTGGATTTAGGGAGGAATAGAGTGGTTTGAATTTACAGAAAAGGATATCTTAATTAAGAATCCTCAAACATATATTGATCCCTCAACTTTGGCGCAGTTGATATGGCAGAGAACAGTAACTGCTATTAGTATTGGATGCATTTGGATTATTGGATGCATTAAGGGGCTTATTAATATAATTGTTGACACTGATTTCTTTGAGTAGAAAAGTAGTTGTTTTCTTCTCAGTCTATTAATATACATTTGTTTTAAAAAGAACATCGATATACTTATGATCATGGGTGAGATATCAGTCAATAGATCATATTCGATAAATAACAAATGGTTAGGATTAGTGAAGCAGAAGATACTGGGATTTTTTTAATGAAGTAACTTCTTCAATTAGTTCTATGTGACAAAGGTATGGGAAATTGTGAAGAGATGGTTTTGGAAATATTAGCTGGTTACCTAAGAATCTTCCTGGACTAGATTCTTCAAATCTCGATATCCTTGAGAATTACTCACATTAAGTTTATCTCATTAAATTCGGTTGCCATGCTTTGGGAACACGGTGAAGCTCATTACAATATAAAGCAAGAAAGCTTAATCTATGGAGACAAACAAGGGAGAAGTAAAGATTTCAAGATTTCATATTAAGAAGATTTACTCAGTTGAACAAAAACAAAAAGGGATCAACAAAACTTTACTGAGATTTACTCAGTTGAACAAAAACAAAAAGGGATCAACAAAACTTTCCAATCAGTGATGATTTATAAATTTGTGCCGGTCATGGTGACTCTTACACATGACCGTGCGAGGATGCGGTGACCCTCACCTGGGCGGAGGAAAGGAAGCCCAGTCAGGGCAGCGGCCGCCAAGTGCGTGGGTCTAGGATCCCAGTCTTTTACACGGTTTTTACGCGAGCTCGTAGTGTTTTTACGCCTCGTTGGGATCCTCGGTTTTAGTTTTTCGTACGAGCTCGGTTGCCCGTTACCGGTCAGGCCATTTTTCTAGAGTGACTTTTCCAGGAAGTCTCTCTCACCTGTCTCAGTGGCGTAGTTTTGGAGTAGACCAATCCCTCTTTTGGACCGCACTTCCAATTAGAGGGCGAGACGGAAGAGGCATTTGTAGGCTACCTCACCGCTTGAGTTTTACTTTTGCAAACAGACTTGGCGATTCTACATCCAGATCATCCATATCTACATCTAAATCATCTATAGTTACATTTGCGAACATTGCAGTTAAGGTTGGAGGAAATTACAATTAAAATTAAGTTGATTGGAAGTGACTATAATTTGATTCGAAATCCCTATAAGTTAGTGGACGTGTTGGGAACTTAGTTAGGATGCATTACACAACAACGCATGCCTATGGAGGCACCCCAACCCTAAGGTACTTTTAATACCTTAGAGTCATAGTGTGAGGTTACACACAGACCGAGACCACATACTATCCACTAACTTAAAAGAGTAAATAGAATTAATGATCAAATCAATCATCATCATATCAGTCCATTATCAAAAACCATGACATAATCTCAATGACAAGAAATTAGCATTTACATGTGCCATCAACTTTATATATATATATAAGATCCACAACATGATCTCCAAGACCCAAAATCATGATCTTTAAAATGCAAGAAATCATTATATGTTAGTGTTTGTCATCTAAACTTTATATAAAAATATATGGGAAGAATGGGAAAATGGATGAACAGGTGAACTACATACCAAACAGTTGAAAACCTTTTTACTTACGCAAGGAGATGTAAGTTGTACTTGTTCCACCTTTCTACTTGCTCTCTTTTGCACATAATAAATTACTTGTTATTTATTTTTAAACTACGGATTGTATTCACAGTTGTGACTCCGTTTCTTTCCTAAACATGTTTTGGCAAGCGAACAGCCTTATGTTCAGTAGCTATTGATGTTTCCAGGAGACAGGATATATACTAGACGGTATGGTTTCTTTTGTCTCAGTTTTTGTTCAGTTGATAATATAATATGAATCTTTTCTCTTCAATCAGATTTTGGGATCACTGTATGTACTGTCAGTCACTGTACATGTTGTAAAATAAATAAAAGTTAATGAAATGAACATTTTGTGGCATTTGTCTCTATTAGCTTTGTGGTTATAATTGTGAATGTGAATGTCTTATATAGCTTCAACGCGAAAAAAAATTCCCTGTTTTTCTGTAGCTTGTGCGATCTCATTTGAATATAATAGCGCGAAATGTGTGTTAACGGGTACCCGGATCAGAGGGGGTTTACATTTTTGGTATCAGAGCTGTGGTACCCCGATACACACATTCGCAGTATTACAATTCCGATCGCATTAAGTTCTTGGATAGCGACAGTCTTCCGACTTGTCGTGAGTCCGATTAGGGAAATATGACATTCAAATTCAATCATCACAGATGTCACCAATTTCATTAATTTTCATATTATATCACAAGAAGAGAAAAAGCATATACGATAAGTATCTGCGAATGGCCCGTTCATCAGCTACTGTGGTAAAAGGTATGGTCTCAGTCTTGAGCCGACCTTTCCATGTTCTATTTGATTCTGGTGCGACGCATTCTTTTCTTGCTTCAAGGTTACTTGTTTCTTTAGGTAGAGCCGCAGAGACTCTCTCTTCTCCATATCACATCCGAGGGCCAGGTGGCCAGTTGTTCATTATTTTACTGATAGTCAGGCACTTGCCCGTACTGATTGGCGGTCACGATATGATCGCAGATTGTCTACTCTTATAGCTTGATGAGTTTGACTTGATTTTGGGCACGGATTGGTTATCCGCTCATCATGCACTTGTCGATTGCTTTAGGAAGACGGTTGTCTTCAGAATTCCAGATCTATCCGAGTTCACTTTTGAGGGTACTACACATGACTCCACTATGGAGTACATTTCGGTGTTGCGAGCTCGGCGACTTGTCAGGGTTGCGATTCATATATTGCGTTTGTTCGGGAGGTATCTGATCAGGAGCCGATGACACAGGACATCCGAGTAGTATCAGAATATCCAGATGTGTTCCCTGATGAGCTAACAGGATTACCTCCTGAGAGAGAGATTGAGTTCGAGATCACATTACTACCATATACACAGCCGATCTCTATGGCACCATATCACATGCCACCAGCTGAGTTGAGGGAGCTGAAGGTGCAGTTGCAGGAGTTACTTGATTTGAGATTCGTGAGGCCGAGCACTTCACCTTGGGGTGCTCCGGTTATATTTGTCAAGAAGAAGGATGGATCCATGAGGTTATGCATTGATTACAGGCAGTTAAACAAGGGAACGGTGAAGAACCGTTATCCTTTGCCGCGCATTGATGATTTATTCGATCAGCTCCAGGGATCTTCGGTTTTCTCGAAGATCGATCTTCGCTCAGGTTACCATCAGTTGAGGATTAGAGAGTCTGATATCCCGAAGACCGCTTTCAAAACTCGCTATGGACATTACGAGTTTGTGGTGATGCCGTTTGGGCTCACCAATGCACCTGCGGCTTTCATGGATATGATGAACTGGATCTTCCGTCCATACTTGGACAAGTTTGTAGTGGTGTTCATCGATGATGTGCTCATCTACTCACAGAATGAATGGGATCATGCGAATGATCTACGGATTGTTTTGGATACATTGCGAGAGCACAAGCTATATGCCAAGTTGAGCAAGTGTGAGTTCTGGTTATCCCATGTCTCATTTCTAGGGCATGTTATTTCTGGAGCAGGCATCGCAGTTGATCTTGCGAAGATTGAGGCAGTCATGTCTTGGGAGCAGCCCAAGACAGTTACTCAGATTCAGAGCTTCCTCGGATTAGCAGGCTATTACAGACGCTTTGTCAGCGGATTTTCACGCATTGTTCGCCCTCTGACACGATTGACGCAAAAGGGAGTCCCATTTAATTGGAACGATTCATGTGAGCATGCCTTCCAAACACTGAAGGAGAGATTGACTACAACGCCTATTCTTGCTCTTCCTTCAGGCACTCATGATTATGCAGTATATACAGATGCATCTGGAGAAGGTCTAGGAGCGGTGTTGATGCAGAGAGGATAGGTGATTGCTTACGCATCACGACAGTTGAGACCGCACGAGCAGAACTACCCCACACATGACTTGGAGTTGGCGGCAGTTGTCTTCGCCTTGAAGATCTGGCGTCACTATTTATATGAGGTGAATTTTGAGATTTTCACGGATCACAAGAGTCTGAAGTACATATTTGATCAGAAAGAGCTGAACATGAGGCAACGCAGATGGCTCGAGCTGCTGAAGGATTATGATTGCGTGATCTCTTACCATCTCGGTAAGGGAAACGTGGTAGCTGATGCACTTAGCAGGAGGGTACATGCAGAGGGTACGGCGAATTGGCTATACACGTGGGATATGCTTGCATCATTGACTGATTGGCATCCATTTCTACCGCTGTACCCCTCGATACAGTAGTCTTTGTGATCGTATTGTCGAGGGACATATGACAGATACTTGGATTCGAGACAGATATATGTGTGCCATCAAGGACGAATCTGATGACTTTGTTGTGATGGAGTCTATTTTATGGAAGGCAGGACGGGTCGTTGTACCCAATGACGAGCAGCTTCGCAGAGACATTCTGGATGAGGCACACAGTTCACGGTTATCTATCCATCCAAGTAGCACGAAGATGTACCGTGATCTGCGTCGACATTTCTGGTAGGATGGGTTGAAGCCCAATGTGGCGCAACATGTCAGCAGATGCATGACCTGTCAGATGGTCAAGGTCGAGCACAGGAGACCACCATGATTACTACACTCTCCCCATTCCCGAGTGGAAATGGGAGAGCATTTCTATGGATTTTGTCACAAGTCTGCCGAAGACACCGGGTGGCCATAATTCCATTTGGGTCGTTGTCGATAGGTTGGCCAAGTCAGCCCATTTCATACCAGTTAACACGACTTACACTCCATCCAGATTGGCCAAGCTCTATGTACAGAACATTATCAGGCTGCATGGTATACCACGAGAAGTGGTGTCTGACAGGGATTCAAGATTTACGTCGCATTATTGGCATCAGTTCATGTCAGCACTACAGATAGAGATGAAGATGAGTTCTGCTTATCATCCGTAGACATATGGACAGAGTGAGCGCACCATACAAATACTAGAGGATTTGTTCCGCGCTTGCACTTTGGAGCGGAAAGGGTCCTGGAAGGACTATCTGCCATTAGTGGAATTCACGTACAACAACAACTATCACTCCAGTATTCGCATGGCACCATTCGAAGCCCTATACGGGCGGAGATGCCTCACACCTCTCAGTCGGCGTGCGGTAGGTGATCATTCTTTATATTCCGTAAATCTCTTAGAGGATACTTTAAGAGATGTTGATCTTGTGAGACGAAGGCTTCTGACGGCACAGAGCCGCCAGAAGAGCTATGCAAACCGTCGGAGAAGAGATTTGGAGTTCCATGTAATCCAATTCTTTCCTCTTCATCCATTCAATTATGACATATATATATGTTCAACTTAATCACATGCTAACGACATTCATATAAATTATAGGTTGGAGATTGGGTATTCTTCCGTGTATCTCCCATGAAGGGAGTGCAGAGATTCAGTGTTCGTGGCAAGTTGGCGCCACGATACGTTGGACCTTTCGAGATTCTTGCTCGTGTAGCAAAGGTGGCCAACCGAGTAGCCCTTCCTCCACATCTATCAGCTACTCACGACGTATTCCATATATCCAACTTGAGAAAGTATGTGCAGGATCCTCGACACGTCATCAGCTACGAGAATTTAGATGTGCTAGTACAGATACTTGACTGTGCTGTGAAAAAGCTTCGCAGCAAAGAGATTCCATTGGTCAAGGTGCTGTGGCACCGACACGGCGTCGAAGAGGCGACGTGTGAGACCGAAGTTGACATGCGGGCACGATACCCACAACTTTTCTGAGGTAATAAGCAAAACAAGCTTTTGTAATTTGATATAGGTTAAAATATATGGCTTGATTTCTCTTTGAGGTTTTTATGGGTTCAAAACCCTTTGAGGTTTTTATGAACTTAAAAAATCAAATAAGATACCTAATGACCTTGACTCAAGTCTTGAGGACGAGACTCCCTTTGAGGTTTTTATATTTGTAACATCCGGTTTCAATTAAAACCGAACCCGACCCGATTTGGGTCCAATTAACCCAATAAAGTTGTTGGTCAATACCAAACAATCTAAAACGATCAATTGATCGTGAATCAAAAGTTGTTCGGGGCGGAATCGATCAGAAATTGGTGGCATCGTAATGCGCGCCACGAAAAAGCCGCAACTTAATTCGGAAACCACAAAATAAACCAAGACTGTCATTAGATCCGATTCGATGAAAGAAGACCAACGGAATCGACCGTTCGTCAATCGGAGGTCGTTTGGTATTTTTAAAATCACAAATTCAACCCCAAATCAAAAACCGTATCTCGAAATTTTCGGGCATTCAAACCCGATTAAAAATACATCAATATTATACTCATTGATCGTCGTTCCGAGACGATCAAATCAAGATATTGCGCGTCGAAATCCGAGGCTCGATGTGTGAATAAGGTTCATTTTAACGTCTTAAATACGTGAAAGAAAAAATGATTTAAAAATAACAGACTGGACTACAGACTCCAGCAGAACAAGCCATTTGACTTTCTCTCTGCAGCCCACTTGTCCCTTGCAGCTCCACTCACTTGGCAAATTTTTTCCCCACTTGTCAACACCAAATCCACCCTCTTCCCTTATAAATAGCAACCAAAAAACCCCAATCTTCTTCTCTAATTCCAGCCGTAGAGGGCATCTCCAGCCCCCTCTCTCAGGATTTGCAACAAAATAAAGCTATTGCATACCCTCTTGCATGATTTTGGATCCTAATTTTTAGGAGATCTAAAGAGGTACATCTCCCTGTTCTCTTTTCTTTCTAATTCCAGCTGTGAGAAGAGCCACTCCCCTCCATATTTCTCCTCTTCGTTCAAAATTTCCCTCCCTTCTTTCTTGTTTCTTCTTATACTTTAATCACAATCTGCTCCAACCGTTGGGATCTTTTCAGCCATTCTCTCGAGACCTAGTTGCTGCCAGCAGCTACTGCTGCTGCTGTAACAGCAGGCAAGGCTATTCCAAGTTGTCCTACTGCTGTCCAAATCCACCCAGGGTGTTTTCCTCTTGCTGGAACTGCAACACAAACCATTGACGCATGCTTAGAAGGGCTGCTGCTCATGGAGGCAACTGCTGTCCCCTTGCTCTTGGAGCTATTCATACATGCATCCTGATCTCCAAATTGTGGAGATCAAAAGGTACAATCCTTTCCCCCACTCTCCTTGCTGCCATACATGTGTATAAACATCATCCATTATTTTTGATGCCATGCATGTGCAAGTAAACACCTTTTTGTTGTCATTCATACACTTCTACAAATATCTTAACTCTAATATTAGGGAATTTGTGGAACAACTATCCATATAATACATCTCAAGCTTGGAACAAATCTATATAATACAGTTGCACCTCCTTTGGACATAGCACCAGAGAAATCTTGAGACTAAGAAATACTAAGCAAGTGAGAATACTAGTTTATTTAGCCTCTTTTACCACTAACAGGAAGTCCATATAATAATTGATCATGATGTTGGTGGGTAACAAATCCAAATTTTAGTGCAAGGCTTACACTTGGTCTTAGGAAAACAATAGACTATTAGCAAGATTTATGAATGGAGTAGCCAGAATGTTGAGCTAAATTCAAATTATCAGACAATAACATTTGAAAAATTTTCATCACTCTCAGGTCATGATATGAAGAAACAATTGAATAAGGTACCCACCTGTTAATTTAAATTAAGATTTTGTTTAGTTCTAATGATGACAATAATTGGGATGCCTTTGGGATAAAGGCAACGTGGTTGCAGACAAGGGAATGTTGTTAGTGATAACAAACCCATATCCATCTTTTCAAGGGGGAAGTTGAAGTGTTCTTATACAGTCCATTGTGGCTGAACTTCTAGCAATGAATTTGGATTTAGGGAGGAATAGAGTGGTTTGAATTTACAGAAAAGGATATCTTAATTAAAAATCCTCAAACATATATTGATCCCTCAACTGCGCCACAGTTGGTATGGCAGAAAAGTGTAACTGCTATTAGTATTGGATGCATTTGGATTATTGGATGCAATAAAGGGGCTTATTAGTATAATTGTTGACACTGATTTCTTTGAGTAGAAAAGTAATTGTTTTCTTCTCAGTCTATTAATATACATTTGTTTTAAAAAGAACATCGATATACTTATGGTCTTGGGTGGTGAGATATCAGTCAATAGATCATATTCGATAAATAACAAATGGTTAGGATTAGTGAAGCAGAAGATACTGGGATTTTTTTAATGAAGTAACCTCTTCAATTAGTTCTAGGTGACAAAGGTATTGGAAATTGTGAAGAGATGGTTTTCGAAATATTAGCTGGTTACCTAAGAATCTTCCTTGACTAGATTCTTCAAATCTCGGTATCCTTGAGAATTACTCACATTAAGTTTATCTCATTAAATTCGGTTGCCATGCTTTGTGAAAACGGTGAAGCTCATTACAATATAAAGCAAGAAAGCTTAATCTACGGAGACAAACAAGGGAGAAGTAAAGATTTCAAGATTTCATATTAAGAATATTTACTCAGTTGAACAAAAACAAAAAGGGATCAACAAAACTTTCCAATCGGTGATGATTTATAAATTTGTGCTGGTCATGGTGACTCTTACACATGACCGTGCGAGGGTGCGGTGACCCTCAACTGGGCGGAGGAAAGGAAGCCCAGTCAGGGCAGCGGCCGCTAAGTGCGCGGGTCTAGGATCCCAGTCTTTTACACGGTTTTTACGCGAGCTCGCAGTGTTTTTACGCCTCGTTGGGATCCTCGGTTTTAGTTTTTCGTACGAGCTCGGTTGCCCGTTATTAGTCGGGGCCATTTTTCTAGAGTGACTTTTCCGGGAAGTCTCTCTCACCCGTCTCAGTGGCGTAGTTTTGGAGTAGACCTATCCCTTTATTGGACCGCACTTCCAATTAGAGGGCGAAACGGAAGAGCCATTTGTAGGCTACCTCACCGCTTGAGTTTTACTTTCGCCAACAGACTTGGCGATTCTACATCCAGATCATCCATATCTACATCTAAATCATCTACAGTTACATCTGAGAAAATTGCAGTTGAGGTTGGAGGAAATTACACTTAAAATTAAGTTGATTGGAAGTGACTATAATCTGATTCGAAATATACGGGAAGAATGGGAAAAAGGGGTGAACAGGTGAACTACATACCAAACAGTTGAAAACCTTTTTACTTCGCAAGTAGATGTAAATTGTACTTGTTCCACCTTTCTACTTGCTCTCTTTTGCACATAATAAATTACTTATTATTTATTTTTAAACTACGGATTCTATTCACAATTGTGACTCCGTTTCTTTCCTAAACATGTTTTGGCAGGCAAACAGCCTGCTGTTCAGTAGCTATTGATGTTTCCAGGAGACAGAGTATATACTAGACAGTATGGTTTCTTTTGTCTCAATTTTTGTTCAGTCGATAATGTATCAGTCAGATTTTGGGAATATTGTATGTCTGTCAGTCACTATACATGTTGTAAAATAAATGAAAGTTAATGAAATGAACATTTGGTGGCATTTGTCTCTATTAGCTTTGTGGTTATGATTGTGAATGTGAATGTCTTATATAGCTTCAGCGCGAAAAAAATGTCCATGTTTTTCTGTAGCTTGTGCGATCTCATGTGAATATAATAGTGCGAAATATGTGTTAACGGGTACGCGGATCCGAGGGGGTTTACAAATTCCCACCGTGATTATCCATGTAAATCATCGCCTCTTTGTGTACTTGTTTTACTACATGCTATCAGAGCACTTGGTGTGCTGATCGGTAGGCACTCGTAAGTGTTGGCTGCCGTTTGTGCCCGATGTGGGCTGTAGAGTGTTGTGCATGTGTTAGTGCTCTTGTGTGGACTGTTTCTGTACCCTTGTTACAACCCCAGTGTGGGTTGTGTAGTTCTTATGCTTCTAGAGTTGGTTGGTGGCATCGTCTGCTCATTGAAGTCGTGTCGACCTTTGTATTGGGAGGTTTTAAGGTCCGCTGGTCAGGGTGTTACTGTTGTGCATGTGAGAGGGCTGCTCGTGGGATTTTTCTCCAGCAAAGAGGTCCTACTACAGTGTTCAAAGGTTCATTCCCAGTTGTTTGAGTGAAGCAACATGTATCTGGGCAATTGCCCTTAAGTGTTGCAGTTCTTTGGCCCGTGTTTTGCATATTTTTAGAGCATTGTTTGTATTATGTTAGTTGAAATAAAAGTAAAAGGTGCAGCTAAGATATTCGACAAAATGCCTGAGACACAAATAAAAGCTAATGTTGTTCATATGCCTGAGGGGTTGAAAGGAAAACCCAAGATAGAGAAGGATCCTCTGAGCATGATCAAATTCATGAACTTCTACTTATCTCAGCATGATAAACACTCGAGAGGGAACCTTTGACCAAAGCTTGCACTACCATTAACGCACTTGATAATTGATAGCAGTGCCACTGACCACATGACAGGCGACCCAAAACTTTTTAGCGCTTATAAATTAACCTATCGCAAGGACCATGTTGCTCTAGCTGATGAATATCATGTTATAGTAGTGAAGGGAAGTGTATCCCTTCTTAATAAATTTTCTATTCACAATGCGCTTCATGTTCCAGACATGCATCTAAGTCTCCTTTCCGTTAGCAAGATAACAAGAGAACTAAATTGTGAACTTCGTTTTTTTTCCTCTGATCATTATATGTTGCAAGACTCGATGACATGGAGAGAGTCAGAATTGGTTTAGAGTCTTAAGGCATGGCCTCAAAATTCGGCGAAATTCAGCCGAATTTCAATTTCGACATGTTATCGAATTTGACTGAAATGGCCATAATATGGGGGACCCTAGTACAAAAATGATCGAAATGATCGAAATTTCATTTCGATCGATCACCGAAATGGTGACTGAAACCGACATTTAGGGCATTGTCTTAAGGTTTATATCATCTATCAATTAAAGTGCAGCTGCATTAGCAACTGTGATTCAAGAAAGAATAAGCAGCTATAGTTGTCAGAGTCCGCTCATACAGTGGCACGAGCACTTTGGTCAACTTTCAGTTGGCTATCTTAAAGAGTTGTTTTCTTTATTATTCAAAGATATGAACGTTGTGGATTTAGTTTGTCATGTTTGTTTGAAGGCAAAGCATACTTGTGCAAATTACTCTATTTCTGGGAGTAAGACAAGCGAACATTTTGAGTTAATCCATTCTGATGTTTGGAGCCCCTCAAATGTCCATACTCCTAAAGGACACAAGTACTTCATTACGTTTATTGATGATTATTCTAGAAGTACGTTTGTTGATTTACATTGTGGAGAGGTTGTCACCACCGTGAAATAGAGATCAATCCAGATATTGTTCAAATCCTACAAGATCCAAGCCCCTCCAATATCAATGGCGATTCAATTTTCAATCTTGAAAGTGGCCAGGAAAATCATGTTGGTGACAATAGAGAAGATGTGGGTGTTGATGGTTGATAATTGTTGAAGAAGATTCGATTGCACAGATACGTGGGCGAAGGGAGATAAAGTCCCCTCCAAGATATGCAGAATCTACCAAATACCCGATCAACAAATATGTTGGGTACTCCAAATTGAGTACAAATTATAAATGTTTTATTTCTTCGTTGCCCCCTCCCACGAATATTGCTGAAGCTGGTTCTGATCCTAGGTGGATTCATGCTACTACGCTGAGTTCACACCATAAGATATAAATCAAATATACAAATAAAAAGATACAAGGCTAGACTTGTTGCAAGGGGATTCAGTAAAAAATACGGCATCAATTATCTGGACATTTTTGCTCTAGTGACAAAGATGAATACAATGCATATGGTTCTTTCTCTTGCTGAACTCAAGGAATGGAAGCTTCATCAAATGGACATTAAGAATGCTTTTTCGAATGACGATCTCTAAAAAGATGATTACATGCATTTGCCACAAGATCACGAGAAAACAGCAAATTGTTGTAAATTAAACAAAACTTTATAAAGATTGAAATAATTTCCTAAAGCCTGGCTCAAGAGGTTTAGAGTGGTAATGATCAGATTAGCTTATCATAAAGACAATGGCGGTAACACTCTGTTTATCAAGAGAAAATAAAATAATATTTTTTCATCATGTTTATATTGATGACATGATTATCGCATGGGACAATGAGGAAGAGATAACCCGTCTAAAAGGAGAGCTTGGTGCGGTCTTTGACCTGAAGGATCATTGGAACCTTATATTTTCTTGGTAGTGAATTGGCAAGGTCGAATGGAGGCCTTGTCCTTTGTCTAAGATAATATGCTCGGGATTTATGAAGGAAACTGGAAAGTTGGGATGTAAACATGCCCCTAAATCTGTTGAAGGGAGTTAAAAGTTGAGCATCAACGATGGAATGCATCTTGATGATGGCATAAAGAGTCGGTACCAAAGACATGTGGGTAAGTTGATCTATCTTACTCTAACTAAACCAGACATTACTTATCCTGTCAACGTGGTGAGTCAATTCATGCATGCACCAACTTGTATTCATATGAAGGATGTAGAGCGTATCCTTTGCTATGTTTAAAAGGATCCAGGAAAAGGACTCATCTTTACTAAAGAAGCAAAAATTGAGATCGAAGGATACACTAATGCAAATTGGACATGATGCACGATATTTCATATTTCTAGATGGAGATTTGGTGATTCAGAGAAGCAAGCGACAATCTGTATGTGCTAGGTCTAGTGTTGGAGTTAAATACAAGGTTGTTACATGTGTATTGCTAAGATGCTCCTCGTCAATACTATTTTGACAGACATCGGAATAATCTACTGTTAGAAAATATGAATGCGGAAGTGTATCAGGATAAGATGCGCCGCCGGGAGATAGAGATGGAGGGTGGTGGACATGTCGTCGTCGCTTAGAACCTGGTGCAACAACGATCTGGATAGGAGGGCGTAGCCGAGGGAGATGCGCCGCTGAGGAGCACACCACGATGGAGGAGGAGAGCGCATCACACAGTACGACTAGGGTTGCCGCCTCGAGGTAGAGGTTGATCTGCACCATCGTGACAGATAGAGGTCGGCTCACGCCCTCAAGAGTGATGAGCACCGCCACGATCGGGCTTCTGGGACGGTCACCAACAAGAGGGAGAAGCCTCACGCTGCCTGCGCGAGGGAGGAGACATGGGATCGGGGATGCGCAAGGGGTGGCGGCGTCGCTGGGGGTGGCATACGGCCGCCTGGGTATAAGGGTGGTGTTGCCTGTAGATAGGTGTTTTCAGATGCCGCTTGATGCTGCTGGAGAAGAAGAAATGCGACGGAGACCTCGCTGTTGGACCCGAGCAGCGACACCTGGGGCATTGTCACCGCTGGAGATCATAGAAGGCCATGTCAGCGTTATATCGCCGATATATCATTTTCGACAAGGTAGGGGTTTTGATATTACCCTATATATCTTTTTACAGGGAGATCGCCGATATATCGGCGATATATCGCCATATCAGCTCATATCGGTCAAAAATGACTGGATTCAGTACAAAAAATCCTGGATATCGATGATTCAACTATTTATCTAACTACACTCAGTATTAAAATACATATCTAGCTACACCTAGTATTAAAACACACAATGGTTAATATATGTTTTGTTTCGGGTCGGGGGCGCTTCCCCCGCACCCCCGCAAGGGGGGGCCAACCTGGGCCCCCCTAGCCCCCCAGACTCGCTGACCGGAGGGTATGGTGCGACAGGAGGGTGCATACAATGGTTCTTCAACTTGGTGTATGTTTACAAGTTATTTCATGTTGTAAGAACTTGAATGAAATCCATTTCCAATATCTATAAGTCAAATTTCAAAACAAAATATCTATAAGTCAAGAATCAAAACATTAATATCGATATGTTCAAAATGATCGATATATGCAATATAATCTTCATAGATTGATCGATATCTGTGATCTAAGAGTATATTTGTAAGTTATTTAGTGATCTAAGAACTTGGTTGAACGTCATTTTCAATATATATGGGTCAACAACTAACAGTACCAACGGTATGTTCGATATGACCGATATGCGCAATATAAGGAACACAGTCTTCACAAATGATTTATATGTGTCATCTAAGTGTGTATTTGTAAGTTATTTAATGTTATAAGAACTTGAATGGAATCCATTTCTAATATCTAAAGCTCGGGAATGAACATTTACATTCGATATGTTCGATATAATGACCGATATGTGCAATATATGGGCTATAAATGACCGATATGTGTGGCATAAGTGTGTATTTGTAGGTTATTTGTTGTTTTAATATCTTGGATGATCTTAATTTCTGAATAAATGACAAAAAATAACCTTTTTGAGCCATTTCCGTCATTTCCACCGATGTCGTCAATATATCAGCGATATATCCTGATATATCCGTTTCCGGGTGGATCGAAACGATATCGATATCGATACGGCCTTCCTTGTTGGAGATAGATCAACCACCGCCATAGAGAGAACGAGATGCATTGCTGCCTCAACTGGTGGGATCTTGCGTGGCTCAGCTTCGCGACGTAGACTCCAAAAACATGGGGCATGGTCGCCAAGCAAAAACAAACCTTGTGCTTGATGAACATGGAATTAGAGTTCCAATAAAGGAACCTTGCCATGATGCATAAATCAAGTTTTCCTAGAGATGATGAAGATAATAATCTTCAAAGAACAAAATATCGAATCTTAAAGAAATAAAGAACATGAAACTCTCGAGAATCGAACCCGCTCTGATACCATGTTAGAAAATATGAATGCGGAAGCGTATCAGAGAAATAATATAAACATGAAGAACTTTGGGATTTTAACGTGGAACCCTAATCCCTAAGGAGCGGGAGGAAACCACGGGAGAACGCCTTAAAGAGTTGATATATGCATTGCACTTTCTCACTGGATACAGGGGGTGGGAGGCTTCTTATATAGCCCTCACTAAGACTCCACATCTCACAACTGGTAGATGTGGGACTAAAGACTTGGTTGTGGTAAATGGATCCTGGAGTGATCCATTTACCCATCTACAACTCAAATGGCACACAACACATATACTCCAACATTTACGACTTGTTTTTAAAGTTGTTATGTGACAACAAGACTATTGGAGCAAATGAGTTAATTGTTATTCCATAGAACCCTAGGCTCTCTTATATAGAGAGAACCCATGGGTAAATTACATAGAGGTCCAAGAGAAAAATAGAAAATACGAAATGGTACATGATAACATAACATAAACCTCTACACTCCCCCTCAAGATGGAGCATAGATGTCAATCATGCTCAGCTTGGAAGAACATCTCTGAAAAGGTCCTCTGAGCAATGGCTTGGTAAATATATCAGCAGTTTGATCCTCTGAACTAACATGTGAAGTAGAAATCAAGCCCTTCTGGATCATATCTCTAGTGTAGTAGCAGTCTACTTCGATATGCTTTGTTCTTTCGTGAAATGTTGGATTGTTGGCAATAAACAAAGCTGCTTGATTGTCACACTGAAGCTGCATGGGTAAAGGAACATTTACATGTAAGTCTTCTAATACGGCTCGAACCCACATCATCTCCGTGCTTGCTTGTGCCATGGCTCTATATTCGGATTCAGTACTAGATCTTGCCACAACAGTTTGTTTCTTGCTTTTCCAAGAAACCAGAGAGCTCCCCACAAAAACGGCAAAGCCTGAAGTAGACTTACGATCCTTCGGGCACCCTGCATAATCTGTGTCTGCACAAGCTAAAATAGATAAATCTGTGCTCTTTCTAAATAGCAACCCTGAGCCTGGAGAAGACTTTATGCATCTCAGTGTCATGTATACGGCTTCCATATGAACTTATCTTGGCTGCTCCATAAATTGACTCACCCGGCTTACTGCAAAAGCAATATCAGGTCGAGTTATAGTGATATAAAGAAGCTTACCCACCATCTCTCTGTATCTTCTTTTGTCCACTTCTTCAGTATCATTGTCATGCAGTTTCATACTTGGGTCCATAGGAGTGCTCGATGGTCTACAACCAACCATTCCTGTTTCAACCAGAAAGTCTGTAATGTATTTCCTTTGGGTCATCACCAGACCCTGTGCATTTCTTACAAATTCCAACCCCAAAAAATATCTTAGGGTACCAAGATCCTTCGTGACAAACTGACGACCCAAGAATGCTTTTGTCATCTCTACTCCATGAACGTCATCTCCTGTAACCAGAATATCATCAACATATACCATGATAACAACCGTACCTCTGGAGGTCTTCTGAATGAACAAGTGATCCGCATTTGATCTTTTGAATCCCTGTCGTTCAATTAGGTGGGAAAGCTTCTGGAACCACGCCCTTGGACTTTGTTTAAGGCCATATATCGCCTTGTGAAGTCTACACACCATGTGAGTCTCCCCCTCAGCAGTGAACCCCGATGGCTGCTGCATGTAGACTTCCTCCTGTAGATCTCCATACAAGAATGCATTCTTGACGTCAAGTTGAAAAATGGACCAGTCATGTACCACAACAACTGATAAAAGTATGCGAAGCATCGAGTGCCGAGCCACTGGTGAGAATGTATCCAAATACTCTACACCATAGGTTTGTGTGAAACCCCTTGCAACAAGTCTTGCCTTGTACCGATCAAGACTGCCATCTGCATGGTATTTAACTGTGAACACCCACTTGCAACTAACAATAGATGCGCTAGATGGAGCAGGAACTGGGCTCCATGTGCCATGGGACTGTAAAGCATGCATTTCTTCCTCCATAGCCAATCTCCAGCAGTCAATACTCATAGCCTCTTGATAAGTCCATGGTATCTCCACGGAAGACAAGGCCGCATCAAACCTCTGAAAATCACCTGTGAGACGGTGAAAAGAAACCTGGGACGCAAAGGGATAAGACATACAAGTCCGTTTCTACTTCCGAATAGCAATAGGAACATCAAGGTCACTGTAACTGTACTCAATGGTGTATCCTCCTCCTGTAACGAAGATTCCTACACAGGCACATTATCTGACCCATCATTAGTAATAGCATCTGAACATTCCTGAGGCGTGATGGATGCTTGACGTGTAGTCTGAGCAGGACCTGACTGACGTGTATAGAACTTAAGCAACGGTGGAATAGGTTGTTGTGGAGGTGGTGGTGGTGGTGATGATGGTGGAGGTGGTGGTGGTGGTGATGATGATGGTGGCATGATAACTGGAACTGGAATGGAACAGGTGAACGCAGACTAGGAGGAGGAGGAACATAGACATCATCATTAGATGTGGAAGAGGCCAACCTGTCACCTGCAGGGGAGAAGTACATAACGTGTTCAAAAAATGTAACGTCAGCACTCACGAAATATTTCTTGTTCATGGGGTCATAACAACGATAGCCCTTCTGAGTCCGAGAGTAACCGACAAAGACACACTTGACAGCTCTAGGAGAGAGTTTGTCAAGTCCAGGTGACAAGTGGTGAACAAATGCAACCGTACCAAAGACGCGAGGAGTAAGTGAAAGTAATTCCTTATCAAGAAAGATAACAGAAATAGGAATTTTCTCACCAAGAACTGAAGAAGGCATGCGATTGACTAGATAGCATGTTGTAAGAACAACATCCCCTCAAAAGGTGATGGGCGCACAACTCTGGATAAGCAGGGTTCGAGTGATATCAAGAAGATGACGATGTTTTCTCTCTGTCACGCCATTCTGTTGAGATGTGTAAGCACAGGTGGTTTGGTGAATAATGCCTTTGGACGAAAAAAAGTGGGAGAGAGAACGAGTGCAGAATTCCAATGCATTATCCGTTCGCACATATTTGACAGTAGAAGAAAACACATTCTGCACTTCACCGATAAGATTTTTAATAACATCCCCTGCTTCATATTTATTCTTTAGAAGGAAATCCCAAGATACACGAGAAAAATCATCAACTACAACTAGGTAGAACCTGTCCCTGATGATCAGGTACACGGCTCGGACCCCAAATATCAATATGAAACAACTCAAACAGGGAGCTACTGCTCCTACTCTGACGACTAAGGAAGCTAGAACGATGATGCTTCCCCAACTGACAAGCTTCACAACGAAATGATGAATTCAGAGAAATACGAGGCAATAGATGATGCATTTTCTGGAGCGTGAGATGACCAAAGCGAAGATGCCATGTGTACGGAGAGATTGATCCGGCTGAATGGAAGGAGACGCCAACATATGAATTCCGGACTAGACGATAGAGACCATTCTGCTCAGAGCCACAGCCAATCACCCTGCCCGTTAGTATGTCCTGAAAAATGAGAGATGATGGGTCAAATATAGCGCGACAGTGCAAATCCTTCGTAATCTGACTAATTGATAATAAATTCACGAAAAACTCAGGAGCATATAGAACATTCTGTAAATGCATAGAAGGTGATAAGGAGATCTCCCCCTGTCCAACAATAGGGGAATGAGTCCCGTCAGCTATGAGCACAGAGCGTCCAAGAAGAATGTCCCTGTAGGACTCAAGTCTATCTCTGTCACGATAGAGGTGATGGGTGGCTCCAGAATCGATAATCCAATCTGAGAGATCATGACAAGATGTAAAGGCAGTAGCACTACCTGAGGTACTGGCAACGGCTGAAGTACTGGCTGATGTTGAAGCTGCAACATCTGAGGATCCACTTGGAGACTTCATGGATGATTGAGGCATAATATCACGAAGACGCGCAACAAGCTCTTCGAACCGGTGATCTGGAGTGGATATCGACTGAGATTTAACATGCTCGGCTACACGTGCCGAGGCTGGAAACTCATGCTTAGAATAACATGAGTTCTCTGAGTGACATGTGCGATGACAAAAAGAGCACGGCTGGCGAAAACGACCTCCCCGGCCACGAGGTCCACGTCCGCAAAAGGAAGACGAACCACCTCTCCCTCACGATATCGCCATCGTCGAAGGAGGTGGAGTAGATGTGCTGGAAGAAACAGAGATATGACTGAGCCTCCCGTACACTTCCTCCATAGGAGGAATAGTAACATCGACAAGTATCTGAGAGCGGGCTGCCTCGTACTCAGGATTAAGTGTTGCGAGTAATACTCCCACCATGGTAGCATTACGGAAGGTCTTCTGTTGCTCTGGAGTGGCCGTGAGCGGAATGGTGCTGTATAGTTTCTCAAACATCCCTTGCAGGGACGTGTACAAAGAGTGAAGCAGCCGCCCATTTTGCTTCATTGTGAAAATATCATGTTGTAGCTATAGCATCTTGGTCTCGTTCCGCACCTGTGAATATGTGGTAGCCAGAATATCCCACATCGCCTTGGCGGTGAGCTGATGGAGGACATCATTGGCAATCTCCATCGACAGTGTTCCTGATAGCCAAACCTTGGCATAAGAATCATCAGCCTCCCAGGAGGCATAGATCCCAGTCTTCTCTGCTGGCTCATCCTCAGTAAGTATATGCTTCTTACCGTTCGACTTCATGAGAATCATGAATTGCATCGCCCAGAGTTCATAGTTCGTCCCATCCATCTTAACTATTGGCGATGGTCCCTTGAACGCGCCCATGGATGGCATATCAACTTTACTTTCTGACATCTTGCTGGAGACAAAAACTGAAGATCGTAGACAAGAACTCGATGTCTACAAAGACTTCATAGGATTTGAGTGCATATGTAGACGTTTATGCACTCAAATCCATGACTTGCGGGGGCTAGTGGATCCGGAAGGGGGCTTGCAGGACCTGTGGGGTCGGGGGTTGCCGCCGCTGGGGGTTGGCGGGTGTCAGGGCCGCCGCTGGGGGCTGGAGGCACCGGCGGAGGGCTGGCGGCAGGTGGAGGGGCCGCCGAGAGGAGGGAGGGGGGGGCAGGATTAGGGTTAGGGTTAAGGTTAGGGTTAGGGATTTGGCTCTGATACCATGTTGGAGCAAATGAGTTAATTGTTATTCCATAGAACCCTAGACTCTCTTATATAGAGAGAACCCATGGGTAAATTACATAGAGGTCCAAGAGAAAAATAGAAAATACGAAACGGTACATGATAACATAACATAAACTTCTACAAAGACTTCTATAAATCTACCCAACAATCATGTTCTATATGATATAACCAAACATGTTGAGATTGATAGTCACTTTATCAGAGAGAGAATTGATTGTAAGGAGCTTGTCCTACCATATGTAAAAACTGATGATCAAGTGGTTGATGTCTTTACCAAGGGCTTTCTATGACTAACTTCAAGAAGAATGTGGGCAAGTTGTGCATGTACAATCTCTATGCCCAACCTGAGGGGGATGTCGAGTTACTTGTTTATTGGGTAAATGGATCATGGGTGAGAATCCATTTACCTCCCTTTGGGAGCTTAGCTATATATGTAACCCATCCCACCTTGTTTTCAAATAAGAGAAAGAAAAGAAAAAAATCCCTTATTGCTCTAAGCAACATGGACAATTCCCACCGTGATTTTACCCCCTTTGGTAGTGGGCCATGTTAGCCACTTCTAGTTTTACAAAGGTCAAAGGCCTTCCCTATGAGTCATCATGTGACATGCACACGCCTTTTATGAATGAAAAGGGTTATCCAACCCATAATTAGTCATACTTATGGTTAAAAAGGGAAAGATTTGATCTCAGGTGCATTTAGGGTTGCAGAAATCAGCTGTCGACACTCAGTCGGAGCACTCTGACTAAGGATTAATTGACAGTTGGACAAAAATTAGATTTAGTCAGGCTTTAGCCGGTTCTAAATTTTGTGATTATTTTAAATATATAAATCTTTTTTTTGAGAAAAATGAAGGGTGACCTCCCAGCGTGGGGCCCACCTCTAAGTATATGTATATTTATAAATTAAAAGGTGAAAAGTTACAAGTACATCAAGTTACACTTGCCATGTCATGCAGAGTATCCTACAATGCTCAATTACATTCCAAGTATAAAAAATCTTCCCCTCAAAAATAACATTGTTCCCGGCGCACCGAATCGTCCACATCAAAGCAAACGGGAATGAATTGTCCTCATGCCCGTAACCGCGCACCGATCTGATATTCCGTCAAAAGGAGATAGTCTTGTCGCGCAAGCCAAGGAATGTTTGCTCTACTCCACACCTCTGTCGAGGCCAAACATGAGAAAAATGGGTGGTCTACATCCTCGCCACCCCCACATCTATTACAATCAACATCCGCCAAACCAAGCAACTGACCTCGACGTCCCTTTGTGAGGGTCCTCCCACTCCTGAACAACTAAAGAAACACCTTGACCCGATTCGACACCTTACACCTCCAAATCATACCCATGTCTATACCCACCTCCTCCCGCACCACCTCTCCGTCCCCCATCAGGAAACGATATGCTTTCCTCAACGTGAATCTCCCGTCATCCCACACGAAATGATATCTACCCGTAGATGGACAATCATTCCGTGCCAACTTCGATTGCAGCGCAAGGAACTCCTCCACACTCTGATCTGACAAGGCTGAAGAGAAACTCAAGGACCACATCCCATGGTCCCACACCTATTGCACCAATGCCTCTCTGTTTCCGGCAAGCCGCATAAGTCGGGGGACAGCGCCCCCCAACGCCCCATCATCCATCCAGTCATCTTGCCAAAAATGAAACCAGATCCATCCCTGAGCACTGGACTGAGCTTAGGAGCTATTGTCGGTAGAACATCACTAACTCTTTTCCACAACGAGGAAGACAGTCTCCTCGGGACGGTCTCCAGAGCCATAAACACAACATACATCTTTCTCAACAAGCAACAAACCAGGTCCTCTGATTTCCCCCAAACATGGACCACCCATTTTGCCATAAAAGCTCTATTCATCTCATCCATCCGCATCACGTCCAACCCGCCTTTCCTTTTCACGGAAGTCACTATATCCCAATCTGCCAAGTGGATACCTCTCTTGGCTTAACGCTCATCCGACCAGAAAAATCTTCTCATCATGACCTCAATCTTCGCTTGCACCCCTACAGGAAACACCCTCGTAGCACAAAAGAAGATGTGGATGGTTGAGAGCACATGCTTCAGCAGAACAAACTTCCTCCCCTTCGACAACATCGACGCCTTCCATCCTACCATCCTCACCTCCATCCTTACCAATAACGCCCTCCAGACCTCAGACTGTCTTCCCTGCCACCAACGGGAGCCCCAGGTACGTAATCAACAGAGTGGCAGTCGGGCATCCCAATGAGACCGTCACATTCTGCACCTCCCGCTCCGTCAGGCTAAAAGGGACCACCACCAATGTCTCTCTATTTCTCCGAAGACCCAATACGTCCCCAAAAATATCCATAATTTGCGAAGCCTGAAGCAGCCCCTCTGGCTTCGCCCCCAGGAATAGAACTAAGTCATCTGCATACTACAAAAGTAGGATGGATATCTCCTCCTTCCTATATCCAACGTACCACCACCCGACCACGTCCAACCTCATCAGTACAACCAGTGAGTCGGCTACAATCACAAAAAGAAGGGGGGCCAGCGGGCACCCCTTACCTAATTCCTCGCTACGGCTGAAAAAAACCCTTCTCTAGTCTACCATTGACAAGAACAACATGGGATGTAGTAGTGATACATCTTTTGATCTACGCCAACCATATCACCGGGAAGCCTCTCTTCTCCACCGAAGCCCATATGAACCTCCAATCAATACAGTCACATGCTTTGGAGAAGTCAACCTTCCACAGCACACCCTTAGTCGCGCTTCTCTTCCAATCCATGACCATCTCCAATGCCATCACCAGACCATCTACCATATCTCTCCCAGATACAAATGTCGTATATTCAGCCGAAATGATCTGCAACAAGACCTTCATCAAACGGTTTGCAAGAATCTTGGACACCAAAAGATACATGGCATTTGACAATGCGATCGACCTGAAATCTTCCACCTTTGTCGGCATTTCCTTCTTCGACAACAAACAAATAAGCGCCTTGTTCAGCCTCTCGAATTCCTTATTCCCATGTCGAAATTCCTCCAACAAAACAATCACATCGTATTTAACCACCTCCCAAAATTCCCGGTAAAAGGCAACTGAAAACCCGTCCAGGCCAAGCGCCCCGTCTGCATTAAGATGAAAAAGTGTCTGCTTAGCCTCCGACTCTGTGAAGTCACATATCAATGAATCTGCCTCCTCCATAAAGATATGTGAAATCCCTTTCCCTTGTCACCCCCATCCAATATGAGCGTGCCGCCAGCTGAAACTCTGAAAAGTGACTGCAGCACCTCCCCCACCTCTCGGTCCCCTTCAACATCTACCCCGTTAATGAAAAATGAATGCAATAGATTTCTGCACCTTCTTGCACTCACCATAGCATGGAAGAATCGGATTTTCACATCTCCTTCCTTCAACCATCGATGTCTGGACCTCTGCCTCCAGGTCACCTCCTCCTTTCTATCCTCCAATATAATCTCCTCCAAGCAGTTACCTCTTTCTGCTAACTCCTCCACCGTCAAAACCATCCATCCTCCAGCTTGTCCAATCTAAAAAAAAGGAACCCTCTAATGGTCTGGTGGTAGAAGCAGTGGCTCCCACTTTAAAGGACCAGGGTTCGAATCCTACTATAAAAAATCAAAAAAAAGAACCCCTCCAATGGTATGGTGGTAGAAGCAGTGACTCCCACTTTAAAGGACCAGGGTTTGAATCCTATAGATAAAAAAATTAAAAAAAAAGAACCCCTCTAATGGTCTGGTGGTAGAAGCAGTGGCTCCCACTTTAAAGGACCAGGGTTCGAATCCTATAAATAAAAAAAGTGATAAAAAAAAGAACCCCTCTAATGGTCTGGTGGTAAAAGCAGTGACTCCCACTTTAAAGGACCAGGGTTCGAATCCTATTAGTAAAAAAAAACAAGCCCAAGTAACAACACTTTTAGAACGTCTCTAATGGTCTGGTGGTAGAAGCAGTGGCTCCCACTTTAAAGGACCAGGGTTCGAATCCTACTAGTAAAAAAAATCTACAAACCTCCTCTTGAGCCCTCAACCTCACGCTACGATGTTGAGCTCTGCTAGCTTTGTTAAAAGCCATAAGGTGTCTCCTGAGCGCAACCAGCTTGCTTGCCAACCGAGAAGTCGTCGACCCACTGGCATGCATTAGACCCAAAAAGTGGCGACAGAGTCAAAAAACCTCCTCCAAGAGCCAAGCCCGCTCAAACCGAAAGGACGTCTGTGGTCTCACCCCCTCACCAGAAAACCAAAGCAATGGTGTATGATCCGAATGAGCCCGTGGCAATGCTCGGGCCCCAACCAAGGTAAAGGCTTTCAAAGCCTCTACATACACCATAAATCTGTCAATGCGAGACATGGATCTCGAATTGCGCCAAGTGTATACACAACCCACCGCATCGATCACCTGCAAACAAAGATCCTCCACCATAGCCAAGTACGTCGTCGAGCCGTTGTCCCTTCCCCCCATCCACCCGAGCGATCCTATGAGAACAAGATTGCGTTGAAATCTATACTGACTTCAAGCTTTCAAGCTGTGGTTGTACTTGTAATTTAGGGCTCCCTCCTCTCGTTGCCGACCTTGCTCGCTTTGACTAATGCAAAAGAGGAATTCGAACTCTTTTTCAGGGGGGAGAGAACGGCGGGTTGCCATTTTTCAGTAGCGGGTGAAGCCTATATTCTAAGCAACAAGACTGGAAGACCCCGGTGGCATGGCTTTCTTAGCAACTCTATACCTATACAGCCTTGAACGCAGTTCGTCCCTCCCCTTGCATAGTCCTCATGAACAAGGAGTTCGACTAGTACCCTTGCTTGATGCGAATGGCTACACTAATTTGCTTGCTGCAACTATCCAAGCCATATCCAATGCAGCGGCCCTGACCAATACCAAGTCCTTCACAAGATGCACCATGTCGTCACCATTGCTTATGCCGTAAACATTCATGGTCATGACCCGGGCTACATCAGCCTTCCGCTACAGCATCGTGGTAATAGATTGTTGTCCCCAGACCTCCGTCTCAACCAACGAAAACTTCTCTGTATCCCAACCCGTCATTAATCCACGAGAGGCGCCTTCCGACGCGATAGCCATGCACTCTCTCAGCTTGTTTCCCCAACTTCTCTCCATGCCCACTCCAAATCCTACGAAATCTTTGTTTCCTGTAACAAGACTATATCCGCCATGTGCTCCATTGCTAATTTACGCACCGCAGCCTGCTTTTCCGGCCGCCCCAACCTCCTAACATTCCACGAGATCAAATTAATTTAGAAACCAAAAGCATCCCTTTTTGATGGCACCATACCGATGCAGCGCAACACCTCCTCCTCTACGCCCTTCCTCTGCCCACTTGCCCCCTCTTAAACTCCGCGAAGCTTCTTCTCCCACGCCACATCGGCCAAATCTGTCGTCGTCGTCTGGCCGACAACCCCCTCACATGCCAACTCCTGCACGACCCTAGAATGCCCCCCTCCGCCCCACCGCCATTAGGTCTGTGTTAGAAAATACGGAATGCGGAAGCGTATCAAAATAAAAGAATCAGGATCTACGCGGAACCCTACTCCCTAAGGAGCGTGATGAAACCACGAGAAAACGCCTCAAAGGGCTTATGTGTTCATTGCAGTATTCAGGAAATCGGCTGAGTATACCGTATACTCGGTTGCATACTCATACTCGGAAGCATTGGCGCTCCGAGTATGACCAAATCGACCTCTAAGCGGGTCAGGCCGCATACTCGGCCGAGTATACCATTTATGTGGCCGAGTATACGACCGATTTTCAAATAAACATTTTCTAAAACTCTAACATAAACTCGGACACCCGACTTAACATTCTTTCAATTGATGTTTTTGCTCATTTGACTTTATATTACTTGTTATCCCAATAGTTTTGTTCCTTGTACCTTCAATTCTTTATTATTATAATCAAGAGATATAATATTTAGATGATATTAACATGATATTAAAAAATTATTTATATTTTTAATAATAAAAAATACCAAATCGCATACTCCCCGCATACTCTCCCGCATACCACATAATCTCTATGTAGTGAGTCCTCCGACTGAATACCGCATACCGCCTTCCTAAACATAAGTTCATTGCACTTCTCACTGGATACGGAGGGCGAGGGGCTTCTTATATAGCCTTCACTAAGACTCCACATCCCATAGACAGTGGATGTGAGACTAAACCACATGATGTGGTAAATGGATCCTAGAGGTATCCATTTACCCATCTACTACAAGAATGACGCATACCAACATATTCCAACATTCCCTCTAAAGCTGGAGCATGCAATGCTTAGCTTGGACAAACAGAAAGAAATCTCAACTCACGCTACAGGAGACTACGGACAATATTAGCTCAACGCACACAACAGTCAGTTGTTGTCAAGGACGTTGCTTCTCATGCTGTGTAGGTGAGGAGGGACACTGGGCTGGAGTGTGAGTCAAACTGGGTGTCCTCTGAACTGTGCCTGTCAGAGCCATTGAAACTGGATGAGTCTACACCTGGAGAACTCTGGCCCGCCACATGTAGAAGCAGGATCATGTGGACAACTGCTCCATCTCCGAAGGGCCGAACTGGAAAAGTCATAGAAAACATCCTCGTCGGAGTCCACGGTTGGAGTCTGAAAAAGTCTCCTCGTCGGAGAACTGGGTTTCTCCCCATACTGGCTCAAAGAATGGGATCTCTACTTTGGAGTCCCTATGAAACCACATGAAAACCCTAGCCCGCATGGCATAGAGAATGAGATCTCTACAGTGGAGTCCCTATGGATCACATGAAAACCCTGGCCGAAACATAAAGATGGGGACCACAAACAATGATGGCATACACATGTGCATTAAAAAGAGGACTCGGAACCTATCGTTGACTCTGAACATCTAAACAACTATAGAGTCTAGAAAATCTGGTTGGTCTAGAATCTGGCATCTGAATCTGGAACAGATATGTTACTCTACACAATACTCCCCCTTTCTCCCAGACAGGTCAATAAACAATAACTTCGACCATGTTGGGAGAAGACAAGAAAATGGGGAAAACATGAATAACATAAGCCGACTTCATTTTCATTGGCCTTTTTTTCAAATCATTTTTTAAAATCAATATTTTTTTTCAAATCATCATTCTTTTTTAACCCCTTTTTTCTTCTCGTGTACAAATTTTTTGTACGCACCTCTATTCTCAATATTTTTTTAAAAATGCAAATAGCCCCCCCTTCAATTTTTTCCTCGGCCTTCCAAAAAACTCTCTTTTTTGGGGGGAGGGGGGGTAAGCAGATATGACACACTTTGGCACTATTTAGGGTTCCCAACTAAGAACCCTCTTTTTCAAAGTCGTCGCCACGATAGGGTACCATCTGCTTGTGACGCCATCGATAGAGGATCTTGGAGGAGAGGTGCATGTTGGGAATCGAGGTCCGACGGGAGGATAGCTGTGATGGAAGAAGCTCGCCGCCTTGGAGCAGGAGGTTGAGATGCAATGATCAGAAGAGCAACACAAGCACAGCACGATGTTGCGGCGAGGTGCTGGAGTGTGGAGTCACCACCATCGCATGTGTGGGACCTTCGTTGTCGCCTCGCCTGCGTGGGAGACCTGGAGGGGATCGCATGGCGACGAATGGAGATATCGCCGCCTGGAGAAGTTCACAAGGAGGACTGAGGCCTGTAAGGAAGAGATGGAGTTACCAGTCACCTAGAGAGCTTAAATCGGGCTGCCGAGATGTGGCTCTGGTCACAAGGGAAGGTGCGCCGTAATATGCGGCTGGAGCTGCGAGGACTCACGCCACATGCACGAGTTGAAGAGAGAACCCCCGCCTGCGCCATCGCGCAATTTATTTTCAAATATATATTTTTTTCGCCACTACTGTTGCGAGATATCATGGATCCCTCTTTTTTTTTCTCGTGATGAAGCACGAAGGAGTTTGGATCGACACGAGGTGTACGGCTCGAGCTCCGAACGCCTAGCACTGCTGAAGAGCGGATTTGCCCTCCAAAGAGATTGGAGATCACATGGAGCATGGGCTGGAGCATGTGCGTGCCACCAGCCTGGAGAGAGGAGGAAGGGTGGCCTGACACAACATGGGAGGGTTGTCGACTGGAAACCAAATCTAGGGTTCCTGAAATGGAACCCTGAAATTTCTTGATCTTCAGGAACCTTCACAGAAATTAGGGTTTCCGAAGAAACCCTAGAATATATATGACTTGAACAATATGAACATATCTCGAAACATAATCAAATGATATAACCGAATCTCGAACAAATTACAAAAATAAATCTTCAAGAAAAAAACCTCGAGAATCGAACCCGCTCTGATACCATGTTAGAAAATACGAAATGTGGAAGCGTGTCAGAATAAAAGAATAAAAACATTAAGAACACCGAGATTTACGTGGAACCCTATTCGCTAAGGAGTGGGATGATCTCACGGGAGAACGTCTCAAAGGGTTTATATGCTCATTGCACTTTCTCACTGGATATAGAGGGTGAGGGGCTTCTCATATAGCCCTCATTGAGTCTTCACATCCCACAGACGGTAGATGTGGGACTAAACCACATGACGTGGTAAATGGATCCTTGAGGTATCCATTTACCCATCTACCACAAGAATGGCGCATACCAACATACTCCAATAGTCTGGCCTCCAACTGAAACACCCCCCGAGCATCCCCAATCTTTTATACACCTCGAATCTCTGCCTCCTCCGCTCCATCAACCCACGACGAGAGTATTGCCTGCCATACCTCCCTCCCGCCCGCCGCAACATCTCTCGGAGGCTCTCAAAAGAGCCAAAACCGTTCGAGCCGCCCTCTCCTAGCCGCCATGTCGATCCCACGCCAGGTATAATCAGCGTCGACATCGCCACGCCCGCCATCTGGACCGGGCCAAAGGAAAGAGAAGCATGCCTGGTTGATTTCACCCCCCCCCAGTCGAGGCATCACCCCTTCTGAGCATCTTCGCCATGATGAATCTCCAGACTCCACCAACGGATCCGCCCTCGCTGGAGAACATGGTCTTCCGAGTTCCCCCAGGATCGACAGGTCATCCACCGATGTCGTAGACTCATCACAGGCTTTGCAGCCCCTCCGACCAGCCGTTGGTTTGAAAAGAACCACCCAAGGAGCGGACAGCTCGGTCGGGTCGACAGAATTACGTACAAGCAGGTCCGAGTTCGACTTTCCATCATGATGCTCGGCCTGCTTGCTTCGCTATGTCCACCCGTATCCACAATCGCATCAACGGACCCACTCGGATCTGCCACGGCATCCGCCACAAGATCAAGCTCCGCTACCGAGAGATCCATCGTGCCTCTCGGATCCCAAAATGGGTTCGGATCCGACCTGCGAGCAAGCCCAGACACCACTTCCGTGAATGTCGCATCCTCTCTCTGTTGCTTCAGTGGCACCTCGAACAAAACGCCTTCCATGTTTCTCGATGTTCGCGCTCCCACTGTCGAAAGGGGTATCTAGATTCAAAAAAGCGAAAAGGGACTCGTTCCATTTCCGTGATTTTCATCCTCGACGCCACCCCCATGCTCCGCCGGTATCCTCGCCCCACGCTCCTCCGACGACCTCACCGCCTCACCGAGTTGATCGTATCGATATATCTCCAAGCAAAAAGAACTTCCCATGTACCCCACCACATGCCATGATGGCAAAGGGCCGCTGGCCTCTACTCTCGATGCCACCAACTCATGGGATTGGCCACAACGCATCCCATCCGAGATAATCACCTGAATCCGGACCACCAAAGCCATCAGATCGCGTACCACCAACAAGCTCCTCCCAAGCAACGGAAGTCCTCTAATACGGAATAGCTTTTCGACCTCCAGTACCTTCAGCGCCCCATCCCGCGGCAAAGGCTTCCTCCAGTGAATCCACCCCTTTGCCCGACGAGACCGCTCCAAAAGCTTCCGAGCCTCCATCGTCGCAAGGTCCCGCGCGCACATAATGCCCTCTTCCATCAAGACGACATCTCCTCCAAACCCATATCCAATCGTGGACCCGATGTCCTCCATCATATCCTGCAAGTTTTTCCCTTCTCTTGCACACCCCGACCAAAAGGATCCCTCCCACAGCATCGTTCTCCCTCACTGCATCGCTCACCGCATCGCTCACTTTCTGCCAATCCTCGTAGCCCCCCCAACGGGCATCTGAAATTGCGGTGCCCATTCTTCTCGCAGCTAAAGCATCGGAACGAGTCTCGGCACTTTGCCGCCCGGTGACCCCTTGTGACCCCTTGCTCCGCATATAAGACACCTACCCGAAACCGTGCTCCCCCTATGGGTGGAATCCAAGTTCGAATGCCGAAAACGCCTCGTGACCTTCGTCCAGTCATCCTCACTCAACCTCATCTCTTGTCCCTTGGGGCTTTTGGACCTCAATATTTCTCAGTGGTCAGAAGGAATTTGAATTGGCCCTCGACCTATATAACTCATTTTTATACATCTATTCTCATATACTTACATATATTTGTACTATACTATCATAATGAATAAAATAAGTAATTGAATTGAAATAAAACATAAAGCGTGTTAGAATATATTTACTTTTAGCAAAAAATAAAAATTTATGGCATTTTCAAACAAAAATTGGTCGATTAGTCATCCTACTAATCGGGTAGAGTAGTCGACTGACTGACTATTGATCAATTGATCATTATTTGATCAGCCATCCCACCGACTCGACTTTTTGGGCTAGTCGATCGACTTTTACAACAATGGGTGCATTGTCCTATGGATATTCTTGTTTGGATACGACTGAACCCCCACATCCACCCACAGCTCTATGAGTTTGACAACCAGCTACACAATTTTGCTTGACCAAACCTCCTCTCACTGCGAGATCATGCAAGACAAGTTGTTGCCTCAAAAATAACTTCCCTTGGAGGTCCAAACTCCCATCTCATATCCACACCATTAAGCCACCCTACTGCCTCCTGTAGGAGTTGAAGTGGGGTAGGGGGAGATGGAGGAAGTGGAATGCGAGAAATAAATAAAGATATATGGAATGCCTCATTTTTTATTATAAAAAATTGTTGACACATTTAATGGAAGGACATTGTCATAATGGTGAAACGTGATAGTTATGATATGATGTAAAGATTATATTCTGTCTCTAGATTTGTGTGATGATTTCTAATCTCACTAGGCAGAGCTTATCTTTAAAAAGGAAGAGCAATCTTGAAGAATTGTAAGGAGATATTAAAAAGAAATGTTGAAGACCGTAGGAGCTGAGCTGCTGCTTTCTTCAGATGGTGGTCTACTCACTACTGCCTTTTATGGAAGGTAGTTGCAGGAGTCTTGAGGAAGGGCGTGCACCATACTTTGATAAGCGCATGCTAAGTTTGAAGGCTATAAAAGGAGATGCAGTGCACTAATGTTGAGATAATCTGAAGACGATCAGCTGGCTTGACAACCTCTGTCAAAAGCTGTTTGTTGTTGATTGGCTTTATGGAGAACTGCGGTGCATATACTGATTGCAGAAGCAGTATTGTGTTGGCCTGCCTGATGTTCGTGTAAATAAATTTATATTTTTTAAAGAAATCATCTCAAGCATTGTTAGTTATGACTTAACTTCTCGCTTTGATTTACATGTATAACCCCTGAAGGGCACACTTCCTAATTGTTCAAAAATCACGAACTAAAGGGGTAACCCAAACCCGAACTACACCTTCATAGATTAGAAAATTCCATATAGTTTTGATGAATTGATAGGTATTTTCAAGGAACACCGACATATGACTTCTGTTTTACATAATAGGGAATAGCTGTGCAAGCTTTCAAGATTTCAGTACGTGTAAAATAACTGGCACAAGTTCCATTATCTAAAAATACCCAGATACCTAAATCTCAACGAAGTGATGGGGAATCGGCTATGGACTTAGTTAATCACAAAAGAGGTCAGTTCTCATTTGCCATGACAGCAATTAGTGTTCCAGGGTTTAGGGCTGAGAAGATCAAATATTATATGACAAAAGACTGGTGGAAAATGAACGTTAACATTTCAAAACAACCAAGAAAAGGCTTTTTTCTAAATGGAGAAAATGCAACGTTGTTTCACAAAAGAACAATGTTACCTTATTCAATAGAGAAATGAAAAGCTCAGAAATTGTCTCCTCGTTTGCTCCTCCAAAATTTTTAAACCGGTGAACAGCAACTTGAAACACGGTAAGGTTTGTACCACCTGCAGAGGCAAATCAAAATAGTAACGAACACATTAGCAGTGAGTACTAATATTAGTATATACAGGTGGTAAGGTTTGTACCACCTGCAGAGGCAAATCAAAATAGTAATCAACACATTAGCAGTGAGAATTAGCATATACATGTGTTCCCTCTTTTTCAATTTTTTTAGCCAGGGTCATTTGTAGTAGTTGAGATGAAAAATGCTATGGTGGATTTCTGGTGGAGATAGAATGTGACAAACACTTAGGTATGAGAAGTTGGAAGAAGAGACTTGTAAGAGGAGGCAAGGGATCAGAAGAGATGATGAAAAGAAAGTGTTTGAATTTACTTCTACATAGAAGATTCTTCACAATATTCAAAAAGCTTAGAATACTCTCTGAAGATCTTTTGGATATCTATATTTTATAAGATATTCTGATATCTTGATTCTTCTCTTTTGATTTCATTCTATTTTTATATACTCCTTTTAGAACTATTTATACTTATAAATAAAGAGGTAGATTATCAATAAAAAAATATTCTATCATTTTTGTCTATAAGTATCAAAGCGGCAACCCTCAACTGATTTTCTGGACCATTTTGACCCCATTCTCTCCTCACCAAACCCAAGCTCCGCCTCACTCTGAGGCCCTCACTACACTACCCGCAGCACCCACAACAACTGCATGCCACCATCGCAGCTCCAAAACATCATCCAACTGCTGCCATTGCAGCACCCTATACCTCCCCTTCCCACAGAATCCTTTAATGCTGTTGCGAAGGTTCTAAGTGGCCAATTGTAGTCGTACAAATCCTCTACTACTGTGGTAGATCGCCACATGCATTATCCTTGACGCTCATATTCGTGATTACAATTGATTTTCACTCTGATTTAGGAAAGTTTTGATATGTACCTAGAACCCCAATGTTCGTGGTGACATCATCAACAACGAATATGACTAGCATGAGTAACCTATTCTATGATCAAATCGTTAAGTTAGATGAGATCACTATACCTAATGGTCATGAATCTTCCTGCCATGGCCATGGATACCTGAGTTCAAGGAGGTTCCTCCACACATGTTTTTTCTAATCAAAAAAGGGGAAAACACGCTATGGTGACTGTCCCATTATTAATTAATTTATCCATACAAGATGTTCAAGTAGCAAATAGCCACCTGTTACATGTTGGACAAGAGGAGGTTATTGTGACTATGTCCCTCAGTCATCTGTGAGCAAATTACTACATGTTCTTCCTCACTTGTCTCACTACAACCTAGGGTGTAAGGCGAGTGTTCGTAAGAAGAAAGCCACCAGAGTTTGTTCCTTTCATCAAAAGATTTTGATATTATTCATATGGATCTGTGGGTCCAACGAGAATTCCAGACCATTCAGGTCATAGATGCTATCTTGTTCTGGTGGAGAAATTTTCCTATCTTGCCTGGATGTTTCTACTTAAATCAAGGCTTTTTCTGCTATTATGCATTTTATTATTGATATAAAGATGCAATTTTCTGCCACTGTCCAATAAAATCAGCCTGATAATTCATGTGGTTTTGTTCTTATCAGTTGCATGATTTTTACAGGTCCATGGAGATTGATCATCTTTGTATATCAGTGATTGATGAGAAACTTTCTAGTAAGACTTAATATTATGGCCTTCATGGCCTTCCAGTTTTCGTTGTGCCGTGCCGTACCTTTAATTGTGTTGCTTTAGTGCATCATCTGTGTCCGAGGAAGGACAAGCTTGCACTTAGAGCAATCAACTGTATGCATATCAGATAAGCTAGCAATTAGGACTACAGATGCTTCGATCCTAGCACTTGTCATCACTAAGTCAGTGCGGGTTTGACTTTCTTTATGTCCGTCCCTTTTTTAGCTGAATGAAGTCGAACATCAACTAGTCCACTAAGGATACGAAAAAGTGTGAGTCATTGCCACAAATGCCTTTATCATGTGATATCATAGATTTTCCTATGCAAGATGATAGTAGATATATGTTTTGTTAGGAAAATAGTAGATATATGTTACAGTAAGTTTTTACCCCTTTTAAGCACCGGCCAATGTCTTCGTTTGAGATAATTCCTGAGCAGAAGTCCTTTTAAATTTATATGGTTTATAGTAACACATGTGCATATGAGGAGATAGATATGGCATAGGTTCTTAATCTTCTGATTACTCTAAGAAAGAAGTCACACATGTGCTTTTTGCACCTGATCTTCAAGGTGATGCCTTTGGTCCATCTGAATACTAGCTATTGGCAATATATAGAAAGGTTGTCAGCAATATACATCCTGGTGTCTCAAACACCAAACTTTTCTTCAGCCCCAATGAAATATGACTATGGAATAGGAAATGGCATATCTTATTTGCAGGAGAACTTAGATCCCAGTCGATCCACCTGATGATTATAGGGTGGTTGGATCCAAAAGTAGCAATTCACAACAAAGCACAACTGAGACAGATCAGTTGCTCGGCATAACGCCAAAATTGTAGTCAGGTGGTTCACATGGACATATGATGTGGACTTCTCAATGCATTCTCCCACTTGAGTTATCGAAATTGAGAATTATCTCATATCTCTCCTCTCTTCTCCCTCCGCGTGATCTCCACGCTTCTTCTTCCCCAAATCCCCCGCATCTGATGAGCCTTCTCTCATTTCCCCTCGATTTCTTCAACCAAATATTTTTCTACCATTAAAATTTTAATTTTTTTCACCATTACAATTTCAATTTGCATCAAAAGTAGTCTTCAGAGGGAATTGTTACATGAGGTCTTGGCTCTAAGTGATGAAACACCTCCGCATCATGTCTAACTGCGTCGGTGTACTTTTTACCAAGCTCAGTAAACAGAGTTGCTTGGCCTATACAATAAAATCAACAACAGCCAAACCTGTTCACACTTAAAGCAGGGATGGTTACAAGGATTCCTAGCTTCCAAGCATACCTAATTTGAGCCTTATTCAAACTTACATCAAAAATACCCTACCATTATGTAAGAATTCAAGTCCATTTTTTTTTTCATTTACAAATGCAAACAATATGCAAATTTAATATTGTGGAGAAAGGTGAGAGAATGAAATGACTTGTCTTATTCCATGGCTCTAGGGTCTCTTATATAACATGAAACCCTGGAGGGCTAAAAGAAGGAATTACATAAAAGACCCCGAAGGGTTACATGGCTCAATGAATAAATAAATGATATAGTCTAATAACAAGATAAATCTAACAAATACAACTGAAGATCACATCTTTTATAGTACTTGAATAATAATTATCATAATGCTATTTATCATTTTTCATTAAATAAAATGAAAGTATATTTTTTATCCGAGAATATAACTATTATTTTCATAGGCAAGCTAATAATATATAGCATTAGACAAGTTGCATTTTGTTTGAAGCAACAAGCTATAAGTGTTTTCTTAAAAAGCTGGCCAACTGGTAGCTAGCACTTTGATGACAATGTGAAAACCTTAGTTCATGTGAATAAGTACAATTTGTCTCCTCAACCTCCAACTATCTTTCTGAACAACAAATAAGTAAATAAAATAGCAGAAACTGATATATTTATCACAGTTAATTATTGCTTTGCAACTAGAATGTATAAAAAGGTATCTGTTGATCTACATAACTACCTTTTAATAGAGCGGATAAAGGTGGCAAGATTGGGGGATTTCGAGTCTGCGCTAAGAAAAAGGTAAAGAAAATGAGATATTAGTTATTTCAAAAAGCAGACTTAGATATCAGTTAATGGTGTTTCCAAAAGAACTCTGATTTGTAACTAATTATTTAAAACTCTGACAGCAATTATTGCTGAGAGATTCGATATCTCATACAAAGACAAATTCGTAATTAATTATTAAAAACTGCAAGAGATCCACTGTGGAAGAAATAAAGCCAACGATATGGTGAATATCAATAAACTTGTTTAAATTACATAAATACCTGTGAAATCTTTAAAATAAATCCCATACAGATATTCGATATTATATGCACCCCTATAAACTTTCCCATTTAAACCCTACCAACAAAACAGAGGGAGAAGCAAAAGAAATATAAACTAGGTCCCTCTGCATTGCACTGTCTTATGACCTCCTTGTTCTACTACCATGTATGTTGGGTTGCCTCAGTTTTTGTACATCGATGGCCATCTCCTCTCCTCTAATATGATGACACTACTATTACTCTATCTCTGCCGCTCAGTCTCTTGTTGTCTACTACTTTTGCACACTCTCCTCTCTGGGGGAGAAGGATTGACGAAGAAGCAAATAACTGTAGCTAGATTTCGACAACATTTTTCACTTTTAAATTCTGAAAATGTTTACATGAACACCCCAAAGATTCTGACAACGAGCCTTTCAAAAAAAGAATTATGACAAAGAATGTGTGTATAAGCTATACAAGTTTTTTTTAAAAGAAGCAAAGGTGTGAACTCGAGGTGAGTAAAAAACAAGCCGTATATTCAAAAGCAAAATATAACGAGTTACGAAGACCAGGGTCTTAAAATGTAGAAGCATGTCTTAAACATAACAATGCTCTTGCCGGAAAATTACCCGGTTGCGAAAGAGCCAGATCACCCATGACAACAAATGGACGTAAATACCCATTCTGTGATGACAAGAAGCTGAAAGCATTGATTGACATAAAGTGCCTAAATCCGAGAACCTCGAACAAGGGAAGTCAACTCTATTCCAAAGCTCCATAGAGTTCGGACACGAGACAAAAAGATGCTCCTCATCCTTTTAAACATAATCACACCTCGATCATGATGTATCACCAAGAGGAGACAATTTGGCTCTAAGTGCTTGTGTAACCAGCCTACCTCTCTTCAGTTCTCATAGGAAAACCATTACACGTTGTGGAATAGAAGAACACCATATCATCTTGTAATCTATCGCTTCTATGCCCAATCTAGATGTGGTACTAGAAGCAAGGAGCCTATAAGCCTTCTTCAACAAGAATCTCCCATCTGCCTAAACCCAACAATCCCCACTGACTGGTAGGTCGTCAACATCCCTCAAATCCCTTAACAAATCAATGTATGAATGCTTGCATTGTTCCAAGAAACTCAAACAAAGAGAGGGGCACCATTCCATTGTCCCAAGCCAGACACCAGCATATCATAACTCGTGGAAATCGGAAATAGTCTACGAAACCTACCAACAAGCATGCCACTTCTTGTTCAGTCATCCTTCCAGAAGAAAAAGGAGCTCCCCATATCCACTCGCAGTTTCAGCATGTGTCTCACTAGCAGAAGCATACCATTGGTCCTCCTCCAAAAGAAAGAAGGTAGTGGTGTTGCCCCAAGATCAGCAACTGGATCAATCTTTTTGTACATGTGGCATCTTCGATTTGGCCACCTTCTTGCAGAAGTTGTGTCATGTCCTCCAACAAATCTCTTCTCGGTCCACCTTCCAGTGCGAGGCATGCCTGCTTGGAAAGCATCATCGGTTTAGTTTCTCACTTTGTCAGAGTCGTAGTAGCAGTATTTTATTTGAGCTAGTCCATTTTGATATTTGGGTCACAGTCGTGTTACTGACCATCAGGGCCGCATTTCTATCTTGTAGCAATTGATGATTTTTCTAGATTGTCACGGGCTTTTCTTTGAAAACAATTCTGAGGTTGGCTATAGTATTCAATTGTTTACTCATGAAATAAAGAATATTTTTTGATACGTTAAAGTATGTTCGCTGTGACAATCTTGGAGTTTAGCACTTTACAGCTTTCTCAGCTCATCAAGTCTCTTGGCATTATACACCAGACCTATGGTGCATATACTTCCCAACAGAACGATGTTGCTGGTGAATTCGGATTGTCGCATAATGGGGGCGAAAGGGAGAGGGAGAGTGGGAGTCGAAGTGATTTTGACTAAGGGTGGATCAACATCGAAAAGGGGAAAGCGATCGTGGAGGAGCAAAGGTCCACCGTCGTCTCAGAGAACGATCGTGAGGTGTGGGAGGATGTCAGAATGGAGGAACTGGTGAGAGAAGGCCCTTGGAGCAAGCCGAAGGAGAAGAAGCATTCGTACAAGCCAGCCACCGAAAGGAGGCATGAAGTGGTGCTTCTGTTGCGACCGTGCGAGTCGATGGAGCACCTCTTCAGTAAGTGCACGAAGAGCGAGCAATTATGTTTTCGATGCGAGCACCCAAGACATCGTCGTCGAGACTGCGAGGTCGTGGGAACGTGGTCAAGGAAAGTCTTTGCTCAAGAAAGCAGCTCCAGCGCGAAGGAGGTTCCGTGCTAGGATCTTCTCTCAGAGAATGAGATGACCTCTCTCCTGCTACATATTTAGAAAGGGGCAGAAACAGAGCAGACGTTGGAGGGCATTGTAGTAGGGGAGGGCAACGTGGAGGCACTCCAGAGGATCAGAGAAAGAGTTCTCGCGATGAGAGAAGTCAGCACTAGTGTGGATGTGATCTGGTTGCATGAAGGTTCCTTGTGCATCAGAGCCTGTTTTGGAATTCGGTCTGCCGGAAGATTTGAGGGGCATTGTGAAGTGGCAAAGACCACGCTATCTCGATGGAGGAATGGGAAAAGGAGAGCCCATTTGGAAACTCTAGATGGTGGGAGTCCTGTGGAGGTGTAAGAGGATGGAGATCTTGAGGCCTTGAGCAAATCCACGACATGACGATGTCGTGGACCTTTACATCTCCGGCTTACAATCAGGTGAAGGTTCAGAGGTGATCATGGTGATGGGAGGGGGCAAAACCTCTCCCCCTTTGCGCACGAAAATGCGAATCTGGAGGAGGATTGTGGCATTGTGGTTTGTTGTTGCTGGACGATGGTGATTTGTCGACAACATCTATGATGGTTGCTAGGGAAGCTCGAGACGCCAATTCTCCGGTCGGAATCTTGGAGTCCTCACTTTCGGGGGAGTAAAATCGATGGCTTCATTTTCGAGAAGCCCTAATCGTGTATTCAACGCCTCCAAGCAAACATCAATCGACAGTGTGCAGCTAGATTCGGGTCTGGGTACCCTCATAAACCCAATTACAGATTTTGGGCTAAGCCCGAGCTTGGGTCCTTTAGCCCTAACTCCGGTTAGGCAGATATAAAATCCTCCTATACATGTGGTGGCAATTCACTTCTCGGGCGCGATCACAACCCGATTAAATCTCCAGGATCTGGAGACCCCTCTTTGACTTCTCAGCCTGAAGAAAGCCCGATATCGTCCGAGTATCAATGAAGATGGTATCAGTGGCACATGTAGGTCTCTTGGGAGGTGGTGGATCATCCTTGGGATCTCATGGATGTGGAGGATGCGAGCTCGTCGATTTCGAGCCTGGTTTGGGTGTTCAGGTTCAAAGACAACTGTCGGTCCCTCAGCGACATTCAAGGAGAGGTGCTCTTGAGCACTACGGGCTGCAGCCAGAAGCAGGGGGGTTTTAACAACCCAAACTTTTTAAGGCAGGATCCAAAAATGCCAAAAAATGCTCTTGTTCTCTCGGAAGCGTCGTCGAGCAAATCCTCTGGATTGGGAAACGAGAATGCTTGAGCATAAACGTGAAGAGAATGACTTGATGCTTGTGTGGAGATAAGTGAAAGTCTGGAGGAAGGGGTTTTCCAGATTCGAGAAGGGGCTGAGGGTTTTGGATCTCAGACGGTCTGTGAAAGTATGGAGAAAAAGACTAAAGATAGCGTGTCTACAGTGGAGATCAGAGAGATTGTTGTAGGGAGGGCATTGAACTGAAGATTGCTGAGAGAGTAGAGGTGCAGGTGGCAGTGGATTCCCCCTCGGTTACTAAACGAAGATCTTATCTTGGAATGTGAAGGGCATGGGTCAACCAGAGAAGTGGCTGGCGGTTGGCTCCTTATTTGTTGTGTGGAAAATCGATGTGGCTTGTTTACAGGAGACAAAAATTGAATCTTGGAATGTCGTTAGATGGGGATCTACCTCAGGTCCCCATCTCACTGTATTCTGAATGGTTCTGATGATTGATAGTTCAGGAGGGATTGTCATTGCTTGGAACGGGGAGCTCTTCGACCTCATGGATAAGATGACCATAGTCCATTCAATGGCGGTGGCACTAATAATCAAGGCAGATCAACCCAACTTTGCGGTTACTTTGATGTATGGTATAGTAGGGGCAAACCACAATTTAGAGCTTTAGGATGGGCTGAGAACAATCAGACACATATTTCCAGAGTTGGCAAGGTTAGTTGGTGGTGACTTTAATGTCATGCTTTATTCGGAAGACAGACTAGATGGAAGAGGTGCGCAAGATCCTGGGCCTAGCCTTTTCACGGTGCGACAAATTGTTGCTACACTTGGAGGAGCTCCACGTCTATATCGTGGCTTGATCAATTTTCACTATCGATTGAAACTTTGGAGATGGTTAACTTGACGATTGTTACTTCGCTACCTAGGTTGTGACAGATCACATGCCACTGTGTTCTGACTCTTCTGGCAGACAAGGGTCATCATCGTATTTCAGATTTGAGCGTTGCTGGAGGAGGGTTTCATGATATGGTTGTCGCTTTCTGGTCGGATTTTGGGCTCGGCCAACGTGAGCTCGCATTGAAGCTAGTTGCGCTTTGAGGTAGATAGACGGTGTTTACAAGGGATTCTCAGACTGAGAGAGAGCAGAGGACTTAAGCACAAGAGGAGATGGTGAGGCTGGACCTGCTAAAGGATGCTAGGGACATGGATGATGAGAAGCTTATGAATTGTGGTGTTATGCAGAAAATTCTGGAAGAAGAGGATAGGAAGTGGGAATTTGAGTGGAGGCAAAGATCACAACAAAAGTGATTGATGGAGGGTGATGCCAACACTAGATTCTTTCACACGATTGCAAATGGTAGAAGGAGAAACTTGGCTCATTAGGTGGTGATTGGGGGAGAGGAATTCCATGGGGAGGGAGAGGTCGCAAGGACGATTACATATTACTTCAAAGACGTGAGAAGGCGCACTCCTCACTGTGGGCAAGGTGGTTGGGTTTAGGGGTGACCTGCATCTCTGATCTGGATGCAGATTCGCTGACGATACCGTTTGGGTTGTTGGAGATCTGCGAAGCCCTGTTTGAGCTAAATCCATACGGTTGCCCTGGACCAAATAGCTTCCTCGTTTTCTTTTTCAGGGAATTTTGGGACATGGTGTCGGAGGAGATTCCGGGAGTTGTGATATAATTCGCTAAAGGAAATTTTGGTTTCGATCGGATCAATCGCTCTTTCTTGTTCTTGCTTCCAAAGGGCATTGCGACAAGAATGGAGGACTACATGCCAATTGCACTCTCAAACACGATATACTTGATTTTGGAAAAGTTGTTAGCCAACTGCTTGAGGGGAGTGCTGAACATGAGGGGAGTGCTGAACAAGATCATCTCACCGAGTCAGAGTGCCTTTTTACCTTGTAGGCATCTCATGGACAGTGTGGTTACAGCATCCGAGATAGTGGCAGACTGGCATAGGAGGAAGGCTAAGAGGGTGTTGTGGAAGGTGAATTTTTCGAAGCCCTGTGACTGTTTTGACTGACGTTTCATGTGGGCTTCTGTGGATACATAATACTTGTTGTGTTTATTCATAGAGCCCAAGGGTTCTCTTATATAGAAGAGAGAAACCCTAATGGGTAAATTACATGCTATAGACAGAAGAAATAAATAATTGTAAAACAGTGACATAACATAAAACTCTTCAACACTCCCCCTCAGGATGGAGCGTAGATGTCGATCAAGCTCAGCTTGGAACAACATTTCTGAAAGGGTCCTCAGGCTAGAGCCTTGGTAAGCACAGTTGTTATCTGCTCACTAAAATCGACATGGGATGTAGAAATAAATCTCTTATGGGGATCATGTCTCGACTGTAGTGGAAGTCTACCTCGATATGCTTGCTTCGCTCATGAAAGGTTGGATTGTTGGCAATGAAAAGTGCATCCCGGTTGTCGTATTGGAGGTGCATATGAAGAGGCACCCCAATGGCTAGGTCAGTCAGAACTGATCTAACCCACATCATCTCTGTGTTACCTTGTGCCATAGCTTTGTACTCTGATTTAGCACTCCATCGGGTGACAACTGCTTGTTTCTTGCTCTTCCATGATACTAATGAATTCCTTACAAATACTGCAAATCCAGAAGTTGACTTCATGTCCTTGGGACATCCCACGTAGCCTGTATCTACATATGTAACCATAAGGGATGTGCATCTGCTAAACAAAAGATCAATGCCAGATGAGGTCTTCAGATACCTCAAAATCATATGGACTGCATCCATATGGGTCTGTCTTGGTTGCTCCATGAACAGACTCACTTTGCTTACTGCAAAGGATATGTGTGGTTTGGCGATGGTTACATATAGCATCTTCCTAACTAACTCTTCGTATCTCCTCTTGTCGACCTCATCATGGGTCCATGGGAGTAGTGGATGGCTTGCAATCTATCATGCATGTCTCTTATAGGAGATCTGTAACATACTTCCTCTGGGTCATCACAAGAACTCGTTGGCTCCTGGCAAACTCCAGTCCAAGGAAGTATCATAGACTACCAAGATCTTTGATCACAAACCGATGACCCAAGAAAGCCTTTGCTGTTTGAATCCCTTGTGCCTTATCCCCTGTAATGATGATGTCATCCACATATACCAATATAGCAACGGTGCCCTTTTGGGACCTTTGAACAAACAAGGAATGATCTGTAGTGGATCTCACAAACCCCTTCTGTTCTATCACATCTGAGAGCTTCTGAAACCATGCTCTCAGACTCTACTTAAGGCCATAGATCGCCTTATGAAGTCTACACACCTTCTGAGACTCCCCCTCAGCAGCGAACCCAGGAAGTTGTTGCATGTAAACTTCTTCCTGAAGTTGACCGTAGAGGAAAGCATTTTTTTGAGTCTCAAAGAAGGGGGGTATCACGCATAGGTACCCGCTCCAATTTATTAAAAGCAAAAATAAAGTAGCAGTTACAACTTACAACACCCAAGAGTCAAGCAGGAACTTATAGTGGGAAGAGACATTTTCGATGTAAAAGCGCTGGCCCGAGAAGAGGACATCGTTCCGAGCCAACCAAATCGCCAAAACGACAGCCACTGGAGTCACCAGCTCCCTCTTGGGCAAAGACCCCGCCCCACGCAAAGAACCTCAGAAGCCTGCAAACGAAGGGACACACATCCAACTCAAGCCCGCGACGCCCCAGATCGGAGATGAAACAATGCAAGAGAAGAAAAGATGATCCAGAGACTCGATCGCAACGCCACAAAGCGGGCAGCAGTCCGACACCGACGAGAAAAGCCTAGCACAGAGGTCCCTCGTCATTAACCGCTTCCTTCGAAAGAGCCACAAGAAGAAGCCAATCCTTTCAGGTAGCCGCAACGACCAAATAATGTTGCAATCCCTAATAACCTCATCCGAGAGCGCGGGCGGTGGCCGAGCGATCACCCCATAAGCCTTTCGAACGGAAAAAGGACCATCCCTCCAAGTCCAATGATCATGGCCCAGGAGGGATGGCCGGCTAGACAAGTGCGTCGTCCGTCTCCATAGCTCCGGCGTCGTCATAGACACACCATAAATGTTCCGAACCACCTTGCAGCACATACTTTCATCCTTACCCCATAGCCTGCCCGCCCACTTCAGCAAAAGAGCTTCATTGCACGTCTCCAACCGCATAACCCCAAGCCCGTCACAAGACTTAGGCAGCGTGACATTTTCCCAACTTACCAAGTGCATACCTTTCTCCTCCTGACCATTGTCGCTCCACAGAAATCTCCGCATAAGTCGTTGCAACCGAGTTCTGATGCCCACCAGCAGGATGCAGGAGGAGAAGAATAACACCGGAATGCTGCACAAAACTGCCTTCACAAGAACAAGCCGACCGCCCCGCGACAAAAACGATGCCTTCCAGCCAGACAGCTTTCATTCCATCTACTCCACGATCGGAAGCCAATCCGACAATCTAGCCCTACCTGCAGAGAGCGGTAAGCCCAGGTACATAAAGGGCAGTTTGCCACACTCTGTGGCCAACGCAGGCTGCAAGCAGTGGCATCATCATCCGACGTGCCAAAAGTGACACCGATAGATTTTCCCAGGTTCAGTCCCAAACCCGATAGCTCACCAAAGATCTCAAGCAAAAGGGCCAACTTCCAGCTTCCGAGGCACACCCCTCAGCAAGAAATAATCTCCGAAGCCAAAACTAGGCCATCAGCAATTTGCCTGCCCGGGATGAACGCAGTTTGCATAGGACAAATCACATGCTGAAGGACCATGCTAAGGCGGGCAGCGAAGACCTTCGCAACAATGAGGTAAACACCATTGAAGAGAGCAATGGGTCTGAACTCTGAAGTCCCCGATCGCTGTCGCCCCCTCCCTTTTCGGGAGAAGAAAAATAAGCGCCTTGTTAATCCGCTCGAACCTTGTATTGCCCCTGCAAAATTCTTCCACAACCTCCAGCAGCTCACCACAAAGAAGATCCCAAAACTCCTTGTAGAAGAATATAGGGAAACCGTCCAGGCCAGGTGCACCATTCGCATTTAAGCTCACACCGCCGCCTTAAGTTCCTCCATAGAGATAGAAGTGATCAACCAGCCGCGTACGCCTCCGAAAGACGGGGAGAGCCAAGGGCAAACCACCTCCACGGCCAAGTCACCGCCCTCGCAGAGAAATCTGAGAAGTGTGCCCTGACAACCCTACTCATCTCACGCTCACCGACCACACGGCTACCATCAACCGTCAAAGCGTTGATCAAGTTGACCGACGCCTGCCACTTGCGATTCTGTGGAAGAAAGCCATATTGGCATCTCCCTCCTTGAGCCAGCAAAACCTCGATCATTTTTTCCACTCCAAAACCCTCTTCTTATCGTCTTCCATGATAGCACTCTGGGCAGCCGATCTGCGCTCAATCTCGTCAGCCTCAAGCCTCCGAACGTCTTCCATCAAGTCCAAACATTTAATCTCCTGTTTCGCCGACAGCTTATTAGCCCTTCTCGAGTCCCTTGTCGCCTTCTTGAATAAGCATAATCTCTGATGCAGCGACCGAAGCTTTTCAGTAAAACGCAGCGCCGCAGAACAGCAACCGCAGTAGACGACCATTGGGCATAAACCATGTCTTTAAAGGAGTCCTCAAGTAACCAGGAACGTTCAAAACGGAAAAAACCTTTCGGCGGAGTAACACAACCTGAGTCCCAGATCACAGGGGTGTGATCCGACCAGGAACGGGGCCTCGACAAGGCCGCACACAAAGGAAAGAAATCGAGAATCTCCGCAGAGGCCAGAAAACGATCAATCCGAGAGCGTGATCCAGATCTTCTCCATGTATACTTCACGTCCGATGCATCGATAACCTCAAGCTCCAAGTCCCCACGAGGTCAGCCATGCACCCGAGCCCGGGTCCTGACCACCACGCTGGAGAGGCCGGTCCGTAGAGTATAACGTGACGTTAAAATCTCCACCAACCAGCCATGCAACCCCAGGGAACGCCAATCTTGCCGCACGCAGCCTCCAACCACAAATTCCCCCGCAACGTATTTGTATGAGGACCATAAACACAGGAGAACGTGAACCGAGTCATCGAACTGGAGCACTCCAAAAGAAACGTAATGACATGAGCCCCTTTTAGCTCGTCAATAAAACGAGAAAAAGACTCCTTCCAGGCCACACAAAGACCACCAACAGAGACAATAGAATCATTCGTCTTGAAATTAACCATCGAATGCATGCCAAAAGAATGCCAGACGTCCAAATCGCAAGAGTCAAGTTTCATCTCCTGAAGCAGGACAACGTCGCAGTCCCACTCCACAAATCTAGAACCCAAAGCTCCTCTCTTTATCGGGTCACCCAGACCCCTGACATTCCACGATAGGATCTTCATTTGGTAACTACTCGAGCATCCACCGTGCTTATCGCACCAACGAGAGAGGCCATCGCAGCCTTCTGTTCAGTTAAGCGCAACCAAAGCATTTGTCACATCAAGCTAGTACAAAGGCCAGACTCGTGTGACAGCGACAGAGAGAAGAACCCGAAGTGTGGAGTACCGAGTCACTGGAGAGAAAGTTTCCTGATAGTCCACCTCATAAGTCGGGGTGAACCCACGAGCCTTGTAGCGATCAATGTTGTCATCTGCTCGATGCTTCACAGTGAACACCCACTTGAATCCTACAACAGACACTTTTGCGGGATATGTAACAGTACTCCACATGCCATGAGACTGTAGAGCATCTATCTCTACTTCCATGGGCATACGCCATTCGCTCACCTTGAGTAACTCCTGATATGAACGCGGGATTTCAACAGCGGATAATCCCACACCAAACTTCCAAAAATCTGGTGAAAGCCTCTCCAGAGACACCTGACTTGCTATGGGGTACTGTGCACAAGAATGCTTTCCATTTCGCAAGGCAATGGACCACCCTAAATCCCTCTTTGATGGTGGTTCTGGCTCAACCTATATATCTGCATGCTCATCATGTACATCATGCACACCATTAGTTCCATCAATCAAAACCAAGTTTTCATAATTTACCTGAGGCGTGCTGGATGCTGGGGAAGGCGTGGGAACATGGAGTACAGGTTGAGGTATATGTGTAGGTGGAGGTGGGAGAATAATAGTATCCCCAGACTCAGAGGGACTCACCTTGTCACCTACAGGAGAGTAGTACATGGACTCAAAGAAGGTGATGTCATCACTGACATAGTATTGTCCCTATACAGGATCATAACACGGATAACCCTTCTGGGTGCAGGAGTAACCAACATACATACATTTGACAGCTCGAGGAGAGAGCTTGCCATGAACAGGTCGTAGTATATTGACAAATACCGCACACCCAAACCCTTGTGGGGTAAGAGAAAAGAGGTCCTTGTTAGGAAAAGCAAGAGCAAAGGGAGCTTTTTCACCCAAGATAGTAGAGGGCATCTGATTTATAAGATAACAAGTTGTCATCATCGCATCACCCCAAAATGAATGTGGCATCCTATGAGAAAAGTCTTGTTGACATCTAGAAAATATCGGTGTTTGCGTTCAACCACATTGTTCTGTTAAGATGTGTAGGGACAAGAAGTCTGATGAATAATACCTTTTGAGCTAAACAAATGAGACATGTTTGTAGTACATAACTCAAGCGCATTATCCGAATGAATATATTTTATTAAGGCAGAAAAGATATTCTTTATTTCAACCACAAAATTTTGAATTATTGTACTAGCCTCAAACTTATGCTTAAAAGAAAAACTCGTGACAGTCTGGAAAAATCTTCAACACAAACAAGATAGTGCATGTGCCCCTGATGATCATGTACATGACTCGAGCCCCACATATCAAGATGAAAGAAATCAAACAAACCATGACTACTACGACCTTGACGAGTTGGAAAGTTGGACCTGTGATGCTTTCCAAGTTCACATGACTCACATTGAAAACTGGACTTGATAGAGATATCATGAATAAGACAACAAATTATCTGTAGTGGTAAGTGGCCGAATCTGAGATATCATGTGTATGGAGAAAAAGATCCTACAAAAAGAGAAGTGGCACTAGCACACAAAGACTAAGACAACATGTATAACCCTCTATGTTCACGACCACATCCAATCACCCTACCCGTGAGTACATCCTGAAAAACAAGGGAACTAGGGTCAAATATAGCATGACAGTGTAAATTTTTTGTAATCTAGCTAATAGACAGTAAGTTCATAGAAAGGAAGGTGCATGAAGAACATTCTGCAAGTGTATGGAGGGTGTCAAATGAACCTACCCCTGACCAGTAATTGGAGACAGAGTCGCGTCAGCAATCACTATTGATCTCCCTGGTTGTGTTGAACTGTAGGTATCAAACTATAATCTATTTCCGCAAAGATGATGTGATGCTCTGGAATCCATTATCTACTCTGAAGGATCTGGTCGAGAGCGGCCAGCAAAAGCATGAGTAATACCTGAGCTAACAGTAGAGGCAGAGGCTGCAGTGTCTAATGGACCATTGCCGGAAGATCCAGCAGCTAGAGGCATGATCTCTCTCAAGCGATTGACAAAGTCATCGTAGCGATGGTCAGGTATATCAGGAGAATTCTGACTCTGCTCTGCAACACGGGCTGATGGAGGAATCCGTGCTTGGAGTAGCGTGTATCCTCTGAACGTCATGATCGATGACAGTATGAACACGTCTACTAAGCGTCTACAACCTCTACCGTGTGTGCCTCGTCCTCTAAGAGAAGTAGATCTACCTCTTCCATGTGATGCAGTCATAGCCGATAAACTCCAAGAGGGTGTGGAGGAGGAGATGCTGAAACGACTCGGCCTACCGTATGCTTCTTCCATAGGTGGTATGGTAGCATCGGTGAGAATCTGAGAGTGAGTCGAATCATATTCTGGGTTGAGTGCGGCCAGAAATACACCAGTCATGACGGAATCTCTGTAGGCCTTATGCTGCTCTGGAGTAGCCATCAGGGGTATGTAGCTGTGAAGTCACTCAAACAAACCCCTCAGAGAAGTATACAAGGCATAAGGGGGGAATCACCCAGCTTGGTTGTGAAGATATCGTGCTGGAGCTACAGTATCTTCGATTCATTTTTCTCCTGCGAGTATGTCACTGCGAGAATGTCCCATATTGCATTTGTTGTGGGTCGACTAAGGATGTCATTGGCTATATCCATAGAAACAGTACCAGACAACCACACATTTGCATATGCATCATCAGCCTCCCATGATACGTTGGTCACAGTCTTGTCCACCGGCTCATCTTGAGTCAGAATATACTTCTTGTCATGGCACTACATCAGATTCATGAACTGCATTGCTCATAGCTCGTAGTTAGTACCATCCATCTCGACAATAGGAGCGGGGCCCTTGGATGGCGTATCAACTTTACTTTCTGGCATCGTGAGCAATCACTAGGACCCTAGACCAATCGTGATGCATCTAAACAAATATGAAATAGTATAGTTGTGATTTTAGATGCACGCACAACTATTTTCAGAAGAAAACATGGTTTGATTTATAAAAACGGGTAAATCATACCCTAAATCATCAAGAGCAGACCAAAAACAATGAACTCAATGCGCCACGTTCTGTCTAAGTGTCACCAGGCGACGCAGTAGGCTTTTAGGACGCCAAGATCACCATTGGGCGGCAATGTAGGGGAGCGAAGCAGCATCACAAGTGCTTTTGGGTGTCCTCGTAGGTCTTGACGGCGTTGTGGATTGCCACAAGGGGCCGCCCACAAACCCTCTGTGGATGTTGGACGGTAGATGGTGCCGCTGGCAGCGGCAAAGGCGACAGATGGTGCCGCTGGGAGAGGCATGAGGCCGTTGGATGGCTGCCACACGAAGCGAGGAGGCATGCGGAGAAGTGTTGGAGGTAGGGTTAGGGTTTCTTTGGTTCAGGGCTCCAGTCTAGGACCGCCACTCTGATACCATGTGGATAAAGAATACTTATTATTCATAGAGCCCAAGGGTTCTCTTATATAGAAGAGAGAAACCCTAATGGGTAAATTACATACTACAGACAGAAGAAATAAATAACTGTAAAACAAAGACATCTTCAACATCTACATTACACAGATGTGACTTTCCCGACAGATGGATTTCGTGGATGAAGCGTTGTGTCACGACAGCTTCTTGTGATACTATGGTGAATGGGCAACCATAGGGTGGTTACTTCCGTTCGTAGCACAGGATTTAGCAAGGGTGTCCTCTAGCACCCCTACTTTTCGTGCTTGCGAGTGATGCCTTGACGATTATGGTAGACAACGCCATTATGGGGGGGTGGGGGATTCTGGATTCTACAATGGCTACGCAATGGAGGAGATTTCTATTTCCATTCTTCAGTATGCTTACGACACGATACTCTTTGCGGAGGGCGACTCAGACAGCTGCAGGGGGTTATTGGTGGTTTTGGACATTTTTGGTGTTGTGTTTGGGTTGAAGCTCAACATGGATAAGTCTGAATTCATTCCTTTTACGCTGACGAAATCGAAGATCGATCTTTGAGATGGTTGGTTGCGTTGACCACACACGGATTTGCCGTTCACTACCTTGGTGTCCCGCTGGAGCCGGGAAGATTATGCGTCATTGATTGGTTACATGTTGATTGATAAGTTGGAATAGAGGCCGGTGAGTTGGAAGTCTGCTTGTTTATCCAGGGGCGTAGATTGGCAATTCTACGATCAGTGCTTTTGGCGATAGTTATACTCTTCCTCTCGTCTAAGCTAGTTCATGTAGATGTGTGGAAGAGACTTGAGACAATTATGAGGAGACTTTTTTGGTCGTCATCTGAGCGATCAAACGGGTTTCCTTTGGTAGATTGGAATGTGGTATCTTGTACAAAGGAGGATGGGGGCATGGGTGTCTGTAGCTTGGAGGAAATGAATAAGGTTTTTCTAAGCAAGTGGGTCACCCGCATCTGGGGTGATTGTAGCAGCTTGCTTTGCAACATGATCAGGAGGATCTACGGATCCGATCTCGATTTCCCTGGTAACGATGATCTCAGTGTGACACCCGTCATATTTTTTGCGTGGGGTGTGCAGTGTGGCACAAAAGATCCGCCCATTCCTGAGACCAGTTACTGGGGATGGTTCTGGATTCATATTATGGATGAACATTGGTATGAGGCGGGGCTCTGCAGGTGAGGTTTCCACAGCTCATGGCTTTGGCTGAACGACCAGATTGTCTAATGGCAGATGTTTAGACGGGCATTCTTTCTTCCCGTTGTTCAGATCAACGCTGTCAGATCAAAGGTTGGAGGAACTTATGATTTTACTTGAGGAGCTTGAGACTGTAGTTGGGCCCATTAAAGATTGTGATTGTTGGATCTGGTGTGATGGGTCGTTCTCGGTTGGGAAAGCCTACAGGGCTTTGAAGGGGTCGTTTGTCTTCGACCCTGGAGGATATGTGACAGACAGCAAGCGGATATGGAAGTGTAAGATTCCAACTCTAGTAAACGTGTTCCTTTGGCTATTCATACGTGGAAGGCTACTGATGAAGAACAGATTTGCACGCTTTATTCTGGACGTTGATCCAGCATGCCCTAGGTGTCTAGGGAGGTTGAAGATGCTGACCATCTCTATTTCAAGTGCGGGAGCTCGTTGGAGGCCTGAAGCCTTTTTCGTTATCATGTTGTGAGAACTAACAGTGTTTCTGGTTTTTAAAGCTCAATTGGGGTTGATTGGAGTGGCACAAAGGAGAGAGCGGCATGTGTGACGATTGTTCGGACTTTGTGGTTGGCCAGAAATAGAGTGGTGTTCCATCAGGATCGCTTCTATGTTGAGAACATGGCAGCGCATGCTAGGGCAGTGGCAGAGAGTTGGGATCTGTAATTTTGATTTTATAATGAACATCGGCCAAGCTCGAGTCACTGAGGCGGTTGTTGTTGAGTTATGGGAAGGATGTCGCCAGGAGGCGACGGGCTGTCAGGGCAGAGGCAGAGGCTGGGATCAGCAGGTTAGACGGGCTTGATGATGATCGGGGCCTGTCTCCGGAGGAGGTGGAGGAGAGGGCAGCCTGGCTTGAGACTGTGCTTCGAGAGGACAGAAAAGAGGAGGTTCATTGGCGGCAGAGGGCCAGGCAGAAGTGGCTAAGGGAAGGGGACGCCAACACGCGGTTCTTCCATTCTGTGGCATCCGGAAGGAGGAGAAGGAGCTTCTTGCATGAAATGGAGGTAGGGGGCCAAAGAGTGTCAGGCGAAAGGGAGATTGGGATCGCCTTGCGGGGTCATTTTGTGAGTGCCTCGATGAGGGTGCTAGTGGAAGATGGCTGGGGATGGTCGGGTCTGGGGGTGAGGCACTTGAGTGGTGCCCAGGCTGATTCGTTGGTGGCCGAGTTCACGGAGGATGAGGTGCGCAGGGCGGTTTGGGAGCTGAATGCGGACGGGGCTCCGGGTCCGGATGGTTTCTCCATATCTTTCTACAAGGAGTTCTGGGCTGGGATCTGCTAAAGGGGGACATCTTGGAGGTTCTGACTGAGTTCAGGGGGGGCAACATGGGTTTTGAGAAAGTTAACAGGGCTTTGATTTTTTTGTTGCCGAAGAAAGATACCCCAATGGGGGTGGGGGGACTACAGGCCGATATCTATCTCCAATGGCATTTATCTTATTCTCGCCAAGGTGTTGGCGAGCAGACTTAGAGGGGTCCTGTCCTCTGCGGTTTTGCCGGCCCAATCCGCCTTCATTCCGGGTCGGTCTATGGTGGATGGAATCGTGACCGCTTCGGAGATTTGTCGTGAGTGGAAGAGGTCTCAAAAAAAGGGAGCAGTTTGGAAGATTGACTACGCCAAGGCTTATGACTGTGTTAGTTGGAGATTCCTCTGGTTAGTTCTGCAGAAAAGGGGTTTCCCGGAAGTTTGGATTGCTTGGGTTAAGAGATGCGTCACCACTAGCTCATGCTCGGTGCTGGTAAATGGGAGGCCTGAGGGAGGATGGTTCCAACCGCAGAGGGGAGTGCGTCAGGGATGCCCCCTTGCCCCCCTGCTATTTGTGTTGGTTGCAGATTGTCTTGCGGTTTTGTTTGAGCGGGCAGTGGAGGAAAACTGGTGCGATGGCTTCCGAATGGGGGACATCTCAGTCCCGGTGTTGCAATATGCGGATGACACGCTGATATTCATGGGAGGGATGGAGGAGCAGAACCACAATGCAGCTGTGCTGGTGGATGTTTTTGGGTGCCTCTCTAGGTTGCAGATTAACAGGCAGAAGTCGGTCCTTGTTCCAATGGGTTTGGGTGGCGAGGAAAGCATCAGGCTGGCGGAGTGGGCAGGGTGCCCCTTGGGGAGGCTGCCGATAACCTATCTGGGTTTGCGTCTGGTTGAGGGCAGGCTGAGGAAGTCCGATTGGGATTGTGTGCTGCGTAGAATAGAGGAGCGGCTGGAAGATTGGAAGGCTGTCACTCTGTCCAAGGGTGGGAAGCTTACATTGCTGAAGCATGTTCTTTCGGCCATCCCAACTTTTTTCTTTTCGACGAGATTAATGCTTGTTGGTGTTAGAAGGAGGATTGAGACCTTGATGAGATCTTTTTTCTGGTCTGATAGAAGACAGGCAAAGAGGGGGTTGCACCTGGTGGCTTGGAAGGACCTGGCTGTTCCTGTTGCAGAGGGGGGCCTTGGCGTTAGGGACGTGGAATCTATGAACAAAGCTCTGTTAGCCAAGTGGGTGGTACGCATTTGGGGTTCGTTCGATTCGCCGGTCTTGCAGATGCTGAGAAAGATTTATGGTGTTACTGGGGAGTTGGTGGCGGAGAGGAAGCGTCATGAGTCTTCCTTGTGGAGTGGGATTCGAGCCGTACTTCCGGTGCCTCGGCCGCTTCTTAGGCCGATTTTGAGGGATGGGCTCCGTTTCCGTTTTTGGCTGGATGACTTGACGGGGGATGGGGCCCTGGCCTCCCGCTTCCCTCGGTTGATGGCTTTGGCAGTTGATAAGGGAGCGCGGGTGGCGGAGGTTGTCGAAGTTGGGACGTGGGCACCGAGGTTCCTTGTGGATCTCTCGGATCAGAGGTTGGAGGAGCTTTTGAGGATGTTGTCTGAGATTCCCCCTGCCAGGGACCTGTCGGGGGACCTGGACCGTTTTGAGTGGACTGGTGGTAGGTTCTCGGTGAAGGCGGCCTATCGGAAGGTTACTGCGGCTTTGGTGGAGCGAGATGAAGAGTTGTGCGCTGACGTGAAGATGATTTGGGCAGCTAAGATTCCTACGCGGGTAAAGGTATTCCTTTGGTGCATGAGGAGAGGTTGTATTTGTAACAAAGTGAGAAGAGGCAGACTGCTGGGTGGGACGGATCTGAAGTGTGACAGATGCGAGGACGAGTTGGAGGATGTGGACCACATCTTTTTTGATTGCAGGTCTTCCGCAGAGGTTTGGGAGTCATTGGGGCTCACGTGGGTCCGGGCCTTCGATGCTGATCAGTTTTAGCGGTCGGTTCGTCGGGTCGGCCATGGGTCTTCCGATGATGTCTTCAAGCCTTTTGCCGCACTGTGGGCAATTTGGCTTGGTAGGAATGATACAATCTTCAAAGGGCAGCGGTTTTACTCTGAGAATGTTGTAGCTCACTGTAATGTTTTGTACAATTTCTGGTTATCTAACTGATGTACACTTTACTTTATTAATGAATGCTTTGGTGTGGTGACTCCAGCCTCGGGAGGGCTCCCCCGTTCCTTTACTCGAAAAAAAATGTAATAGCCTTGTAACCAGGATGCTCCTTATTCAGAGTCATACTCCCCATTCTTTTTAGGGTGATAAATGATGAAGTTTTTTGGCATACACCTATATGGCGGTGGTCCCTTTTTTCTTTCAAAAAAACTATATGTAACCAGGATGCTCCTTATTCAGAGTCATACTCCCCATTCTTTTTAGGGTGATGCATTCCCCGTTGCTTGTTACCTGGTGAACAGTATGTCATATGTTGTGTTAAGAGAGAAGATTCCTTTCTCGATTGTGTTTCTCGAGAAGGATCTTTTCTCTTTTACACCTCGTGACTTTAGTTGTGTCATTCGTGCACCATTTGACTCATGGTCGTGACAAGCTCTCCTCCGGAGCTGTCAAGTGTGTCTTTATGAGTTATTCTCGCACTTAGAAGGAGTATTGGTGCTTTGATCATGTTCGACAGGAGTCCTACGTCAGTGTTAATGTCACCTTCTTTGAGTTGGTAATATATTTTTCTCCTACAAGTGACAAGTTGACTCCATCTGACTCCGGAGAGGACTCAGAGGAGGTCTTCATGCCTCACCCTCATATGCCACCCCCACCTCCCACTATAGTTACTCATATGCCCCCACCTCCTAGTACTTTGACTTGTGTTTGCCATATTTTTACCGTCCTAAGAATCCATGTAGCCGACCCTACTTATACTGGGAGAAGGTTTTGCTACAACTAGCATAAAAAATAGTCAAATCTTTCAATATGGATTTGACCAAGAATCCATGTAGCCAACCCTCCTTATAGTGGGAGAGCTTTGCCATATTTTTACACTCGCATGCCTCCTTCTAGACTACCGGCTCATGAGTCTTCCCCATTATCCAACATGCCTCAAGTACGTTCTGAGCACTTTGTTTTTATTGATGGCACCGGCGAATTGTCTATACATCAAGCTACTTTACAGGATGGGCGGGTGCCTCCTCATGAGGCTATTTTGCAGGCCGCAGATGGTATAGAGGACCAGATGTGCCCATTGCTCTTCAGAAGCATAGGCGTACGCGCACAACTATATCCTCTCGTTCCTCATGTTTCTTTGGGACGTCTTTCAACAGATTTCAGGAGGTTTGTCATGGATTTATTAGTTATAGAGATTCCATGAACATATCAGGAGGCTATGTGAGACAATCAGTGGCATCTTGATCTTGCTAAAGAGGAGGAGATGGTCGCGCTATAGTCGCGTGACACATGGAGCTTAATCACTGCATCTGTGTGAGCTTCTATGGTTGGCTACAAATGGGTGTTTATCGGGAAGCACCATAGAGATGGTAGCATTAATCACTATAAGGCTAGGCTTGTGGCTCATGGGTTCACCTAGACTTATGGGGTAGACAATCAAGATATGCTCTCTCTTGTGACACATCATTCTACCCTTTGGGTATTTCTCTCAGTTGCAGTGGTACGTGACTCGCCCCTGTCCCAGACTCCCAGCTAGATGTGAACAATGAATTTCTATATCGTGATCAACAAGAGGAAGTCTACATGTAGCAACAACTTGGGTTCGTTGTCGAGGGGGAGTATTATAAGGTTTGAATACTTCATAAGGCTATTTATGCCCTTAAGCAAAGTTCCAGAATAGGGTTCCAGAAGTTTTCGGACTTGATAGAACAAGGATTCACGAGATTGATTGTAGATCATCATTGTTTGTTCAGAGAACTCATAGCAGTGTCATTGTTATACAGATCTATGTTGATGATGTCATTGTTATAGGAGATGATGTGACGGGTATTAAAGCGTCTAAGGAGTTTCTTTCTTGAATAGCAGTTTGTCACCAACGACCTTGGTGATTTACGATACTTCCCAGGGCTTGAGTTTGCCAGGAATCAACAAGGTCTTCCGATGACCTAGAGGAAGTATATTATTGATCTCCTCTCAGAGACATGCATGGTAGCTTGCAGATCTGCCACTACTTCCATGGATCCTAGCATGAAGCTATATAATGATGGTACAAATGAGGTGGACAAGAGGGGATACAGGGAGCTCGTTGGGAAGCTCCCCTATGTGACCATTACCAGGCCAGACATCTCCTTTGATGTGAGCAAAGTTAGCTAGTGTATATAGCAGTTGATTTATATAGCAATTAAGATAGGCGCATATGGATGCGGTTCATATTATTCTAAGGTATCTGAAGTCCCCTTCAATTATTGGATTGCTCTTTAGCAGAGGGACATCCCTTGCCATCACAGTATGTGCAAACACGGACTATGCAGGATGCCCCAAGGATAGAAAATCTACCTCCAACTTTGTCGTGTTCAGAAGAAGCTCTTTGGTGTCATGGAAGAGCAAGAAGCAAACAGTGGTTGCTAGATCTAGTATTGAGTCAGAGTATAAAACCATGGCGCAAGGGAGCACTGAGATGATGTGTGTCGGATATGTTCTGCCAGATCTAGCTATTGACACAAACAACCCTGCCTTCCATGAGAGGACCGAGCACATTGAGGTAGATAGCCAGTATACACATGACATGATTCAGAAAGATTTTATCTATACTTTTCATGTTAGCTCAGGGGAACAAACAACAGATGTTTTCACCAAGGCTCTAGCCAAAGGATCATTTCAAAAATGTTGTTCCAAGCTGAGCATGATTGATATCTACGCCCCCATCATGAGGGGAATGTTAAGATATATATTTATCTTTCCCTACTTTGTGCATTTTTCTATTTTTTCTGTCTCTTGTATGTAATTTGTCTACCTAGATTTCTCCTCTCAATATAAAAGAGCCCTAAAGCTTCATGAATAAGACAATTCAGTATTTTCTTCTCACACTTCTATTTATAAGATTCGTAAAAAGCATTGTCCAGCTCCTCGGAAAACTCCACGTTTATTATCTCTTCATGGCCAACTTGGGTTCATATGTGCAAATGACATCTAGGACCTCTGTTTCCAAAGTCAGTTAACCCAACAAACATTTTGCATTTTCAACTAAAAATTAAAGCTTGTCCAAGAAAAAAATTCATAACGCATTGCATCTTGAGATATTGGATAATCAAAATATGCACAAAAACTTGAACAAAGTGCATACCTGCAAATGAAAAATAACTAGAAGTATAATAGATAAAGAATTCAGAGTGTGATCTTTCGAGCTGTTTATGTTTTGTTCTTTTGCCCAGGCCTTCATCTGGTATGCAACAATATCAATAACGTAAGCAACTTAATTACAATAAAAGATATCCATATTTCACTAGAAAAGCATCCCAAAAGAAACAATTCAACACAGTAATCAAGAAAAATTTATGTCAAGTGAGTAATCATTATATAACATGTATAACATGACAAATTTATTATATTCTAAAGAATAATTCGTCTTATACAATTAGAAGGCTGAGATCAAATGAGTCAAAAAGCCACGTGTCTTACCAGAAAACACAAAATCTGGCATCTTTGGTCAATCAACGAAAACTGAGAGATGATAAATGATTTCAGGACACCATCCTTGTTTTCCACTGAAATGTCACATTCGATTTGTGAACTCCGATCCACATATTTAACAATTGGAACCCTTGCCTTCAAGATAGGGGATACACCATAAACACGTCCTTGCCCTAAAATATACAATGCAGTGTTAACAACAATATATCTCAATCTGACGGAAACCCAACATTAGGTTTATATTACTCCAAAATTGGAGGGACAAAAGAAAAGAAAATTAAGACACTCCTTTTCTTTCTAAGAAGAACAGCAAAACACTTTTCGAGGAAAAAACATGAGAAGAAAAACAAAGGACTTCGCATAAACTTTGAGAAATTCTCTGAGAATCATCGAACAGTGGTTGTTAAAATTAAAATCCCCATTGTACACCTACTGACATGGATATTCACATTTCAATTTCTATTAATTGCTTCTAATTAGCTGGTAGCAGTCGAATCTGACTATGAGGGTCTGAACGAAACAAAACAATCCAGTCGCTAGTCAACATCCCAGTTATAATCGGTCCAACTAGTTGATTAGTCAGGCAAGATGGATGATGGATTGTCAAGGGATTATCACATTCCAAAGGGATTATTACGAGGGGGAAAGAATTCTGTCAGATCAGATATCAAACATTGATCTAATATTGTCATGCAGAGGAAAATACAATCCTCCTTGCATAAAAACTAAAGTCTCTTTTCTAGAGAAAAGTGACCACTGAAAAGAGAAAAATTCATGAAATGATATGATGCAGAAAAGTAACAGAATACCAAAGAGTATATTGTTAACTTCATTCTTGTTACCTATTGTGAATGAACATATCTATAAAAGAATGTATGCATTATAAATATTTTAAAATTTATATTTATGGTTTTGCGTCCCCTTTTTTGAGCCTCAAAAAAAATAAATATTTTAAAATTTTAAAATAATAAAAATTTCATATTTTGGTTTAGTTGCCTTTATTTATGGTTTTGCCACTGCAAGGTTGAAAATAAATGCCTAGTTAACAGTGCTATTGCACTCTGTTGAGATATTTGTATCCCGTTCTATCTTTTTCTTATTTCTATAGCTTTCATGTACCTCTTATGTAATTTACCCAGAGTTATTCTCCTATATAAGAGAACCCTAGGATCTCTATGTTAATCAAGCAATTCTATTCTTTCACATGGCATCGGAGCGACAGTCCTATACCGGAGTTCATGTATCCCACCAAATCCTTCCCCTCAACCCATTGTCGCCTGCCGCCCTCCCCTGCAGGCCGCCTCAGCCCGGGCCGCCGCAGCTCGGCTACCGTCCTCCTCTTCCCCAGGTCGCTGCCCGAGATCAGACTGCAGTCTGAAGCGGTCTGATTTTGACCGGAAAGCATGATTCGGACCTACAAATTACGTTTTCCAGTCCTAGCATACATCAAGGATTGAAGAGGATGGTTGTATGAGTCTACACGTACAACCACCCCTCCGTATGATTGTGTAGACTCGCTCAGAATAGTCTATTCCCCAAGTCCAGTTTCGGTTTTTCGGCTATTTTTTTATCATGTCAGAGAACAAGGGTGATCTATTTTCGTCGTCTGGTGCCTTCAAGGGCCCGACTCCCATCATAAAGATGGATGGGACTAACTACGAGTTGTTGTTCATACGATTTCACACCCTCATGCAGTGCAATAACAAGGAGCACATTTTAACTGATTCAGAGCCGACAGACAGGACTGGGGCTAATGCTCTTGGAAGCAAGATGATGCTTATGCACGGATTTGGCTCTACGGGACGCTCACCACGAAGATTGACAACGATATCATCAATCAGTCCACAGCCAAGGCTATGTGGGACATCCTAGCTGCCGCATATGGGCAAGCCAAGAATGAGAGAAAGATCCTCCTGTTGCAGTATGACATTCTCGACCAAGCAGAATGGTTAGCCTCTTCATGCCCACTTCTCGCATCTTTCAGGCATGTTTGAGCAACTTCATAGCTTTATGCCCATTACTACCAGAACAGAGCGGCAACAGACATACCGAAATGCCACTATGACAAGGGTCTTTATGTCATCTCGACTCGGAGCACGATGCAGCACGTACTCAACTGATTACTGGAGAGACAATACCACCGATGGAGGAAGTTTACAAGAGGCTGAGCAGAATCACTAGTTCATCCATTACCATGGCCCAATCTCCCTCTGCGATGGCGGCTTCTCGTAGCAGAGAGGGTACTTCACAATTTCGCGAGCGAGGACCCAGTAGTCGAGGAGGATGTCAACGTAAGTAGTGCATAAACTGCCATCGTCCAGGTCATTCTGAGGAGACATGTTATATGAAGCATGGGTATCAAGTGTCTTATTGTGTGGCTGAGTAGACAGAGACTACTCCGGCTCCCTCTCATGATGCGAGGCTCGACGAAATTGTCTCTCGATTGAGAGACATGATGACCACACCGCCATCACCAGCCGCAGGACCTTCAGACGTTGCAGTTGCTGCCAGAGCATCTATGAGTTCGTCAGGTATAGCTTATGCGCTTACCAGCTGTAGCATCTCAAATTTGACTGATTGGATCATGGACTTTAGCGCGTCTCATCGTATGTGCGGAGATCGAGCACACTTTAGTTCCTACAGATCTATCTCTCTTGGTAGATCAGTGGTGATTGCAAATGGGGCTCATTTACCCATTGTTGGTCAGAGAGAGATTGTCTTAGCACCCTTGATGCGCCTGCAGAATGTCTTACATGCTCCGGCATTTCATATGAATCTTTTATCTATTAGTCAGATTACAAAGATTTACATTGTCGTGCCATATTTGACCATTCTCCTGTGTTTCAGGACATACTCGCAGGCAGGGTGTTTGGATGTGGCAGTGATCAGAGAGGGATTTACAGACTGGTCCAGCCTCCTTTTGCAGGTACTGCTACTATTCCTACTGGGTCAGTCTCTCCGTTCATGTGGCACCTTCACTTTGGACATATTCCTCTGCAAAAGCTATGCATGTCCTTCCTCGAATATCTACTCGTACTACCCTAGTGTGTGAGGCATGCCAGCTTGGGAAGCATCATCTTTCCTCCTTTCTGAGAAACCAGAGTCATCACAGTAGTAATTCGTTTCAGTTATTTCATTTTTATATTTGGGGTCCTAGTCGTGTTCCCGGTCATCAGGGGCATCAGTTCTATCTAATCGTTGTAGACGGTTTTTCCAGACTTTCTTGGGTTTTCTTGTTAAAAAATAAGTCTGATGTTGGTTTTATCATTAAATCATTTCTTATTGAAATAAAGAATATTTTTTCTGCTAATGTGAAGTTTATTCGCACTAACAATGCCTTGGAATTCTCCACATTACAATTATATGACTTCATCGGATCTCTTGATATTGTTCATTAGATTTTGTGTGCGTACACATTACAACAGAATGGTATTGCTGAACGCAAACACCTCATCTAGTTGATGTCACGAGGACTCTTTTGATTCAGAGTTGAGCTCCTTATTTGTTCTAGGGTGATGCGGTCTTCATTACTTGCTACTTAGTGAACTGCATGCCTTCCACAGTCCTTGGAGAAAAGGTTCCTTTCTCGATTATGTTTCCCGAGAAGGACCTCTTCTCCCTTATTCCTAGGGTCTTTGAATATGTGGCCTTTGTCCACAATTTTACTTCTGGTCATGATAAACTCTCTCCAAGTGTTGTCAAATGTGTGTTCGCTGGCTATTCTCGTACCCAAAAAGCTATAGATGTTTTGATCATGTAAGGAGAAAGTATTATGTGAGTGATAATGCCACATTTTTTGAGTCTATTATGTATTTCTCTCCTACAAGTGACAGGTTGTCTAACTTTGACTTTGGTGAAGATGTTTTTGTTCCACCACCTCATTTACTTCCACCACCACCTCCACCACCGTCTACCCTGACACAGTTTCTACCACGGTTTTACATTCGCAGGCCCTCTACTCATTCCTTTACTCATGGGCCTTCCCCGTCATCTAGTACGCCTCAGGTAGGGTTGGGTATTGGGCTGGGACGGCCCGACCCAACCCAAAATCCGACCCGCATAACCTGATCCAAATCCAAGCCCGAAATTTAATGGGTGGGTCGTGGGCCCCAAAATGAGCCCGTATTGATTATCGGGTCTGAGAAGGCCCAAACCAGAAAGCCCGATAGCTCGATCTATACGATATATTTTATATCCAGTATATTCATGTTCAGTCCAAATATCATGTTCTAACTTTCATATCCTTATTTCGAGTGTAGAATAAATGCTTAGACTTATTAATAATCGTATCCATTAGCGTGAATTGAAGACATTATTACATTAATATGAAATATTATTACATTAATATGCAAGAATGGAATCTGCATCCTCAAGTGTTAGAGCATGTATAACTGTAAGTAACCAATCTGTATTGGGTCATAATGTCTGCATCTACAATAGAATATGCGGTGGTGAATTGAATGGTAGTTAAGTCGTCATATTTTTTACCACATTTTTATTTCCAATCTATAACTAATGTCAGAATCACGAATTAGTTAGTGTACTTGAAGTCTTAAACATGCACACATGCATAAGAAACAACCAAACAAATGCAAGAACAGGACACATGATATTGGTGTACATAGGTGTTAAATTGAGTCAGCCCGACCCGAACCCGACCCATTTCGTTTGGGTCGAGTTTGAGCTTGGGCCTGAAATTTGAAAATAATATGGGTCTAGGCCCGACCTATTAGCCCATATACTTAAATGGGCTTGGGACGGGCCAACACAAACCCGACCCGACCCGATCCAATACCCAACCCTAGCCTCAGGTATGTACTGAACATAGTATTTTTATAAATGACACTAGTGACATGCATGTACCACAGGGCACTGTACAGGAGCAGCCGATACCAAAGAACAAGGAGGCCAATGACCATCGACTCGAGATCTCCAGATCTGAGATTGAAGGTTGTGCAGCAAAAACCTTGTAAGTCTTCCTTACAATAAAGAAACCGTCCCTCCAAGCCAACGAGTCCCTTCCCTCAGACAATAAGACTGGACAACCTGCTAAATAGACAAAAGAAATCCTCGGCTCTTTGATCCGATAAATTTGCCACAAAAATCGGCGTCCAACCTCTATCTGACCACACATCTGCCAGGCAAATGTCCTTGTTCGACGCCAACGCAAATAATCTCGGGTAAAGGTCACAGAATGCACCGTCTTCCGACCAATCATCCGTCCAAAATCGGAGCCCATGTCCATCCCCCATCACGGGACGCAAGTAACCAGTCAGCTCTGACAGGATAGAACACACCTCTCTCCAGAAAGCATAAGGCGAGCCCATACCATCGACTCGAGCCACCAAGCTGGTAGACAAACCATAAATCGACCTGATCAATTTTGAGCAGAGATCACTCCCGGGACTCCCAGATCTTCAAAACCCACTTCATTAGCAATGCCTTATTCATATCGCCAATCCTCAAGACTCCCATGCCACCCTCGTCAATCGATGTAGACACCATTGACTGTCCAACCAGAGCAAGGCTCTTATCTCCCCGAGATGACAACCAGAAAAAACGGCACAGTAAAGATTCCAATATGTTTTGGATGCCCACAGGCATGCCCCTGGTAGACATAAAGAAGACAGGAATGGCAGAAAGGACAAACTTGATCAGGACCAACCTCCCTCCCTTCGACAGGAAAGTCGCTTTCCAACCCGCAAGCTTCTTCTCTAATTTCTCTATCAGAGGCAACTAGTCAACATGTCGCGTCCTCCCCGTAAGCAAAGGCAGTCCCAGGTAGCTAATAGGAAGAGACCTCTGTGCTATCCCCAGGATCTCGATACAAGTCGCAGAGTCCGTTATCGACATGTTGAAGGGCACAAATGTTGAATTCGCTCCATTTATCCTCATACCTGACAGGTCACCAAAAATGTCAAGCACCACCTTCACAAATCTGCACTCAGCTACCCCACCTTCAATAAAAAACAAGGTGCCATCAGCATACTGCAACAGCGACAGAGAGAAACTGTCCCTGAAGTACCCTCTGAAAAATCCGCCCTCCTCTTTGCCACACTAGACATAACTGCTAGCGCATCTGTCGTCAGAACAAAAAGCAGAAGGGTCAAAGGACATCATTGTCTCACCCCCTTCTGTGGCTGGAAGTAGCCCCCTTCCTGTTTCCCATGCACCAACACGGAAAGCGAGGTGGTGGTGATGCACCACGTCATTCAGTCAATCCAAACATCTAGAAAACCTCTTCTCACCATCGATGCCCAAATGAACTTCCAACTCATGTTGTCATATGCCTTTGAGAAATCAACCTTCCAAAGGTGAGTGGTTCCTCTTCTTTTCCAATCGGTAACCATTTCAGCCGCCATAACCACTCCCTCCTGGAGTTGTCGTCTCGATATAAAAGTCGGCTTTACTGGCAGGATTAGATCATCCAAGACCCCTTGTAGATGATTAGTTAACACCTTAGCCATTAATGAGGTATATAGCATTTGATAGCACAATGGGGCGGAAGTCGTTGACCCGCTCAACACCCTCGTTCTTCGGAAGCAAGAATAGCAATGATTTGTTTAGCTTCCCCAGACCCCTGTTTGCACCTCTAACCTCAAACATCATGGCCATAACATCCTCCTCCACCATCTCGCAAAAGTCCCTAAAAAAGATACTGGAAAACCATCCGGACATGGACAACCATCAGCATTGAGATCAAAAACCACCCTACGAACTTCCTCCCTTGTGAAATCTGACACAAGTGCCTCTTGTTAACCATTATTCAAACAATTTGCCCCCCTCCCAGACCATCTAGCACCAGTTGACGGCATATTCTCCATCTACCCAACAGATTGAAACGAACAAGCTATATCGGATATCTAGAAGCTACAAGCAATATCGGATATCTAGAAGCTATAGAGTTGTTTCATCTCCACTGCTAAAACCAAAGGGGGTGAAGCTCCTCAAGTTGAAGAATCATCGTATGTACCCCTATTGTCACATCATACCCTACCAGACGGGGTTCTCATTGCCCGGTCAGCGACCTGAGGGAATATCGTTGGGTTATAATATAGGGAATTGATAAATTAGTAAAATCAAGTTCATATAGATAATATCGCTGATTTACATGGCTATCGGCAAAATTTCGCCGATATTGGTCGAAATCTGAGAAATTTCGGACTGAGCCCCATGAATTTCGGTCAATATGGATCGATATGTCGAATTATCACTTGATATTTCGATCCATCTCAGTCGAAATCTGGGAAAATCGACATCTAGGGTAGTTTCGATATCCAGGAATTGTCGAAACTGAAATTTCACGGAATTTTGCCGAAATTTCATGAAACTTCAATCCATGCTTGGAGCATTGTCTCTACCATGGCCTCAAATTTCAGCGAAATTCGGTCGAATTTCTGTCGAATATCGATATCCAGTCGAAATCGAAATTTGACCAAAATGACCGAAATGACCGAAATATGGGGGTCCTAATACAAAAAATGAACGAAATGACCGAAATTTCGGTCGAAATTCCACCGAAATTCCATCGAAATTCTGTTTTGGTCGATACCGAAATGGTGACCAAAACCGACTTTTAAGGCCTTGGTCTCTACTCCACCAGGTGCCTCTGTCGTGGGGTGCAAATGGATCTTTACAGTGAAGCAACGGGCAGATGGTGGTATAGATCGCTACAAGGCAAGGCTAGTAGCACGAGGGTTCACCCAGACATATGGGGTGGACTACCAGGATACCTTCTCACCATTGGCTAGGCATTCGACATTGCGCGTTCTTCTATCGGTTGTTGTGACTCGAGACTGACCTCTTTACCAACTTGATGTGAAGAATGTGTTTCTATATGGAGATCTACAGTAGGAGGTATACATGTAGCAGCCACTAGGTTTTGTTGCTGAGGGGGAGTCTCAGAAGGTGTGTAGGCTCCACAAAGCGATTTACAGCTGGAGCAGAGTCTGAGAGCTTGGTACCATAAGCTCTCAGAGCTGATAGAGTACCAGGGGTTTGTGCGGTCCACTGCAGATCATTCACTTTTTGTTCAGAGGACACAGAGAGATACAGTTGTCATTCTAGTTTACATTGACGATATTATTGTCACGGGTAATGATGAGCAAGGTATTCAAGCTGCTAAGGAGTTCTTTGTCAGCAGTTTGTGACTAAGGATCTTGGATGTCTACGTTACTTCCTTGTATTAGAGTTCGTCAGGAACCAACGTGGTCTTGTGATGACCCAAAGGAAGTTTGTGATTGATCTACTACTAGAGATAGGTATGACAGTGTGCAAGCATGCTACTACCCCTATGGATCCAAGCATGAGATTATATGATAATGACACTAGGAGGTAGATAAGAGGAGATACAGGGAACTTGTTGGGAAGCTCCTCTATGCTAATACTACTATCATCAGGCCAGACATATCCTTTGATGTGAGCAAGATGAGCCAATTCATGGAACAACCCAGGAAGGTACATATGGTTGTTGTCTATATGATTTTGAGATATTTGAAGGTTTCACCAGGTACCGGTCTTATATTCAGCAGTGGTACATCTCTTGAGATGACAGCTTGTGCAGATGCAGATTATACATGATGTCCTAGAGAAAGGAAGTCTACATATGGCTTTGTTGTTTTTGTTGGGAGCTCACTCGTGTCATGGAAAAGCAAAAAAAAGATAGTAGTTCATATGCCCAGCGCAGAGTCTGAATACAAAGCCATGGTTCAGGGAAGCACGGAGATGATGTGAGTTAGATTGGTCTTGACCGATCTTGCAGTTGAGGTACCTCTTCCCATGCAGCTTCTATGTGACAATCAAGCAGCTCTTTTTATTGCTAATAATCATGCATTCCATGAACACACCAAGCATATAAAGGTGGATTGCCACTATATCAAAGACATGATCCAAAAGGGATTCATATCCACCTCCCATGTCGCTATTGGGGATCAGACTATCGATATATCATATATTCACCAAAGCACTTGCTAGAGGTCCATTTCAAAGGTGTTGTTCCAAGCTGAGCATATCAGACATATATGCTCCAGCTTGAGGGGGAGGAAATATTTGTATCTCGTTATATCTTTTTCTTATTTTTATATCTTTCATGTACCTCTTATCAGTGTTCATGAAATCGGCCGCGCGGGCCGCTATGCGGCCGCATATGTCCGTGTTGCATGCAGACCGAATCGATTTCATGAATCAGTGCATTATGCGCCCTCCCCCACATATTTAGCCCGCATATGCCCCGCATATACCGCATATGCATCTCCAACTTTCCAATCCTCACATTCAGGTGCTTAATTCCGTAGATATGCCTCTTCCTCCATTCATTTGTACGAATATGACATGCATTTGTATACAATTACAATGATTATATCATTATATATATGCAATGTTTTATGTTTATCTCATGTATTATTTTCATGAGTATATGCAATGTATCGTTAAAAATTTTAATATATGCCGATTGAAGTTTTGCTCATGTAGTGCATGTACGTGTAATAAGGTTTTGTCATTATGAATCATCTAATATGTGAAGTTTTTATGGCTAAATATTTTTTTGTGATTAAATGTTAGGTAATTAAAAGCATATACTCAACCATCTAACATGAATCGTTTTTATTAGATCTTCTTTAACTCCACTTAGATACATAAATTCAGTAGTAATGTTATTTATATATATTTATTTATTTTTAAATTAAAAATAAGAAAACCATGTAAAACCGCATATACCCCGCATATGCCGCCGCATACCGCTTATTCAGTATTCTGTGGCATGTCCGAATGCATACGCACACCGCTTTCTTGAACCTTGCCTCTTATGTAATTTACCCAGGGCTATTCTCATATATAAGAGAGCCCTAGGATCTCTATGTTAATCAAGCAATTCTATTCTTTCACATACTCTATCAACAATCTTTAGCCTCTGTATTTTTTTTGAAGAAAAATCAAATGTTTGTTACAAAATATCTTCATCCATGGTTAATCTCTCCATTTTGTACCTTCCATCCTACTTCATCAAAGTAACATAATGAAGACTGATCAGTACTTAATAAGATCAATTAACACATTTACCTATTGTGAACGAGCATATCTGTATAAAAATGTATATTTTAGAAATATTTTTTATAAAATAATAAAAAAAATCAATACTTCAGTTTAGTCACCTTTATTTAGTGTTTGCCTCTGAAAGGTTGAAAATAAAAACCTAGTCAACAGTGTCATTGTATTTGTCAACAATTTTTAGCTCTATAACTTTTTTTGGAGAAACAGCAAGTGTTTGTTTGAAAATATCTTCACCAACGGCTAATCCCTCCATTTTGCGTCTTCCATCATACTTCATCCAAGTAACATGATGCGGCCTGATCAGTACTTAATAAATCAATTAAAACATTTACTGAGCTCTCCTTTTAAGTGGACTGCACAAAGCAACTGTCTTATATTTTTGGAATAATGCTGCATCCTTAGTACCACAATCACATCTCTAACCAAACTATGATGGTTGTCGAATAGGAAACAAGTAAATTACTGAATAAAGATATATGGCATGCTAAGTTGCTTATTCTGGATGATTTTGTAAGACAAAATGTTCTCGAAACAATCTTCTTCTATAGAAATTAATATAAAAACGTAAAGTTATTTGTTGAATGAAAATAACCGTCCCCCAGGAATTACTTTGATAGGAGAAGAGAACTCTGACAATCCTCTTGAGGATCCCAATCTTTTCAGCACGAGATAGTGAAGATATACTACCATCACTGAAGTCAACAGATAAATCCAAATCACTACTTGCAGTAAACATATCCATAATGAATGATCCAAATGGCTCCACATTGGGAAGGCGGATGTAATCACCTGAGAAAGATGTATTTTGCATTAGAATTTAAACCTTATGACCATTACCAAATGGAACACCTAATGCCAGCAATAAATTCATAATTGAGAACTACGTGCTTGCAGAGAAGAAATGTATATTTTCCCACCTCCAATTAAAGTTCTTACATGGATGCTCCGGCAAAATCCAGATAACACGAGTACCCCTCTAAGTAGGGGTGCACATGGATGAGATAAAATCTATAATCAGATCCAGTCCGATACTATTGGATTGCATTGATTTGGTTTTATCATTCTACTGAATCAGATTGAATCGGATTGGAATTTTTAGAAAATCAGTTAAAGTACGTATTGGATGGGATCTTTACCAAAATCCGATCCAATCAGTTAACACAAAGACACATACATGCATACATAAATACATACATACAATCAAACATACATACATATATAATATCTCAGTGCACCTATTTTGAACTCCCTGTAATACCATAATCAGTGCCATTCATGTATTTTTTCCATAACAATCTTGGATACAAGTCATTTCTTCTCTCTTGAAAGGCAAATGTTAAATATCCAAAATAATAAAGTATATATGCCTATAACTTGTAAAATTGTAATCCATGTTCAGTTATTCCTCTTCTAAATCCATCTTCCCCTCATTTCATTATTGATTGTCAATATTCCTCCCACCTCCCTCTCACTCCATTTCGATGATGCCCCACCTCCTGCACAATGTTATTCACAACGCCATTGTCCCATCCGTCACGATGTCATTGCCTGTCTCAAACAATGTAATCCCACTCTCACACTATACCATTTGGCTTTAGTATGATGTCACTCTTCTGATCTTCGTCAAAAGAAAATAGAGTTGGGATAGTTGCATAGTATATATGTTATATATTTTTGACCCTCTTGCTTCTTACTTTTTTACTTTCTCTAGCTTGGAACCTTATTTTAGCGATAAAAGTGGATCAGTTACATAACGAAATGTACCACACCCATCTAAGAAGAAATAGGCATTACTTTAAATACTTTCATTCCTAAACTGATATACATTTTTATTCATATTTTTCATAAAATTTGCATATTGCCTATAGGTATAATCTTACAAATAAATTCCATTTCAAGTCCATTTTAAATGAGGCATGATGCATGACTGGTGTGCTATATTTAAGTTAGTTTTATCTTGCATACTCAATCGAGTATGAATGTTTTATGATTCTCGTTTTTTTAATGATATATTATAGCATTGAAGGAAGCTCTTGGGAGTGGTTGGGTTTTGGCATAGCTCAACATTCTAAATTAATCATTGACTTCATCAATTTCCTTTCACAAAGATCACATTTTTTATTTATCTAATTTGTCTCTGTATCCTTATTTGGTAACTTGTATTGTTCTTATTTGAATCACTTGGTGGAAATCAATTGCAAAAAACAAACTAATGTATTATTTATAAAAAAAACTTAACTTATAATTCAATATAATCCTTTAGTTTGATTGTATGGTCTTTAACTTTTTATAATGAATTAATGGAGTTCTTTAACTTCCATTTGATTATATGGTCTTTCTTTTCTTTACATCTATGCTTATTATTTTTTTAACTCATTCTTTAAATGCCGAGGGCTAGTGTGCTATAAAGTATAAATGTTAGAGATTAGACTATAGAGAGAGAAAATGTAAGTGTAAAATCTGATCAATTAAAACCGATATCGGATTGGATTGGATTCGAAAAAAACAAAAATCCATTTAGGTTGGATTAGATACGGATCAAGCTAAAATCTGATCCAATCCGATCTACGTGCACCCTACCTCTAAGTTTCATATTTTATGCATGCCTCACACTAACTGTTGTGCATAATATCACAATTAAAATTTTTAAATGGATGCCTTGGTAAAGTCTAGATAGCATAAGTTCCTCGATAAATTTCATATTATACACATGCCCCACATTAACTGTTGCACTTTTAACTGGGCGGAGAGACATGGTTGTATGGTGGAGCTGATTCTCGAGGATAAAAAGGATGAGGTGGAATGGCGCCAAAGATCTAGACAACGATGGCTAAGGGAAGGCGACGCTAACACGAGAATCTTTCACACCATGGCCTCAGAGCGAAGATGAAGAAATTTCTTGCACGAGTTGGAGGTGGGTGGTGCTCGAGTGATGGGGCAGCTGGCACTAGGAAAGGCGTTGAGGGATCACTTTGCTGAAGTTACTCGGAGGAAGAGGGGGAACGGTTGGGGTGGCTGGGAAAAGGTGTCGAGTCCCTCTCTGAAGCACAGGCGGGTTCCTTGATTACTCCTTTTTCTGAAGAGGAGGTGAAGGGGGCGATTTGGAGCTTAAATGCGGACGGGGCCCCGGGCCCGGATGGCCTCCCCGTGCTTTTTTACCGCGAGTTCTGGGATCTTCTGAAGGCGGAACTCATGGAGATACTCAATGAATTTAGAGAGGGGAACAGAGGTTTTGAGAAGATCAATCGTGCCTTGCTCTTCCTGCTGCCAAAGAAGGACACACCCACATGTGTTGATGATTACTGACCCATCGCCCTTTCGAACGCCATTTACCTTATAGTGGCCAAACTATTAGCCAACAGACTCAAATCCGTTTTGGGCTCGGTGGTGATGGAAGGACAGTCAACATTCATCCCGGGAAGATAGACGATTGATGGACTTGTTATGGCATCTGAGATTTGTATGGATTGGAAAAGGTCCGGGACGAGGGGAGCGCTTTGGAAGATCGACTACGCGAAAGCCTATGATAGCGTGGATTGGAGGTTCCTCTGGGTATCCCTACACAGAAGAGGATTCACGGAGTTGTGGGTCGACTGGATGAAGAGGTGTGTCACCACTTCCTCATTCTCGGTTCTGGTGAATGGCAAACCGGAGGGGGGGTTTCCAACCGCAGAGAGTGGTGAGACAGGGGTGCCCTTTGGCCCCGATGTTGTTTGTTCTGATCTCAGATGCATTGGGCGTGTTATTCAGGGAGGCGGTGGAGGCGGGGTGGTGTGAGGGCTACCGTAGGGAAGATATCTCCATCCCTATACTTCAGTATGCAGATGATACCGTTCTCTTTCTTGGGGGTACAGAAGAACAATATGTAAATGCAGTACAGCTGGTTGACATTTTCGGTGGCATGGCGGGCTTGGAGATTAACAAGAGCAAGTCCGTAGTGATAACGTTTGAGATGACTGAGGCAGAGCAGAGCGGAGTGGCTTTATTCACGGAGTGCCCCTTGGGGAACCTTCCGATCCACTACTTAGGCCTACCGTTAGTAGCGGGAAAGTTGAAGACGGCGGACTGGGATGACATCATCAAACGGTTGGAGCGTAAATTGGCGGGCTGGAAGGCGATCACCTTGTCCAGAGGGGGAAAATTTGTCTTATTGAAGCATGTTCTTTCAGCAATACATGTATTTTTCTTCTCCACCAGGTGGCTACCGACGGGGGTCAGAAGGAAAATTGAGTCCCTGATGAGGAGTTTCTTCCGGTCGGATGGGAGATGGCAAAGACACGGAATGCATTTGGTTAGCTGGAAAGAGATGACAAGGAACCGCGAGGACGGAGGGCTGGGAATCCGTGATGTGGAGAGTATGAATAAGGCACTCATCTCGAAGTGGATCATCAATATTTGGGGGTATTCGACCTCTCTTGCGGTTAAACTGATGAAGAAGATCTACGGGGTCACGAACTAGTTCGTGGCAAATAGAGTTCGCTATGAATCCCCCTTTTGGGTCGGTATCCGTGTGGTTCTCCCGTAGCTTGCCACTAAGGTCCGTCCAAAGGTCGGGGATGGAAGCCTTTTTCGATTCTGGAGAGACGACTGGACGGGAGAGGGCGGGCTAGAAGACAGATTCCATTGACTGTTCGCTATGGTGGCTTCGAAAGAGACTACACTAGCGCAGACAATGTTCACGAAAGCGACCTGTGCGACCGCATATGCGTATGCGGTGCCTTCAGCGCACCGCTTTCATGAAGCCCCCCATTATGCGCCCTGTGCGCTTATGCGGACCGCATATGCGGACTGTGCGGCCACATATGCGGGTTGTACGACCGCATACACATTTTTTTATTTTTTATTTTTTATTTTTTTAAATTTTTGCCACGTTTTATTGTGTTATTTGTGCCACGTTTTTCCTTGCTTTTGCATGTATGGCAACCAAGCATTCCATGACCATTTAAATCCATCGTCAAAGTAGTTGTACTGCGAGATTGGAGTAAACGCGAGGAAGAAAAAGAATAATGTGCTAATAATTTAGCAAACTAATTCAGTCAACAAATAGTTATTATGAATGCAATATATTCAACAACAGTTAATATGTAAAGTTTGGTACTTTTAATGGAGGATCAGTTATAAATATAACGATAGGGATAAATGATATTATATTCAACAATAGAGGCATTCTGTGTGCTAACTTTTTTATTTTGTTGATTGTTGTCAATTATTTTGGGTGTTAACCGTTCTATTGAAGTATTGATATCTGATTGATAGAGATTGTTTTGAACTCTATATGAAAGTTATTTTTCTTAGATCTTCTGTTGGACCACAATTATACATAAATTTAGCTCTGTTGTAGTCACTTTTGTATATATTTATTTATTTTTAAATAAAAAATTAGAAACCCGCGTAGAACAGCATATATCCCGCATATGCCCCCGCATACTGCTTAAGCGCTATTCAGTGACTTGTCCGAACGCATACACATACCGCTTTCCTGAACCTTGAGCGCAGATGGCGGAAACGGGAAGTTGGGCGCCGTTATTTTCGATAGATCTTTCGGACCAACGCTTGGAGGAGTACTTGGCGTTACAGGAGACGCTACCCCCAGATAAGCATACTATCCACGGGCAGAGACCATTTTCAGTGGCAGCATAGGAATTTCACGGTGAAGAGAGCCTACGTGGAATTCAACAGGAGAGAGCAGGAGTTGGAACAGGAGATGAGGGATGATGTCAAAATTATATGGGTAGCAAAAATCTCAAGCAGAGTCAAGGTATTTCTGTGGTGTCTGAGAAGGGGTCGATTATTGGACAAAGTACGCAGAGGAAGACAGTTGGGCCATGCGGATACACGTTGTGAAAGATGCGAGGAGATGGAGGAAGATTCTGATCACCTATTCTTGAAGTGCTCGGGCTCGGCCCATGTGTGGAGGAGTATGGGGTTATCGTGGCTCGAAATGGTGTGTATGACCAAAATTTGGGCATCTATTAGGCGGTTAGACAGAAATGCCACGGACGATTATTTGAAGCCATTCGCAGTGCTGTGGGCAAACTGGATGGGGCGTAACGAAAAGATCTTCAACAATCAGAGGTTTTATGAAGAGAATGTACTCACTCACTGTAACGCGCTCTACAATTTATGGGCACCGCGATAATGTAAATCTTTTATAATATAATATAATACAGGTGGTGTCCCCCACGATGGGGGTTCACCCGATTTTTTATCAAAAAAATTTAACGGTTGCACTTAGATAAGTTTATGTGACAATTTATGGCACGAGAAGTATACCATCGATAAACCAAAATTTAGATAAGCTCAAGAACGACATTCAGAAAGGGCAATTATCACCTCATCAAGATTGAACAATAACGGATTATTCTGTTGAGTCACACATAATCCCTAAATAAATGGACATTATATGGACAGTTAGGCCCTTTTTTAGGGTGGCATAGAAGCAATAGAGAATTTGGCTAGAGCACCCTTGTGTGATCCTTTCTAGGTTGGATGTGAGCAATGCCAAAATCACCTTCATTTGTTTTTTTCAATCAAAAAAAGGGAACACCCATTACCAGTGCATGCCCCGAGATATATTAGAGCGGAGAACTTACAAGAGCCAAGTCTCGAGGAGAGATTTGACTGATTGATTACATTTTCCGTGTTGAAATAATTATATCTCTTTATATTGTTGTTTTACAATTTGCTATTTTCCTATGTCCCTTTATGTATATTTCCCTTAGAGCTTTTCTCCTATATAAGAGAGCTCTAGGGCTACGGTGAGATACAACATTTCATTTCACACATTTCCACATGGTATCAGAGTCACGGTCCTAGACCAGAGCCTGTGCCCTAGAGCCCGACCCCACCGAAAAGCCCCAGCGTGTGCCCGTGCTTCACGCGCGCCGCCGCCGCCACCGCTCGCGCCACGTACGCCTGCCGTACGAGTAGCCCCTGCGCCGAGTGTCGCACCCTCACGCGTTCCTGCAACCGCACACCGTCACAGGTGTCACCTGCGTCTCCAGCACGCCCTAACACGTCTTCATGTGTAGCATCATTGTCGCGGGCCTCTGGTTCAGCTTGTCTTTGGTTTTCCAGGGTGTAAAGAGATTATCTAAAACACTCTAGACACCAAAAGGAGCCGTTAAAGAATGGAAGAGGTTGTGGTATGAGTCTGCATCCACAACCATTTCCCATATGTCCGTGTAGGCACAAGTCTTTCCCGTTGCATGTCCCAGTCTTGGAGATAGTTGTCATCATGTCTGATAACAATGCCGACATTTCATCCCTAGATGCCTTCAAAGGTCCATCACCCATAGTCAAGATGGATGGAACAAACTATTAACTGTGGACCAAGTAGTTCATGAGTTTGATGCAGTGCAATGGCAAGAAGCACATCCTCACGGTAGAAGAGCCGAGTGACAAGACTGGGATCAATGACTCATGGGAGGTCGATGATGCATATGCGCGTGTGTGGCTATCTGGGACTGTATCAACAAAGAGAGATAATGATATTCTGGGTCAGCCTACTGCAAAGACGATGTGGGACATTCTCGCAGCCACATACTCGCCGGCGAAGAATGAGTCGAAGATACTACAGCTCCAGCATAATATCGTTATGTCGAAACAGAATGGTTGCCCTCTCCATACCCTCTACACCTCTTTGAGGGGTATGTTTGAGAGGCTACATGGTTACACTCCTTTGATTGCTACATCAGAGCATCTCAAGGCTAACAAAGACTTCGTGATCACTGCGGTCGTTCTAGCCGATCTTTATCCAGAGTACGACGCTGCTCGAGCCCAGATCCTTATTAATGGCATTATACCTCCAATGGAGGAGGCGTATCGCTGACTGAGCAGACTTTCCATATCATCCGCCGGTACTCAGGTGTCTCAGACTTCTTCTGTCATGGCAGCTTCTCGTAGTAGAGGAGGTACTTCACAGTTCTGTGGTCGAGGTGGCCGTGGAAGAGGGGGAGGCAATCGACCTCCTCATCAGCCTTACACCTACTACCATAGGCCAAGTCATTCTGAGGAAACATGCTATTCTAAGCATGGGTTTCCCGCGTCAGCACGTGTGGCAAAGCAAATCCAATAGGGCAGAAGTTCCTCGACTGCATTTGATCAGAGATTTGATGAGTTAGTAGCACGACTCAGGGAGATTATGCCCTCTCCTGGGTCATCTAGCTCTCCATCAGGATCATCAGAGGTAGCAGCTTCAGCCTCTGCATCTACATCAGGTATAGCATATGCTTTTACTAGCTATTACAGAGTAGACTTGTCGGAGTGGATCATGGAGTCAAGAGCTTCTCATCATCTCTGTGGTGACAAAGGGCAGTTTAGTACCTATATCCCAACTCAGTGAGGTAGATAAGTGGTGATAGCAGATGGGACACACTCTCCTATTACTGGTCAAGGGGAGATGCAGTTAACTCCTACAATGCAGCTTCAGAACGTCCTTTACGCTTCTGAATTTTCTATGAACTTACTATCTATTAGCCAAATCACCAAGAATTTACACTGCCATGCCATATTTGATCCTTCTGCTCATGTGTTTCAGGACATTCTCACGGGCAGTGTGATTGGGTCTGGCCGTGAGCATGGAGGCCTCTACAGACTGGTGCAATCTCCTTATGATGGTTCCTCTTCTCTCAATGGATTTGTTTCTCCCTACATGTGGCATCTTCGATTTGGTCATCTTCCTCTGCAAAAGGTGTGCCATTTTCTTCCTCAGATCTCCCCTCGTTCTACGTTTCAGTGCGAGGCATGCTAGCTTGGGAAGCATCATAGGTCCACATTCCAAAGTCATCAGGGTCAAAGTAGTCATCATCTTTTTGAATTGATTCATTTGGATATTGGTGGTCCCAGTCGTGTCCCTGATCTTCAGGGACACAAGTTTTATCTTGTAGTTGTTGATGAGTTCTCTAGATTGCCGTGGGTGTTTCTTCTTAAGAACAAGTCTGATGTTGGTTCAGTTATGCAAACTTTTATTAATGAAATAAGGAATGTGTTTTCGGCAAATATCAAGTATATACGTTCTGATAATGCGCTTGAATTCTGCAGTACACAGTTTTCTCAATTCCTTAGATCCTATGGTATTGTACATCAGACATCTTGTGCGTATACTTCTCAACAGAACGGAGTGGCTGAGAGGAAACATCGCCACCTTTAGATGTCACCAGGACTCTCTTGATTCAGAGTCGTGCTCCCCATTCCTATCGGGGGATGCGGCTCTCGCTGTGTGTTATTTGGTAAACCGTATGCCTTCGTCGGTTCTGGGAGAGAAGATCCCGTTCTCGATTGTGTTTCCCAAGACGGATCTTTTCTCTCACGCCTCGTGTTTTTGGGTCCGTGGCCTTTATTCATCAGATGTCTCCAGGTCTTGACAAGCTCTCTCCTAGAGATGTCAAGTGTGTGTTTGTTGGGTATTCCAAGACTCAAAAGGGGTATAGTTGCTTTGATCCTGCTCGACAAAGGTACTATGTTAGTGCAGATGTCACCTTCTTTGAATCCATTATGTATTTCTCTCCCACAGGTGACAAGCTTGTTCCTTCATAAAATGGAGAGGAGGTTTATATGCCTTTATCTCCGGTCTCACCTACTCCAGGTGACCGTATGAGACTACCGCCTCCTCCTCCACCACCACCTCCACCTCCACCACCACCTCCTGCCACACATACTTTCTTTCCGCTGGTTTACCAACGCCGGCCTCGTGCTCATGTGCCTCCTCCATCATCCAGCACGCCCAAGGTATGTATGAGCATTTGCGTTCCACTAATGGCAATGGTGATTTGAGTATGCAGATTGAGAGGACGACATAGATGATACTCCATCTGAGGATACTGTGGATTTGGATGTGCCTATTGCTCTATGTAGGAAGATGTGTGCATGCACTATGCATCCTCTTTCTTCTCATCTTCCTTGGCATATTGTCTGAGGACTTTTAGAGGTTTGTTGGTGCTTTATCAACTGTGCAGATATCGTGGCCATGTCAAGAAGCTATGCATAGTTGTCCATGGCGACTTGCTATGGAAGAAGAGATGGTCGCTTTACAGTCTCATGGTACGTGGAGTGTAGTCTCCGCTCCCCCAGGTGCTTCTATTGTTGGTCGTAAATGGGTGTTTACGTTTCAACACCGTGCAGATGGGTCTGTGGATAGGTACAAGGCCCGGTTGGTTGCTCGTAGGTTTACCAAATCTATGGGTGGATTATCAAGACACTTTTTCTCCGGTTGCGCGTCACTTTACTTTGTGTATTCTTATTGATGTCGTTGTGGTAGGAGATTAGCCACTTTTCCAATTAGATGTCAAGAATGCCTTCTTGTATGACGATTTGCATGAGGAGGTCTATATGCAGCAGCCACCAGGTTGACTGCTGAGGGGGAATCTGGTATGGTGTGTAAACTCCACAAGGCCATATATGGCCTTAAGCAGAGTCCACGAGCTTGATTCCAAAAGCTCTCATAGTTCATTGAACAACAGGGTTTTGTTAGATCTACTGCCGATCATTCTCTGTTTGTTAAGAGGACTCAGAAAGGTACGGTTGCTATTTTGATTTATGTGGACGATATTATCGTTATAAGGAGTGATAACCATGGTATTCAGGCAGCTACGGACTTTCTTAGCCAACAATTTGTGACCAAGGATCTCGGCATGCTGTGATACTTCCTTGGTTTAGAATTTGCGAGAAATAAGCAAGGAACGATAAGGACACAAAGGAAATATGTCATTGATCTCCTATCAGAGACGTGTATGACAGGATGTAGACCTGCTACTACTCCCATGGATCCCAATGCCAGGTTATATGATGATGACAGTGAAGAGGTGGATAAGAGACGGTAAAGAGAGCTGGTTGGGAAGCTATTATATGTCACTATTACCAGACCTGATATATCGTTTGTTGTCAGCAGGGTCAGCCAATTTATGGAGCAACCTAGACAAGCACACATGAATGCAGTCCACATGATCTTGAGGTATCTCAAGTCTTCTCCAGGTGCAGGGCTTCTATTCAGGAGAGACACTTCTCTCGTTGTTTCAAGATGTGCAAATGCAGACTATGTGGGTGTCCCAAGGACAGGAAGTCTACTTCAGGCTTCACTGTGTTTGTAGGTAGCTCATTGGTTTCATGGAAAAGCAAGAAACATACGGGTGTGGCCAGATCCAGCGTTGAATCAGAATATAGGGCCATGGCCTAAGGAAGTACAGAGATGATGTGGGTTAAGTCCGTTCTGACTGACCTAACTGTTGAGGTACCCCTTTATATGCACCTTAAATGTAATAATCAAGCGGCTCTATTCATAGCAAATAATCCAGCTTTCCATGAACAAACAAAGCATATTGAGGTTGACTGCTACTATACCCATGATTTGATTCAGAAGTGGTTCATATTCACTTCCCACGTTACTTCAGGCGATCAGATTGCCGACATGTTCACCAAAGCACTTGCAAAGGGGCCCTTTCATCGTTGTTGTTCCAAACTTCCAAGCTGAGCATGATAGACATATATGCTTCAGCTTGAGGGAGGGTATTGAAATAATTATATCTCTTTATATTTTATTTTACAATTTGCTATTTTCTTCGTTCCCTTTATGTAATTTTCCCTTAGAGCTTTTCTCCTATATAAGAAAGCTCTAGGGCTACGGTGAAATACAACTTTTCATTTCACATATTTCCACATTCCACATAGTACCGCTCATTTCTAAATAAAGCACCATTGCATAAAAGCCAAATTGCCAGCAATCGGCCTCCAAACCTCCATAGCAGCCAGCAGGTATGAAGTGGTTTGCCACAAGACTATTCCAAAAGGACAAGTGAGAGGAGGAATCTAACCATGTAATACTCGTTGTGCCCCATACATGTCCTGAGCTCGAACAAGAAAAGAATAAATGATCAAGATCTCCAGATCTCGAGCTGCAGACAGGGCAAGAAATGTATGTGCCTGGGTGGAAAAAGGTCGAACACCTCCTAGTCAAAGTGCACTCCCAACGATGGATCCAAGAATAACCTTTTTTCGAAAGAAAAAAGGGCATTCACCGTATAGGTATGTGCCCAAAAACTTCACCATTTATCTCCAAAAAAAGCATTACAGCCTAGAAGGTACAAACACTCAACATGGTGTTATAGATTCCACCCATCACTCAATGCCTTAGCATTAAAAACAACATTCTTGGGATAGAAGCACTCCTGTTTCAAAATCACCCCGTTTCTTGCCAGGCAGATGGCCCGAAGCATTGTGATCCATCTTCCTCTCTCCTCCTTTGTGCCTCTCCAATCAGTACCAATGGTTTTCTAGAAGCCTGACATGCTTTCGACATTCACCGACCCATTGCCAAAGATATCCCACACACCGACTGAGCTACCACAGGTGAAGAAAAGATGGTCAAACCTCTCCACCTCGTTCGCGCATCTTGGGCACAGCTCGAATCGGCCCCTGCTATGAGACGCATAAATCTGTCCTTCGTCATCAATCTCTCTCTTCTAGCAAGCCACAGGAAGACCTTCACCCACATAGGCACCTTCCACTTCCAAATTCTCCTGCAATCCATGTCACATCCCCCATGATAAAAAATGATTGGGTCCCTTAATGCCCTGTAAGCTTTCCTAACCGAAAACGAGCCAACACTCCAAACCCAACAGTCCGCTCCCTCCGTGGGACCCGCAACACTTTCCAACTCCGTTAATATGATAAGTAGCTCCTTCACACGTTGCTCAGAAAGATCAACCCTAAAGTGGAGGAAATAAGCAAATCCATCCCACGCGTCCACCACGTTGCATTCCTGATTTTCAGCCAAAGCAGCCAGCCTCGGGAACCTTGCGTTCAATGCCCTGGCCTCGCTCCAGTTGTCTGTCCAAAGTGAAATCTAGTGACATCTCCCAATACAGGACACAGAAAGGGACGCAGTTCCTGCGCCATGCTGCAAATGCCTCTCCAGAAGGACGTCGCCCCCAACTCACTCGCGCTAGGTGGCGAAAGCCCAGGCCTATATACTCGATCGAACAAGTCTGCAAACCAAGCTATCACACTCTCCCCAATAACGATAAACACATTCACCCAACAAAGCCTTGTTCATCTCCTTCAGGCTCCACATATCGACTCTGCCATCCTCCTTCACCGTGGACACCTTCTTCCAATCTACCAATGCGATGCCATTAGAACGGTCCTTTGACGACCAAAAGAAGCGCCTGATGATAGATTCCATCTTCTTCCTAACACTAGATGGGATCAGCTTAGATGAAATGAAGAAAGTAGGGATCGTGGAAAACATTGATTTCAACAGCATCATCATGCCTCCCTTGAAAGGCAGACATATTTCCAAGTTGTCAATTTCCGCTCCAATTTCTCAATCACTGGTAACCAGTCAGACGGTCGCATCCTCCCTGTCACAAAGGGAACCCAAAGGTAACAGATCGATAGCTCCACCCATAGTGATTTCAGCCAAACGACACTCTGCTCGACCTTCACCTTGGATAAACCAACCGGAACGAACTCTGATTTGCCCCTATTAAGGTGTAGACCAAACATTGGCCCAAAGATATCCAAGACCACCGAAAAACCTCTGCAGCTTTCAGCTTCAGCCTCAACGAATAGAAACGTGTCATTAGCGTATTGCAGAATGGGGATGGACAACCCGTCCCGCATATACACGATAAACATGCCACCCGAGATCGCTCGCCCCACCATCAATACCAGCGCATCAGCTGCGAGCACAAAGAGGAGTGAGGTAAGAGGGCATCCCTGCCTACCCCCCTTTGCGGCTGGAGCATGGCCTCAAATTTCAGCGAAATTCGATCGAATTTCTGTCAAATATCGATATCCAGCGCGGCACCATCGCCCGATTCGATTAGAGGTACAGCTTTGCCCTCCCTTTTCTGGAGGGGTATTCTCAAGGTAATCCCCAGCTTTCGTACCTTTTTTAGGCATGTCTTGGGGAACGGCGAGAGCTTTGCCTTTTGGCATGACAATTGGACCGATCAGGGAGACCTTGCCTCTCGTTTTCCACGTCTTTTCTCTCTTGCCCTTGACCCGAAGCACGGGTTGTTGCTTGCTGGGACAACGGTAACTGGATGCCTCTCTTCCGCTCGAACTTCTCTGACCAGCGCTTAGATGACTTCTTGGGATTGCTCGACACTCTGAAAGACGCGACCCGTCGCTCTGTGGGGCACGATCATTGGGTTTGGCGCGACAAAGATTTCACGGTCCGTAGAGCTTACTTGGCTATCACCAGGCCCCCTCCCTCCATCACTCCAGACTTAGTCCGTGATTGCGCCTTCCTTTGGAGCTTGCAGCTTCCTGAGAAGATCGGTTTCTTCCTATGGCTTTTCAGACGTAAGAGGCTGATGACGTGGGACAGATGCTACAGGCTGCTTGGGACACTCTCCAACAGATGCCTTCTTTGTGACACGGAGGTCGAATCGACGGAGCACCTCTTCTTCTCCTGTTCTTGGGTGACCCTCCTCTGGGACAACCCTTCTATGAGCTGGGTCGACCTCTCTAACGTGGATGCTTTTTGCGGCAGTTTGGTGGCAGCTTCAGACCGTGCGAGACCGGTTTTACTTTGGCCGTTGGCTTCACTTTGGGCCATTTAGCTTGCCAGGAACGCACTTCTTTTTCAGGGCAAAAATTCTATTTGGAAAATGTCAAACTTCATGTATCGAGCTTACTAAGCTCTTGGATTGTTTAGCATTATGTGTGCTTTCTTGTACCTTCTTCCTCTTCTATCAATAACTTTTTGGGGCGAACACCTTCGAGTGTTTCCCCCTTTCTTGGCTTCAAAAAAAAATATCGATATCCAATCGAAATGGAAATACGATCGAAATGACCGCAATATAGGGGCCCCAGTATAAAAAATGATCGAAATTTCGATCGAAATTCGAATGAATTATGTTTCGATCGGTCACCGAAATGGTGACCGAAACTGACATTTAGGGCCTTGGCTAGAAGAAACCCCCTTTAGGTTGTACATTGATCAGAACGGCGCAAGACGCGGTCGTAATGCACCACTTCATCCATCCAATCCACTTGTCATGGAATACCCGTCTGTACAGGGATTCACACATGAACCGGCAATCAACACAGTCGTAAGCCTTTGAAAATCAATCTTCCTCACCACCCCCTTCACTTTCCTTCTTCGCCAATCCGTCATGATCTTCGATGCCATCACCACGATGTCCATGAGCTGCCTACCAGGCAAAAAAGCGCCCTGGGTAAGCGAGACGATCCTGCCCAAAACCCATTTAAGCATGTTGGCAAGCACCTTCACAACCACCAGGTAGATCGCATTGGACAACACAATCGGCATGTACTCATCGATCTTCGTAGCCACATCCTTCTTATTTCACAACAAGACAAAAGACTAGTTAATCCGGTCGAAACCATAGTTACCCTCAGTTCAGTTACCACAGCTGACAATTCTTCTGCAACCATGGCCTCAAATTTCTCCGAAATTCCACTGAATTTCTCTGAAATTTTCATTTATCTAGGTCACCGAAATCGAAACGCTACCTTATTTCTTTTTACAGGATTTCAACGAAATATCAACGAATGTCAATGAAAATTGATCGGAATTGCATGTTGTTTCAACGAAACAACAAAAATAAGGGTATCTATCATTCGTTTTCATCAAAATTTGCATATATTAATGAATTTTCACTTAATTATTCACCAATGTGTTGAATTGTTAGAGTGTTTTACATTGTTTGAAGAAGTTTCTTTAGTTGGTATCTAAATTTTAGATCTAATCCAAACCAAATCAGTTAGACACAAGATTTAAGAGTTAAATTCAAGTTTTACCTGAATAAAATGTACTAAGCGTTCTCCCATAGCTTTATTTTTTCTTTCTTTATTTTGATAGATATATTTTGATTGGTAATTATTATATGTGTCGCCTCATTCTTATTGACGAGGTAATTGTCATGACTTTTGCTTCCAGTGTATTTCTTTCTCATTTATTGAGTTCAAAAAAATTAAAATCTTAATTTTAGAAAAAAAGGGTTTTCGAGTAATTTCCCCAATTTTCAGCCATTTCACCGAAATTCCATCGAATTTCCCTTTCATGGCTTACCGAAACGAAAATCGAAATCCGACATTTAAGGCCTCGTCTGCAATGAGGTCTGAAACCCAGCTGTCCCCGGACAACCATCCACGTTGAGTCCAAACACAACCTCGCTAATCTACATCACCCTAAACCTCCAGGTCAAAAACTCATAATCGGAGTCGTTCACCTGATCTACGCCTGCTCCCGTCCAGCACGACCCACAACGAGGAGGTCGCCTACTCATGCTTCTAAAGTGCTTTGTCACCACTAGGGATGGGCATGGGCCGGGTTGGGTCGGGCCCTGAAGGGCCTAGGCCCAAGCCCATCTAATTATTTCGGGCCTTGGGCCGGGCCTAGGCCCGCAAATCTTATTGTTATTCGGCCAAAGCCCAGGCCCGGTCCATTTCCTTTGGGTCGGGCTTGGGCCGAGCCGGTCCAAGACTAGACATGTTCTGCGAACCTATACAAAGATACCTTGAGCTCCTCATGATTAATTGCCACGAATTCCTCCTGACAACAGTCAATCCTTTCCTACTTCAAGAAATATGACTACATGGATGATTTCTAGCCTGAAAAAACCCCTAGATTGAACATATCGTCCTCCTCACATGTAATATAAGACATAAAACATTAACCAACAAAACGGGGAATAATATTATATTACTTATGAAAAAGACATTGTAAAATTATAAATCATTCTCTTCAATTGTAAAACAATGACGTTCTAGTGACAATACAATGTCAAAAGTTCTAAAACCACCACCACAACAACAACAACAAAGCCTTTTCCCACAATTAAGTAGTAAAATAAATATGAAAGTTCTAAAACCACCACATAATTAAATTTCATTTGCTATCGAAAAATTTAAAAAAAAAAAAGATTCTTCAACAATGATATACCTTAGCAACTGAGCGCCTTCGAGGACAATACAACTTGGGGTTTTTGGGAGTGGGATTTGGGTTTCTCGTGCATGAGGGGTTAGGAGCCTATGTCATCAACCGTGTTTGGTGTGAGGGGAGGGAGCTGGGAGGGGACATATGTCCCTGACTAAGGCCTGCGGGGCACATTTGGGCTGGGTGTGGGCTCAATCTCGGACCATACTACGGGCCACCACTCGGGCCTATGTCGGGCCGGGCCTTGGGCAGGGTCGGGTTGGGCTATGCCAAGCTCGAGCCCGGCCCAAAAAAATTTTGGGCCGATTTTTTAAGCCCAGGCCCGGCCCAATGTCCTCTTGGGCTTGGGCTGGGCTGGGCTTCGGGCTGGGTCGGGCCGGCCCAGCCCAATGCCCATCCCTAGTCACCACCCCAACTACCCTAATCTCGCTGCAGAAAACCTCACCTCCCACTATCGAGTGCACCATATTCCTCCTCCTCCGACCGTTCGCTATTGAGTGAAAAAACCTCGTATTAGTATCTCCCTCCTTCAACCATTTTTGCCTCAACCTCTGCTTCCACTCCACCCCTCGCTTGTGATCTTCCTCTTCCATGAGCTTCTGCACCAAACCTTGACTGATTAGCTCCTCGTCATCCAGCTCCCTCTCATCTTTCACAGCATCCAGCCTACCCATTACCTCTAGGGCCATATTTCGCCTCCTCTCGCGCTCATCTTGAGAGACCACGCACCTCTTCCATGCGATCTATCCTCTACTAATAGCGTGACATTGAAATCACCAGCAACCACCCACGCCATCTTGGAGAACCTCACTCTGATTCGACGCAGTTTATCCCACAGACCCAAGTTTGGTGACGCCCCCGCAACGTCGTAAACCAAGGAGACAACAAAGTTCGATTGATCCATCTTGTTCATCAAAACCACTGAAATCGAGTGAGTCGTGATTTCCTCATCCACAAGGACAAAAATGTCATTATTTCAAGACACGACAATCCCCCCTGCTCCCAACTGCCATCACAGCTCTGAACTCATTTAACAAGGGTCGAGACATAGAATTCCAACTGATCGAATCCCAAGAATCATTTTGGACTCCTGCAAGCAAGTAATGTCAGCCTTCCATGTGGCCAAAGAGTACCCAACTGCCATGTGCTTGTCCGGTTATCCCAGGCCCCTAACGTTCCATGAGACAAGCTTCATTTGGCAACGGGAGGGGATGTCCATGCCATCCTAACTCATGTTGTTTGTGCCACCAACATCTCAAATCTTTGGTTCTCATCCGTTCTGCTATCAGGCATGTTGTTTTCAACATTTACATCATCACATGACTCCACCTCCGTAAGCCCCTTCCCCTTTCCAACAGCAAGCTCGCAATCTGACCCATCATCCCCCTTGATCCCTCCGGCTTTCGCGAACAGTTGATCGTCCATCGACACCTTTGAGCCAAGCCCAGCAATCAACTCCCCATCGGTTCAAGTTATTCGCCCCTTTTGTCCGTAGATACTCATCCATCAAACAAGGGTTGTCGTCTAGCCTGGACTCCCAGTCCACTCGTTATGACGACGACGATTCCTCGAAAAAGTCAACAATCGATCCGACAATTCTGAAGCAATCGCCCCACAGGATCCGGGCTCCTGACTACACCGCTCTGCAAACTTCTGATTAGCCCCAACACTGCTTCTCACCCGTCGAGTTGACGATGTGGCCCCCTGACTATGAGAGACCACCCTCCCCCTACCTTTGAATCCCTCTCAGCCTTAGGTACCACTTCCAGGGTGCCCCGCACACTCCGGCGATCCCCCAAAGTACCCAACAGGACTGCCTCACACAGTGTTGCGCCTCGAGCCCGCCACCACATCGGCCTGGAGAGCACCGTGGCAACAGGATGCTCCGCCACCCCTAGCTCCTCCGATGAGCCGAGCACCAACTGCATAAGGCCCAGAGGAGCATCGCGGAGTGAGCCCCTTATCAGGCTAAAAACCTTTGCATGAGTCGGGGTTCCTCCAGGAGAACCCGAAGAAGGGCCGAAGATCGGGTCCTGGCCACGGCCCAACAAGTTGAGGCGCTCGAACCTAGCAGAGGGGTCCGAAAAACGTCTATTCGGAATCCCCCCCCCCCCCGCCCAGCATCAGGCCACAAGAGGCGACCGTAACCCAATTACCATTCAGAGTCCAGACCCGATACCGCACTAGAGTATGAGGCACCGCAATGCGCAGCCACTGAGACTGATTGTACGGTGCAAGGGTTACCCCGAATTGACCGTTGGGCTCCAGCATCCGCTTCTTCGATGACCTTCGGGCTCCCTTCCATCAGTCGCAGCTCCGTCGCGACCCTCGACCATCGCAGATGCCATCCCTGGCACAACACCTACCTCTAGAATCCGCACCTAAATGAGGATCGGCCACCTTCTGATCGCCATCAGCAATCGTAATGGTGATTGCAGGCACCTTCCCTTGAGCATCACCACCACCTTTTGCCCTTGCCCCGGCAACATGTCAGACACGCACATGTCGACGACCTCCCCAATATGCTTTAGGGTCTCTCGCACCACCTCAAATCTACTGCACCTGAAGGGGATTCTATCGACAACGAGCCTCCATATCGGTTCACCTTCGTTGCAGCTTCCATCAAGAAACCACGCATCGCGTCAAAGTACACGACCTCGAGCCTTCTGATGGCAACTTGGTTCCAACGCCCTGGCTGTTACCTCCCGTACACCGACCGCCAAGAGACCTCTAATACAAATGCACACGCGATTTAACCAAACCGCATCAACGCCCATGTCGCCTTCATTCACCACCTTCACCCTAACTGACAGCTCGCAGACTATTTCGGCTTCACCTTCTCCAACAACCAAACCGTCCAATGGCCAGCCCTTTACGGCATCCAGCGAGAGCCTCAGCAAAAGCAATTTTCGATCATCATCCGAGAGCTGGTCCACGCTCCATTTCGACACCTCCGCGCCCGGTCGCTCCGCAATAGCTCCGACCCCTGCCTCGACATCGCCGACGAAACCAATAATATTTTCGACATACCCCTCCCGACCACACACTCCCTACGCATGTGGCCAGGCTTTCCGCATCGGAAGCAGAGATTCTCGACCGCTTTACAAGACCACGATAGATGGTCGGCAGCTCCATATCTATAACACCATCGCGCACTCGGCCCCCTGAGGCTTCAGGTCCCGCTTCCTCCCCTTCAAGCGACTCCAGGGACCATCCCTGACAGTGTTCGGAAATGCGGTCCATGTGGCCGCACTATGTATTTGGTCACTTGACCAAAACACATATACCATATGTGGCAGTATGCGGTCAAAACGCATATGTGATCCGCATATACGGCACATGCGGACACATCTGATAGGATGCATGTTAATCCATGGCATGTTATGATACATTAACTCGATTTTTCCCCCAACCAACTCTTATATCAGCATTTACATTGATGCATCTTTTCATTATTCATGTATATGTTGCATTTGGAAATATAATCTAGGTTATTTTTCTTATATCCATTTTTTCTCATCGTTTTCAACACTTATTAATGAACTGTTTACTGCTTTTTGAATTTTCTATCTAATGAAATTTATTCTAATTCTTCCAAATAAAACATGAAATATTTAACTAACTGTCTGGAAATTTACATTTTTGTGCTTCTAATAAAATTTATATGTGAATACAATTTCCCTTATATTTTGTGTCAACATATTTTGTCCCTTGAAGATACGTATGTGTATAATTTTGGATGTATGATTTGTACACCTATGATTATTCTTTGGCTTTTGTTATCTATAGGATCTATATATACATTAAAGGTTTTCCTATAGAATTCATGGGTTCCCTGTTGAATCTAAATTTGTATATGTATATATATGCATTAAATTCAAAATAAACACTAAAAAATAATCAATTTATAATATCATGCTTATATATCTTACTGAATATATTATCTTATTTGAAATTTTTAAGTCTGGATTTTGTTAGGTCATTAACCTTTTTTATATAATCACATTTTATTGTTTATTTTATAATATTTTAAATTAAAATATTATAAACCGCATATACTTCATTATACTCCTCCCAATATCCGCTTACTCGCTTTAGACTGCATGACCGAACGAATACCACATACCGCATTTCTGAACCTTGATCCTTGACCAGATCCTTCATCAACACATCCTCCTTCATCCCCCCTCTTCCCTCTCGTACAGGTCTTCCATCCGCTCGTCGGTCCCCGCAGCTTCTCTCCCCCCGAGATTGCTCATGTCCCCTTCCCTCTCGACCTCGCTCCGACCATCACCATCCGACCCGCTCCCACTACGGCGCTCTCGCTCACTTTGCTCCCACCCATCTCGCTTCCATCCCACATGCTCTCGCTCCCATGGGTCCAAAGGAAAACCTTGAATTTGCAACATCCAAAAGAATTTGCAGTCACGCTCCCTATTAGTCAAGAAAGAACCTCGTGAAGTTGTTAGAGCCACATAAGCTTTGTAATGGAGAAGTATCCGTCTTGCCAGATCCAGTGATCTCTATGACTCTACCCTCCATCAGGCCTGCAAATCCAAAGATAAGGGCTCAACAAACCTAATAAGTCTACAATCCTCTATTTTGAAAATCCTAAGGAGAATGTCGATGTCCACTAGTTGTCGTCCTAAACATCCCTAAGACAAGCATCACAAATGGATACCAATGCAAAATGTTGTGTATAGCGGATGTGAAAAGGTCCATATCCCATTCGATCATCCAAACAAAACCTTAAAGAAGTGCCATCACTAATCATCAGTTTTACATGAGTATGCAACTCCAAAAGTACAACACATATTCCTTTTCAGTATGTTCTAGGGAACCATAGAAAGAAACACAAATCAATCTAAATCATTGAATAGTGTGAGCACATAGCTTGGGATCCATGGACTTCTAAAATGTTGTAAAAGAGAGGCCAACCCTAGCCCTCTTTACACTAGTTGAATGCAATTGTTGCACTAACAAAACTCTCTTTCTCTCTACACGCATCCACACTCTCAATAACCTTGGTGGAGATCATCGTCATGTTGTCGTTGTGTTGTCGAGCTAATCGCTCGAGGAACTCGACCTTCTTCGGTGCCTTGTGCTTGTAAAGAAGACGACGCATTCCGTGCGACGAAATCAGGAGGTTCCTTACTTGGATTCATGACCTCAAATTTCAACAAAATTCAATCGAATTTCTGTCGAAATCGAAATTCGACCGAAATAACCAAAATACGGGGCTCCTATTACAAAAAATGACCGAAATTTCGGTTGAAATTCCACCGAAATTCCGTTTCGGTCGGTCACCGAAATGGTGACCGAAATCGACATTTAGGGCCTTGCTTGGATTGTTGCTCGGGATTGCGGGAAGTTCATGACTTATTATCACGCCCGCAAGTGCACTCTCGTCGGATCAGAGTTGAATCAGGAGGCTTCTTACTTTAGAAGCTCTAAGGATCACAACCACGCTTCAAGAGGTAAGCCTAAACTCGTGTGATCATGATGAAATGGCATGGGTTATTTTCTCGTGCCATGTGATTTCATCTTAAAAAAATTTATTTTTCCATTGGCAAGCCCACTAGTACGACTAGTTGACCTAGATCGGATTTGATCTGATCTCTACGCTTCCGTGATGCGCGAGGCGAATGCCTTTCCTTCAATTGTAACACCTCAAACATAATACCACATACAGTAATCACAAAGTGTGGTAGTAGCTTATAAGTAGTAAGGGCTACTACTAGACAACCCGATCTTAAGCATTCTGGGATGTTGCCGAGAGCTCCAGTTTGGCCCAAGCCCAATAAGTTGTCTGGATCAGTAATCCCCCCCATTACAGACCGACATAAGGCATGTGACGTTACAGATAATATCAGAGCAGGTTCCCTCTAATATCAGAAAGGGTTGCCCAAGAGGCGGAGCCACCCCTACCATAGTATTAGGAAAAAAGGGCTACCCAACAGGTGAAGTCGTCACTGTTACTGGGAATATTTCATAGGCCATTGCACAACGAGGACATTACGAATATGTGTGCAAGTGATTGTAGCACCTCAAATATAGTGCTACATCTAGTAATCGTAAAATGTGATAGTAGCTTATAAGTAGCAGGGGGGCTACTAGCACTACTAGACAACATGAGCTTATGCATTTTGGGATCTAGTCAAGAGCTCCATTTGGGCCTAAGACCAACAAGTTGTCTGGATCAGTATTCTCCAATAACAGATCAGGTCTACCGTTACAGATGGTATAAGAGCATATTTCTTTTAATAGTGGAAAGGGATACCCAAGAGGTGGAGCCACCCCTACCATAGAGTTAGGAGAAAAGGGCTACCCAATAGGTGAAACCGTCATTGTTATTGGGAAGAGGTCATGGACCATTGCGCAACGAGGATGTTGCAAATATAAGTGGGGGTGATTGTAGTACCTCAAACATAGTACCACATCTAGTAATCACCCCCACTTATATTTGCAACGAGGAAAGTAATCATGATCCCATGTGAATGAAAGAGCAGAGGATGAATGTAAACAATCATATGTTGTAAAGAAACTCCAATTGATGCTTCCTTAGCTAGCATGTTTCATGCTCCAACATGGTAGTAAGAGAGAATTGGGTTAGAAAACATCAAAGTTTGCTAACATAAGGACAACCAAAATGTTGGTGCCATGAGAAAGCAGAAGCACTAAGAGAGTGATGAGCAATGCCAGGATGCAGCAAGAGGTGGATGAAGATGGTAGATCCCGTTCTTTCAATCAAGACCAATGTTCAAGAAAGCGACCGAGTAAACTGCACACCCGACCGCATACTCGTACTCGGTAGCCTTGCCGCTCCGAGCATGGTGAAACTGCCATGTATGCGGGTTGACCCGCATACTCGGCCGAGTATAACCCCCTACTCGTCCGCTTTTCTAATAAACATTTTTTATTTGACCTAAACCCAAATAACCCCACCCGCATAATAACATAAAACCGCATACTCCCCGCATAAAACCACATAAAACCGCATACTCTCCCGACTGGGGATATTAACATAATATTAAATTTGTATTTATATTTTGGGATTTTTACCCAGCATACCCTATAAACGTTTTAAAATGCCTCCACGACCTTTTGCACAGCGTAATTACCCCATCGACCCTGTAAATTACCCCAAGAACCCTCACGGGCTTAAAACATATTACCCAAAGGGTTCATGGGGTAAGAGTTGGCAAGTTTACGGGGTCGAGGGGGGAATTAGGTTGTTTCAAAGGTTGTAGAGGTGATTGGCAAAGTTTATAGGGTCTGTCGGGTAAAAATCCCTTATATTTTTTAATAATAAAATTACCGAACCGCATAAAACTGCATACTCCCCGCATACTCTCTCGCATACCACATACTCTCTATGCAATGACCCTTCCAACTGAATACCGAGCGCCTTCCTAAACATTGATCAAGACCCATCATCTTCCCATTATAATATCCTGAAAATCAAAGGAACGGTAATAAAGGTCCAACAAGGCGTAGCCCTACAGATCTAACTGACAGAGAGCAAGTTGGTGGTGAAATATAATACAAGAACCACCTCAGATAAATTAAAAATCAAGGTAACGACGACCTCTCCTGGGGAATAGGCAATCATCTGCCACTTGAACTCTCCTTACAAGAAGAATCTATCAAATGTTATCTGGTTGTCTCATGTCTCCACAGAAATTGTGTAATGCACTGGTATTTACCAATCAAAATACTTTAATTGAGTGAATATAAAGAGTCAGTATACATGAGAGGCGCATGGAGATGGAGGAAGAGGCAATGGATGTTATTGCGATCTCTAAAAATGTATCAGGAGATGTAAGTTAACAGATGTCTGCTCCATACTCCTGATTGCATCATCCAAATCAGTGTAAAAGAATCACCATATTAAGTCCATCTCCGTCAATGGTCATTGTACGAGCACTAGTGGGGTTGTCATGTTTGGTCCAACACATCTCTTCAGTGTGTTCTTTCATGTGCCCCTACCATGACAACACTTCAGATATTTAAAAAACATGTTTTCAATAAAACAATCATTGTGATTTTGTTTCTTGTCAAAAAATTCAAAAAAAGAGTGTATGACTCCTGTAGTCACATAAGCCCTCCAAAAATCATTTTTGTTTCCTCATACTTTTTCTAAAAATCTAAAAACATTGAAAAACATCCTCGTTTTCTATAAAAAAAATCGCAATACTCCAAAACAAATGCCTACTTTGAAACTCTCACGGTCCTCTACATTTTAAAAACACTTTTGTGTGTTTTCAAGGCCATTTCCTAATTTTTAGCCGATTTTATTTACGGAAGCTATTTTTCTTTGTTTGTCATCTTTTATTTTTTATTTTATAAAGGGATTTTTACACCCATAACCCTGAGTAATTCCGTAATAACATTCATAACCCTACAAAATCGCGAATTACATGAGAAACTCTGAGTAATGCTTAACTCGTACATGAGATAACCATGTGTTATGTTCCGTTTGAGATGGTTGTTATATTTGACAATTTCCGTTAAAAAAGACGAAGTTGCCCCTAATACTCATTCTTATTTGCAAATCATGCCATTGGGTTCTCTCTCATCACTTTGGAGGACTCCTGCAAGGTCACCACCGGGGTCGGCCGTCTGTGCACCTCTCCAACGTGCAAGATCCCCCTCGGAGCCCGCCTGCAAGCTCCACGGGGACCTCCGGGACCACTGCGGCACCTCTGCCAGTCCCTCTCCCGCGATCGCTGTCAACCTCTACAAGTTCCCCAGCCTCCCTCCCGAGGTCGGTGTCGACCTCTGCAAGCCCCCCCAGCAGCAGTTTCTCCTGCCCGGTCGAAGCCCCCCGCTCCTGCCCTGCTCGAAGACCCCCCCCCCCCCGCGCCGAGCCCTTCCCCCCACCCCCCACCACCACCCCGCGTTGAGCCCTTCCCTTCCACCCGCCCCACCGCGTGTCGCCGAAGCCCCCTACCCACTCCCTCGCCCTGCGTGCCTTCAAGCCCCCCATCGACTCCCCCCCCCCCCCCCCCCGACCAGCAACCCACGCGACGGCAAAGCCCTGCACGCCTTCAACCCCCCCCTCCCCCGCGACCTGCAACCAGCACACCGTCGAAGCCCCCCGCCCACTACCGCCCCGCGCGCCTTCAAGCCCCCACGACCCCCCCCCCCCGACCTGCAACTCGCGTGCCGCCGAAGCCCCCCGCCCATTCCCGCCCCGCGCACCTTCAAGCCCCCACGACTCCCCCACCCTCTCCCCGCACGCTGTCGAAGCCCCCCCGCCCCCCAGACCGACCCTACCAAGGGTCTCCCTCCACCAGGCAAGCCACCGCGTCGAGCTCTCTCGAAGCTCAAAGCCCCCCTCCCTCCTGCCCGCCTCTGAATCGCTGCTCATTTATTTTTTTCCTGTCGTTTTTTTTTGGCTAATCCTAGCCGTTAGATCATAGGTCGGTTAGCCTAACTAGTTCATATGGTTGAGTTAACATATTAAACTAACAGATGGTTATGAGTGTGAGACGGAGTGACTATACGAAGTTTCTCATGTAATTCGCGATTATGCAGGGTTATGAATGTTATTGCGGAATTACTCAGGGTTATGGGTGTAAAAATCCCTTTAAGAAAATACCATAAAAATTGAAAGCTCCCAAAAGTCACTCCAGAAACACTTCTTCAAAATCAAGACCCCAAAAATACTCTATTTTTCTACCTATTTGTATCATTTTGTTCTATTTAAAGATCCATTAAAATCATTTTGCCCCTTATCTATTTCACAACCTCTTCAACACCCTCCTCCAAACACACCTGAGGGTAAATTACAAAAAAGGGACTGAGCTTTACATGGATTCCCAAATTAGAGACTAATCTTTAGTTTGTAACAAATAAGGGACTAAAGTTTAACTTAACGGTCCGGTCCCCAATGCCGTTAATGGACGGTTCAATCCATAATTTTACTTGACAAAAATACCCCTCCGACCTCTCCTGTGAAGAGAATGGAGAGCTACGTCACGGCTCACGACAACCAGCCGGCAGTGAGGGTCGACGTCTACGAGGGGGAGAGGAGCATGGTTGCCGACAACTTCCTCGGGGAGTTCATTTTCGACGGCCTGCCGAGGGCGCCTGCAGGGGAGACGACCGTAACAGTGGCCTTCGCGCTGGATGCCGACGGTATTCTGTGAGTGTCGACGGAGAACCCGGAGACGGGGAAGAGACAGGAGGTGAAGATCCTTCGAACAATACTACAATCTTCCATGTACGTACCAATCTCGCATATGAACACCGCCATCATCATCGAAGGTGTGTTTAACCCCTCCTCAACGCTTACTGACTCTTTGGGGCAAGTCCATAAACGTGGGATTTCGGTTTCGTTTCGGTGAGTGACCGTAATGATATGTTATACACCTCGAGAGAGTGGACAGCATGGTATCCATCATAATCTAATCATGTGTTCATCTGTAACCAGAACTCGGTTCATCTAAGTATTTCATAACCATCATCTCTTTCCGAGCTGTTCTTTTGCGGCGTATATGTGCAAACAAACCTCATAAAATTGTATTTTTCTTCATGTGCCTAAAATTGTGAGAAATATTGTGCAAGAGGTTTCTTCTCACATCTCGGATGCATTAATTTATAAAAGGGTCTAAAATCCATGGCTTACATTCTTAATCTGAAAATATGACTCCATATTGTTCCAGATCACATACGCGTATGCAATCCAAGGAAAGATGTCGCCCAAAAGTCATGCACACATTCTGTTGTTATCTTCAACCCATTTAATATATCTACCAGTTCTCCTCTTTCAGATATGGCTCTTGAAGAATATGAAACCTCCTTTTTGTTTTCATTGGCATCGGGAAGATCCATGACGATATCGATATGTCATAATCGGTTTCTTCCAACTGGTAGATCTGATCGTCGAAATTATTCCTCGTGCTACTTGTGTCGATCATCGGTGATATTACCGTAGATTCTGAACTTCTAGACATCTTCTCATATGACAGTAGGTGCCAATCACGAGGCAACCATGCAAATCGTTAGAGGTCGAGCATTCAAAAGCAATAGTAGCAACGTTGCAGAATTTCTGGTTGCAGCAAGGTGTTTCACTAGTGATGAGCGGCAAAGTCCTTGTAAGGGGTATTGACGGCCATTGGAAATCATGAGATCCACTGAAGATGGTCGAGAAAAGAGGGTATGAAACATTGCTCTAGGATCATTGCTCCAATTCAAATTCAATGTGAACCCCGTACCTTTTTATAATGAAATATGCTAGGATTAAGATGAAACAAAAGAAGCAAAATACATGTGTTCTTGCAGGGTGAGACTCAAACTCTAAAAAAACACGAATTTCCTCCAAAGGGGACTTGTTCATCCAAAGCAAAAGTTATCCCACTACCATGTTCGATACACCTCTGCGTGAAATAAACTCGGAAGAAGAACGACATTGCTCCGTATTCCACTTCCTATTCCACTCATCTTAAGTTAAACAGAGAATAAGATGTACTGCATTCCATCTCCCTCCATCATAGTTGTTTTCACAAAGAAGATGCATGCCGAACACTCCCATACATCTAAATAGTTCTCTGACTCTAATTATCTATTTTTCTATTTTTCTATTTTGTTAGTGTTAGCGTTACTTTCTTTGAGTCAGTCATGTATTTTTCTCCTACAGGTGACAGACTTACTCCATTTGACTCTAACGATGAGATATACATACCACCACCTCCTACAGTTGGCTCCTCACCTTCACCTACTCCTCCTCCACCACCTCCACCACCTCCATTGGTTCAGTTCTTACCTCGTGGTGTTCCTCACAGATCTCGCTCTGTCCGCCATGCTCACAAGTCTTGCCCGTCATCCAGCACACCTCAGGTATTTAATGAGCATACTATTTCTACTGATGGCACTACTGAATTAACTGTACAACAGGAGGAGCAGGTACCCTCTCAAGAGGGAAATATACAGGCCCAGAACTTGACAGATGATATTGACGTACCAATTGCTCTACGAAAGCAGAAACGGACGTGTGCTACTTACCCTCTTGCAGCCCAAATTTCTTTAAGCAGGTTGTCAGAGGATTTCAGGAGATTTACGTTAGCACTATCAGTCGTGCAGATACCAAAAAAGTATCAGGACGCTCTCAAAGATAGTCAGTGGAGGTTAGCCATGGAGGAGGAGATGGTTGCGCTACAGTCACGTGGTACGTGGAGTCTTGTTTCTGCTCCTATTGATACGTCAGTCGTGGGATGCAAATGGGTGTTTACTGTGAAACACCGTGCGGATGGCAGTGTGGATCGCTATAAGGCGAGACTTGTAGCACGAGGATTTACCCAGACATATGGGGTGGACTGTAATGATACTTTCTCCCCAGTTGCCAGACATTGCATTCTCCTTGTTGTTGCTGTGACACGAGATTGGCCTCTTTATCAGCTTGATGTGAAGAATGCTTTTCTCTACGGTGACCTACAGGAGGAGGTCTACATGCAGCAGCCACCTGGGTTTGTTGCTGAGTGGGAGTGCCAGAAAGTTTGCAGGTTACACAAGGCTATCTATGGCCTCAAGCAAAGTCCAAGAGCATGGTTCCAAAAGCTCTCGGACTTGATAGAACAGCAAGGGTTTGTAAGATCAACTGTTGATCACTCCTTGTTCATACAGAAGACCCAGAGAGGTATTACAGTTATTCTTGTTTATGTTGATGACATTATTATTACAGGAGATGACGAGCAGGGTATTCAGGATGCCAAGGACTTCCTAGGTCAACAGTTTGTGACCAAGGACCTTGGACATTTACGTTATTTCCTCGGAATAGAGTTTGCCAGGAATCAACGGGGTCTTGTAATGACCCAGAGAAAGTATGTTATAGATCTTCTTTTAGAAACTGGCATGGCGGATTGTAGACCCGCCACTACTCCGCTTGACCCAAGCATGAAGTTCTATGATGATGATACTAAGGAAGTCGACAAGAGAAGATACAGAGAGCTGGTTGGCAAGCTATTATATGTAACTATTACCGGGCCAGACATAGCATTTACAGTGAGCAAAGTGAGTCAGTTTATGGAGCAGCCCAGACAGGCACATATGGATGCAATCCATATGATTCTGAGATACTTGAAGACTTCACCTGGTACTGGACTTCTGTTCAGCAAAGACGCATCTCTCTCAGTGACAGCATATGCAGATGCAGACTATGCTGGGTGTCCAAAGGATAGAAATTCTATGACTGGATTTGCTGTGTTCATAGGAAATTCTCTGGTTTCATGGAAGAGTAAGAAGCAGACTGTGGTTGCTAGATCAAGTGCTGAATCGGAATACAGGGCCATGGCACAGGCTAGTACAGAGATGATGTGGGTCAAATCCGTTCTCACTAACCTAACCATAGAAGTATCTCTTCCCGTGCACCTCCAATGTGATAATCAAGCTGCTCTCTTCATTGCAAATAACCCAGCCTTTCATGAGAGGACAAAGTACATAGAGGTAGATTGCCACTACACTCGTGACATGATACAGAAAGGAATTATCACTACTACGCATGTCAGCTCCGGAGACCAAACAGCAAATATACTTACAAAAGCTCTAGCAAGAGGACCTTATCAGAAATGTTGTTCCAAGCTAAGTCTCGTTGATATCTACGCTCTAGCTTGAGGGGGAGTGTTGAGATAATTACTATTTTTAGCATGTTCCTTTATGTATTTTTCTATTTTATGTTTCATCCTTTTGTAATTTACCCAATAGTTCTTCTCCTATATAAGAGAACTCTTGGGTCTCTCATAATGCATCTCAGTTTCTCCCATAACAATCTCTAAGTATATCAGAGGAAAACCTAATTTAATTTCCAAAGGAACCCATAAAAAATAGAGTTACCAAAAATGCCGTGTACCATCTCCCGGGTGGTAACAACCAATCTCCTCCTGCGCTTGTAATCCTCTTCCTTCGGGCAAAGAGCTCCGCGGGCATCCCGAAGCGCATCCTCCAGCATGGAAAGCGACTCCGGTGTCGAACTGATCGTGACGATATTATTCAATTCACACCTCTTTGCGCTTTCAAGTAAATCTGCAGCACAGATGGCGGAATCCAAGAAAACCGATGACCCTTAACCTTTCAGACAGTAAAAGGTAACAAGGACCAGAAACAAATCTCACCTGAGTGGATGATTGCCATCTCAAAACGCCCAGTGAATCAGCAAGAATCAAAAGCCTAAATTGACACAGGAGAGCGGAAGATACAAGATTTGTTCGGGATTATAGATGTTTGGAGGGTGTGGAGGGGGCGGGAGCGTCAAATCAAAAGCCTCAAAGGAGAATGAATGAGGGTTAATTTTGAGGGAAACGTTTCGTCACACAACAATCGAGCTCTCCCTGCCCGTGCATGTAGAATAGTAGTTGGATCTTCTTCATTTTTTTTTGTAAGTAAAAGGTATATTTCCTGTAACTGTAAACTTTTACAAGGGGGGCAATCTGCCACCATTGTAAAATTAAGACCCCAAAAATACTCTCTTTATTTTTCTACCTATTTGTATCATTTTGTTCTATTTAAAGATCCATTAAAATCATTTTGCCCCTTATCTATTTCACAACCTCTTCAACACCCTCCTCCAAACACGCCTCATCCCCATCCAAAGGAAGCAACAAGTGCTAATTTTGGTATCTCAAGTTGATGGGTGACACTGAGGCAATTGAATATGTTATACACCTCGAGAGAGTGGATAGCATGGTATCCATCATAATCTAATCATGTGTTCGTTTGTAACCAGAACTCGGTTCATCTGAGTATTTCATAACCGTCATCTCTTTTCGAGCTGTTTTTTTGCCGCGTATATGTGCAAACAAACCTCATAAAATTGTATTTTTCTTCATGTGCCTAAAATTGTGAGAAATATTGTGCAAGAGGTTTCTTCTCACATCTCGGATGCATTAATTCATAAAAGGTTTAATCCATGGATTACATTCTTAATCTGAAAATATGACTCCTTCATATTGTTCCAGATCACATACGCGTATGCAATCCAAGGAATGATGTCGCCCAAAAGTCATGCACACATTCTGTTGTTATCTTCATCCCATTTAATATATCTACCAGTTCTCCTCTTTCAGATATGGGTCTTGAAGAATATGAAACCTCCTTTTTGTTTTGACTGGCATCGGGAAGATCCATGAAGATATCGATATGTCATAATCGATTTCTTCCAACTGGTAGATCTGATCGTTGAAATTATTCCTCATGCTACTTGTGTCGATCATCGGTGATATTACCTTAGATTCTGAACTTCTAGACATCTTCTCATATGACAGTAGGTGCCAATCACGAGGCAACCATGCAAATCGTTAGAGGTCGAGCATTCAAAAGCAATAGTAGCAACGTTGCAGAATTTCTGGTTGCAGCAAGGTGTTTCAATAGTGATGAGCAGCAAAGTCCTTGTAAGGGGTATTGACGGCCATTGGAAATCATGAGATCCACTGAAGATGGTCGACAAAAGAGGGTATGAAACATTGTTCTAGGATCATTGCTCTAATTCAAATTCAATGTGAACCCCGTCCCTTTTTATAATGAAATAGGCTAGGATTAAGGTGAACACAAAAGAAGCAAAATACATGTGTTCTTGACAGGGTGAGACTCAAATTCTAAAAAAACATGAACTTCCTCCAAAGGGGACTTGTTCATCCAAAGCAGAAGTTATCCCACTACCATGTTCGATACACCTCTGCGTGAAATAAACTCGGAAGAAGAACGACATTGCTCTGCATTCCACTTCCTATTCCACTCATCTTAAGTCAAACAGAGAATAAGTTGTACTACATTCCATCTACCTCCATCATAGTTGTTTTCACAAAGAAGATGCATGCCAAACACACCCATACATCTAAATAGATTTCTAAGTATATCAGAGGAAAACCTAATTCAATTTTCAAAGGATCCCATAAAAAATAGAGTTACCAAAAATGCCTTGTACCATCTCCCGGGTGGTAACAACCAATCTCCTCCTGCGCTTGTAATCCTCTTCCTTCGGGCAAAGAGCTCCGCGGGCATCCCGAAGCGCATCCTCCAGCATGGAAAGCGACTCCGGTGCCGAACTGATCGTGACGATATTATTCAATTCACACCTCTTTGCGCTTTCAAGTAATTCTGCAGCACAGATGGCGGAATCCAAGAAAACCGATGTTCAGACAGTAGCAGGGCCAGTAACAAGGACCAGAAACAAATCCCACCTGAGTGGATGATTGCCATCTCACAACGCCCAGTGAATCAGCAAGAATCAAAGAGCGAGCAAAAACGAACACGGTGAAACCCTAAATCGACACAGGAGAGCGGAAGATACAAGATTTGTTCTGGATTGTAGATGTTTGGAGGGTGTGGAGGGGGCGGGAGCGTCAAATCAAAAACCTCGAAGGAGGATGGATGAGGGTTGCGATTTTGAGGGAAACGTTTCGTCACACAACAATCGAGCTCTCCCTGGCCGTGCATGTATTGGGCCGCCGCAAACCGAGCCATCAAATCTCGGGCTTTGTCCGGACCGGCGCACGTATCCACCGAGCCTGTACCTCCATACCCGTAGTTGCAATTTTGGGTCGGGCCTAACCCGAACCTGTGGGGAACCGGGTTGACCCGACCCAACTCGTCGCTCTCCTCAACTGGTAATTTCGATTCGCCCATTGGTGCGACTCCCACGTTTCCTAATGGAGAAGGCATTAGTTGTTCTACAACCATGGAAGTAGAGGAGATCCGTTGTGAGATACTATATCAGAACCATCCTCTTTTGATTGTAAGTTGCCTCCGGGTAAACCGGCACTCATACTCCCATCAAGGCTTTAAAAATCGAATCGGACATCGGGTAAGTATCAGTTTTTTATTTTTATGGTCGGACCAATGGGACCGACCGGACCGGTGATGACGCCAGCAGTTCATAAAAAACAGAAAAGATCGAACTGTTGTACTATCGGTTTGGTTCGTATGATTTAACCGGGACGAATAGAGTTAGACCGGTAGTACATACAAATAAATATGAAAAATGCTACATTATATCTTACTCGTGTCCTTTCAAGTTTTTCCAATAACACTTATATTCCTCTTTTTTACAATTGTACACCCACTATATTTTTACAAAACGGATAGTAGTGACATTTTATTAGTATACGTGTGCTCCTATATTATACCAACATAAGGATAATATTGTTGATTTTTTTAAGAATATGGGAGCATAAAAGACATTGCTAAATGTAGGGGTATAAATGTTATTAGAAAAACTCAAAAGAGCATAATAAACATATTTGTAAAAAGTCATATGTGTGTGATGTATAAAATTAACAAATTTAAAACTATTTAAACTTTAATTAATAACAAGTGTTTTTAATTTATTATTTCTAGTAGTATAACTATGACAATGTATTCTTCCTTTATTGTTGTTGGAAGTAGATAAACACATGTAATATGTGAGAAGAGAGGCAGTGCTTGTATGGCAGGACAAGAGAGGTAATAGTGGGCCATTGACACATGTGGAAGGAGAAAAGATAAAGGAGTGTTATATTATAGGTTAGAATGAGAGTAGATTATGAATAGTATTTAAAAGTTTATATTTTATTAAATTATCAAAATTATTTTTTTTTGTAAAAGATGGATGGTTGAACCGATGGTTTGGTTAAACTGGTTCAACCGGATTTAAGTGATCCAACCGGGTTTTGATCGGTTTTGACTGGTTTTTATTTTCTAAATAATAACTGGGTGGTTGGACTGTTTTTCTTCCGGTTCTTGGTTTAACCGGCCGATTTGGTTCGCTTTTTAAAACCTTGCCCTCATTTGACTATCGGTTATCCACGGTTCACGTTACCAGGTTGGAATTAGTTGCATGGGTCTCATATTTTCTGTGTTATATATTTTTTCCAACCACCTTTGAATAATAATCTATGTTGAAAAGATCTGAATTGCTTTGAAGCAGGTCTGTAACGGAACGGGTCGCGACGACCGGTGGAAGCATGCAATAAAGTTCGTACGACCGAACCGTTACTAAAAACATGCATGACAATCATAGAGCACAGATAATATCAATTCCATAAAAAGTCCATTCAACAAAAAGTTATATTATTACAACTCCAACTGGGGTATTTCTGCAAAAAAACCACTCTAAGAATTTAAAACAGCATCTCAACAGTTCTTGTAGGCATATAGATATCCTAAAATCTTCACAAGTTGAATAATATCACGTCAGGAATTCCGAGGAATCCGTAGCACAATCTGGAATATGCAATCAACCATGTTCTTCACCTGAAATTGACAAACAAAATTTTGCATGAGCCTAATGCCCAGTATGCATCGGGGTCCATGCATGGCAATTCTAACGGTCCTTGATCCGTTATAATTCATGTACTTGGATTTCTTGGATAAACTTCATTACCTGCCTTTAAATCTTTCCTGTGCATGTCTAAGTTCGATCCCTATCATGTATAATTTGACTTCTTTCAAAAACATGGATATGCATGTAAATTGCATAAGTGAATATGAAAACCATTTCTTTCAACTTGAGGGGCTTATTTCATAAAATACTTGGCAAATTACATACTTCTTAAATCATATAAATCATTTTGCATATTAACCCTCATGAATTTGATGGTTTAACTTTCTTAAACCACTTCTTGTATAACATGTAATGGTCTACTCTTTTTAAACAATTTCCTTGCACAACTCATAATAGTTTACCTTTATAAACTAATTTTCTTATATAACTTTCATATATGTATCTTATTATACATTTTCAACCGCTGGCACTTGCGGTCCATGGCATGACAGTGTATCTATAACTGTAGAGGACTTAGCTTTTGCCTCCGTGGTTCCTTGCAACCATACGCTCCTTGCAGCGTTGCCCCTTGCGTCATTAACATGACAGTGTAGGTATAACTGTAGAAGACTTATCTTTTGCCTCGATGGTTCCTTGCAACCATACGTCCCTTGCGACGTTGCCCCTTGCGGCATTGCCCTTTGGCTTACATGACCCCTTGCGGTCGTTCATATGACTCTTATGAGTCTGTGCCTTAAATTCTTGATTAACTCTTTTGATAATTGTTTAAATCACCTTGTTCTGGTTCATAAACTATTTAACATTGGGTACTATTAATCCACCTTTTCAAATGATCCCTTTTCTATGCATCATATACTCTATGGAATGAATGTTCATTATGTAAAAAAATGAAAAAGAGACATCAATCATATATATATATATGTATATGTATGTATTTATCTATTTACATTATTATTGTGGTATTATTTACCAGGGAACTCCAACAAATTTACACTAAGTTTTATTTCATTAGTATTTTACAATGGAACTAATAATTAGATTTTAAGTGGTTTTTCTTCCTTAGCCGTGCTCTCTATATCCTCACTGTAACATTTTGTTTTCAAAATTTTGAATTCTAAGGGAGTATTGATTCACATATATCAAATATGATATAAGTGGTTCTTTAAATACCAATGCTTCTCTACTAACTATCAATATTCATATTCGAAATAGGTTTGCATTTTGAGGCTAATATTCCCACAATGATATTGATGTTACATACCATAATATTATAAATGGTATTCTCTAACTTTTCATGTAATAAATAATCTTAATTAACTTAATGATAGGCATAATTACATATGGTAATAGTACGTGTATTGAGATCGACTCTATTTTGGATTTCAAAACAAACAATACCATCAAGGATTTTTATTAGGATATCATATGAAATATTAATGAATATTAACTTTAAATACATGCCATATTACGGACTAGCTAGATTTGGATTCCTTTTCCAAAACTACGACATGGAATCTGGGTAACCCAGCAACTATTCCCATAAATAAGTCCTTTCTTTTTTCTAACTCCAACAACTTTTCCCATAAGTATATACTTAGTATTTCTTTTTCTGCAATGTAAGAGATATATATACTCAAATCAAGATACAAACATGTTGTTGTTCTCGAATAGCATAAACATTAATTTTTATGGGAAAAATACACATGGATGGTGTTAACTTTCTATCATTACTTAATGATCAAAACTTATCATAAAACATTGAAAGGGAAAATCAACCAGTAACATTAACAATTTTCTTGATGACAAGGGAATCATTAGAATAAAAAAATAGACGAGTCAAAATCAAAGATGGAGACGCTTAAGCGTATGCTTCTGCATTAGTTATTTTCGACGATAAAAAAAATACTTAAAAAATAGACATATATATTTTTAGATCGGATTTTGGATATGATCCATGTTCATATGTTATCCTAAACCGATACATGCATTTACCGATCGTAATCTGGATCAAATCATTGTTCGTAGGTATAAACTTAATCTGATACATACCTCAATCGACGGTTGCATTTCTACACCACGATCACTGCTCTCCTTCCTCGGCACTTGTTGGTGTTATACTCCTTTGATTCGATGCCGACGTCTCTGAAGACGAAGACAACCTCTCGGTGAAACATCTCTCTCTCTAACTCTCCCTCTCCTCTCTCTCTCTTTCTTTCCACGAGGTAATGGGAAGGAGGGCTTTTAAAGTCATCTGGATTTTTTTTGGAATTACCTAATAAAGGGTAATCAATGGGGTACTTAATGATAATAATTCTATCATCTTAAATGCAATCAATTGTGATTGTGAATTAGGAAAGAAGGGTGAAAACAAAATCTTGGTCGTTACAAACTACCACCCTTAAAAAATTCGTCCTCGAAATTTCTTAGTAACGATACTTATCATAGATCATGGATTTCCTTTGCATCACAATTTTTTGTTCAATACTCTTCTCACTAGTATCGACTAGCTTTGGTCTCAAATGATCCACCTCACTTTAATCAGATGGTGATCTACAAGATCTTCTATATACTGCTTCATAAGAAGTCATCTTGATACTCGAATAAAAAAATACTTATTCTAAGAAGGCTCTACTAAACGAAGATACATATAACTTCCTGTAAATACAAGACGGTTGCTCTCAACATGCCTTCTAGGTTTTGCAAGTTCCTTTGTAACTATCCATTAATTAGCGATTTGTGAATGAAATGAGGTGATAAACTTTAATTGAGTGGCAGGTGATGAAACTCGATTTCATCATCTTAATTTTCCATTATTAACCCTCTTGCTTAAAGTTGTGTCAATAAAATCCAGCTAATGTCTTGTAATTATCAGAGTCTTTAATAAATTAAAAATCACAAAAAATGGCAAAATTAAATCCGTGGTATTTTTAGTCCTAAAAATACCCTCAAAAATATTTTGTATCTGCAGATGACCTCATCTCCACTTCTGGTCAACATGAAACTTGTAGATCTCATCGAGATCTACAACTTTCATGTTTTGAGTTTTCTCAAATTCGACCAAATTGACCCTCATATCTCAATTTCCCTCTCAGAATAACCTGATTGGGCCACGTGGCCCGTTCTGGGTGAGCCACGTGGCCCGTCCCCCTTTGTCTTATCTGCCCCCGTCCCTGACCGTTGGATCTCCCTCTGATCCAACGGTTCAACTTTCTCCACGACCGCCCTTAGCCCCAGCTGTCTGATCCTTCCCGATCTTGGATCTGCACCGCACGTCAGCGCCAAGCCCATAGCCTGCCACGTGGCGCATTGAGCGCCATCAGATTGCACCTTCATCCATCCATCACAGCCGATGCTTCCAACCTCGCACCTCAGCCCTTCGATCAGCGCCTTCTTCGCATCACATCCGTCCGCCCGCGCTTCATCCTCCAGCTAACACGTGGTGCATCCACCACCCTCCATCATGACGCCCTCGATCTTATCGAAACCGCTCTTTGGCGCTTCGTCTTCCACCTCCGGTCGCCCCTCTCTCCCACGATCGCAACTTGCGATCCTCTTCCACCCTTTCCATTTTCTCCATCTCTTCCGACTACCCCCCCTCTCGCCAACCGTCTCACTACGTTCTCCTATCATCCACGATCCTCGCCAGTCGTCCCTCACTCCATATCGCCCTTCCACGCACTCCACATCTTCCACAAAAATCACCACCACCACCACCTGAACCTCCCAACTTCGAAACCTTAAATACCCTTCCCCTCCGCCGGCCATCGTTGTCCACCTTTACGCGGGGCATGGCCGAGCCCTCCGCCACCTCCCGGTGACAAGGGGAGGTGGCTGGATCGAGCGACGACGACCAGTGCCCCCGATAAGACCTGCCGACCTCCATGGCGGCGATGCGATGGCTCAAGCCCCGCCCGAGCTCGCTGGGATGGCCATCCAGCACGTGCGAAGACCCGGGCATCCTCCCCGATGCCCAGCCCATGCTCCCACTCCGCCCAACCTCAGGTAAGCACTCTCCGATCTCCTTTGCAAATTTTTTTTACTTTTTGCTTAATTTTCCAGGTCACTACACCCATCTCCGACCTCCGTTGATCGCTCCTAGAGCTCCGCCAACACTTCACCTTGCATGCGCTCCCTTCCATTTCACGTTCTTCTTCCCCCAGAACCTCATCACCTTCCGACCCACCTCCTCCGCAATCCACGGTGGAGGAGCGCCGAGCTCCTGCCTTCTTCGTCCACAGAGCTCCCATTCCATTCCCGTATACACGTCCTTTGCTTCGGCTATGCGTTACTAACGATGCAGGTCTTCAACACTCGCAATGGCTGCAGCTCCGTCGGAGCCAACTTCGCCGACCATGCAGCCATCACCAGAGCTCTGACGAACTGTTCCTGAAGCTCCTGGACCTTCCCCGAGCTCCCATCTACTTCGACGACCGTCCATGGAGCTCCAGGGAGGTCCAACTTGCCCGAGATGGAGTGGCGGAGCTGGACCTCCTTCGCCGGAGCTCTGGTTCCGCCACCCGCTGAGGATAAGGAAGAAGGCACATGTGCCATTGGATGCTCCCTTCAGGAGTTTATCCAACGGCGCCGATGCAGCCACATCACCCATGAACACCATTTACAAGTACCGTTGGATCTTGGTGATCTAACGGTCTCTAATCGACCACGCGTCTGCACCAAAAAACGCTCGAGCCCCATCGCCCAAGCTCCAGGCTTGGATGTCCCGAGCCTCATCCGAGCCCAAGCCTGGAGGTTCGCATCTTCCGAGCCTTCTCCGAGCCGACCCGAAGCAGTCCGAGCCTCTGCCGCGCCCGAACCTTCGTCCGAACCTGGATGGCGCCTGCATAGCACGTGCCATTCTGGGTAATTTGCGCAGAAGCCCTCTGAAGTTCTTCAATTTGCAACCAGGTCGTGGATCACGTGCAGCTCACGTGTATCTTGGGTATTTTGCAATCATACTCTCGCGGGTTTCCAAAATTGCAAAAATGCCCCTGTGCGTATGGGTATTTTACAAGGAAGGTCCCGAACGTTTTCCTATTTACATTTTAGTCCCTCCCAGGGACCTGTTTGTAATTTTATTTCATGTTTTCTTTCAGTTATGCCCTTACTTTCTTTTATGCATATCTTGAGCACCGTAACTCCGATTAAGTTGATTTCAATTTCATTTCGAAGCTTGTTTGATGAATTTTCTAATGGCATGATCATTTCTCATTTTTTGACACACTAATTTTGATGTATTATTTTATTCGCCATGTGTCTCTTAGAGCTTTAACTTATTTCTTGTTTAAATTGTTCATCAGATCTGTCTCCTTAATTAAACTTGAAATTGACTCTTGTTAAATGTGCTCACCATATTTATTCTGACCTAGGGCATATTACTTGTGTTGCATCGCATTGCATTGTATTTGCATGTTTAAAATTAAAATAAAAAAATGCATGTTTCTTCTTTTCTTTAATGCATTGTTGTGACTTGTTGCATGAATTTGACCTATGATTTCTAACTCTACACTTAGTTAAATAGATAAAAATCTGGATAATACGAGAAAGGCTCGTGTCCTTGAGTTCGACCTTGGTTTTTGACAAGTAAAATAAAATAAAAACACGACCATCTGATTCTTATCGAAATATCAATTAGATGGTCATTGATGAGCCCGATTCAGCCCGACTGCGATGACATTATAAAGTGTTAAAACAACACTTTTAAAGGGCCAAATTCGCGAGGGTATTTTTGCAATTTTGGAAACCCGCGAGGGTATGATTGTAAAATACCCAAAATACGCGTGAGCTGCACGTGATCCAGGACCTGGTTGCAAATTGAAGAACTTCGGAGGGCTTTTGCGCAAATTACCCAGAATGGCACGTACTATGCACGTGCCATCCAGGTTCGGACGAAGGCTCAGGCGCGACAGAGGCTCAGACTACTTCGGGTCGGCTCGGAAGATGCGAGCCTCCAGGCTTGGGCTCGGATGAGGCTCGGGACATCCAAGCCTGGAGCTCGGGCGATGAGACTCGGGTGTTCTTTGGTGCAGACACGTGGTCGATTAGATACTGTTAGATCACGAAGATCCAACAGTACCTGTAAATGGTGTTCAGGGGTGACGTGGCTGCATCGACGCCGTTGGATAAACTCCTGAAGGAGCATCCAACAGCACCTGTGCCTTCTTCCTTATCCTCAGCGGGCAGCGGAACCAGAGCTCCGGCTAAGGAGGTCCAGCTCCGCCACTCCATCTCGGGCAAGTTGGACCTCCCCGGAGCTCCATGGACGGTCGTCGAAGTAGATGGGAGCTCGGGGAAGGTCCAGGAGCTTCAGGAACAGTTCGTCGGAGCTTTGGTGATGGCTGCATGGTCGGTGAAGTTGGCTCCGACGGAGCTCCAGCCATTTGCGAGTGTTGAAGACCTGCATCGTTAGTAACGCATAGCCGAAGCAAAGGAAGTGTATATGGGAATGGAATGGGAACTCTGTGGATGAATAAGGCGGGAGCTCGGCGCGCCTTCGCCGTGGATTGCGGAGGAGGTGGGTCGGAAGGTGATGAGGTTCTGGGGGAAGAAGAACGTGAAATGAAAGGGAGCGCGTGCAAGGTGAAGTGTTGGCGGAGCTCTACGAGCGATCAACGGAGGTCGGAGATGGGTGTAGTGACCTAGAAAATTAAGCAAAAAGTAAAAAAATTTGCAAAGGAGATCGGAGAGTGCTTACCTGAGGTTGGGCGGAGCGGGAGCCTGGGCTGAGCATCGGGGAGGATGCTCGGATCTTCGCACGTGCTGAACGGCCATCCCAGCGAGCTCGGGCGGGGCTTGAGCCACCACATCGCCGCTATGGAGGTCGGCAGGTCTCACCGGGGGCACTGGTCGTCGTCGCTCGATCCAGCCACCTCCCCCTATCACTGGGAGGTGGCGGAGGGCTGGGCCATGCCCCGCGTAAAGGTGGACAATGATGGCCGGCGGATGGGAAGGGTATTTAAGGTTTCGAAGTTGGGAGGTTCAGGTGGTGGTGGTGGTGATTTTAGTGGAAGATGTGGAGTGTGTGGAAGGGCGATATGGAGTGAGGGACGACTGGCGAGGATCGTGGATGATAGGAGAACGTAGTGGGACGGTTGGCGAGAGGGGGTGTAGTCAGAAGAGATGGAGAAAATAGAAAGGGCGGAAGAGGATTGCAAGTTGCGATCGTGGGAGAGAGGGGCGACCGGAGGTGGAAGACGAAGTCTCAGCCATTGGAACTTGCAATCCAACGACCCAGATCGAAGCGCCAAAGAGCGGTTCCGATAATATCAAGGGCGGCATGATGGAGGGGTGGTGGATGCGCCGCGTGTTAGCTGGAGGATGAAGCGCGAGCAGACGGATGTGATGCGAAGAAGGCGCTGATCGAAGGGCTGAGGTGCGAGGTTGGAAGCATCGACTGTGATGGATGGATGAAGGCGCAATCTGATGGCGCTCAATGCGCCACGTGATAGGCTATGGGCTTGGCACTGACGTGCGGTGCAGATCCAAGATCGGGAAGGATCAGGCGGCTGGGACTAAGGGCGGTCGTGGAGAAAGTTGAACTGTTGGATCAGAGGGAGATCCAATGGTCAGGGACGGGGGCGGATAAGACAAAGGGGGGCGGGCCACGTTGCTCACCCAGAACGGGCCACGTGGCCCTATTAGATTATTCTGAGAGGGAAATTGAGATATGAGGGTCAATTTGGCCGAATTTGAGAAAACTCAAAACATGGAAGTTGTAGATCTCGATGAGATCTACAAGTTTCATGTTGATCAGGAGTGGAGATGAGGTCATCTGTAGATACAAAATATTTTTGAGGGTATTTTTAGGACTAAAAATACCACGGATTTAATTTTGCCATTTTTTGTGATTTTTAATTTATTAAGGACCCTGATAATTACAAGACATTAGCTGGATTTTATTGACACAACTTTAAGCAAGGAGGTTAATAATGGAAAATTAAGATGATGAAATCGGGTTTCATCACCCCCTATACTTAAACTATGCTCGTCGTCGAGCATCAAAGAGAATGATTAAGCTGGATTAACCCCCTTGTGCAAGTGAGTACATGATCCAATCTGTTAAAGTCTATTCAACTTTAGAGGTCCAAAATTCTAGAATTCAACCCAGCCTTAGTCAAGAGGCACCCAATTCCTCTAATTCTCCAGACTCTCTCTGATGTACATATATACTAAGGATATGAAATTTAGTGTTGACTGCGTTTCCAAGAGTAGAGTCAAATCGTCACCCAAAGTCTTAGTCCAAGAAATTCTCCTAAGGACCCAATCCTCAACACTAGGGAATAAACCAAGTCTTGTGTTCATTCCACCGTCTCTTTAGTTGTCAGACTTAGAAAATGTAGATGAAAGGCCAGTAGTGGAGGGCATGGGATTGTGTTATTTCTTCTCTCCCTCTCATTGGAACAAGGATTCTCTCTAGTGCCTTTTTACGTAACACATTTTTTTGGTGTTGATCAGTGCGTCCGTCAAGAGAAGTTGGAGCCGTCTGCACTTGTTTTCCTGGAAATACACCGGGGTGTGTCTCTTTTGAGTACCTATCGTACCTTCGACACCTAGACTTGTAGCATTTACGATGCAGAGCCCTTTTTTGGTGCAAGCCCGACTCCTGGTCCTAATAGCGGTGGTCCAAGTGGACACTTTGAAATGGTTGGGAGCGCTCGCCTTTGGTGGAAGCTCTTTGATATGTAACTTTGTGGAATGAGAGATTTTCTTTGATATTTCTTTGATTTGTAGTATTTTTGGCTAGCTCCACTGCTTTTACCAAGAGTTGGCGCACACTGATCAACATTTTTTTATTTAATCACACCCTGGCACTTATGTCAATGTCAAGAGATTAATATAAGAATCAAGTTCTCATACTGGCTAAGATTGCTGACACTCAGGTTTCATGAAGCCTTCAAAGATTTTATCCCATCCTTGAGCATCATTAGATCAAGTCTAGACTCGAATCCCTCATCCCAATCCCTTAAGTGAAGAGTCAACTCATCTCATCGAAACCGCAGTCGTGCATGTGATGTGCTGATCATATTCTTATTGTCTGAGACTAAGCATGGAATATATCATGCAAATCTAGAAATCTAGGGAAATGTGGATGATTAAGTCTATGACCCCGATGGCTAAGGCTGGTTAACCTAAATTCTCAAAGACCTCATAAAGCTAAGTTTCCTTGAACATTTCAGATCCTGGGTGGAAGTGTGAAAGTAGAGGATTAATCCAACTCCTTCATTCAGATTTTTTTTCTTTTTTTTCTTCTTTTTTTTGAGACTTCAAGAGATATCAGGACTGCCTAAACTCAATTAAGCATCTGCATTCAGCCAGTATGGATGTAAGTACAGGCCGGAGCCCGTTTCTTGAGGATGGGGCCTTATGCGATGTCCTCTAAACCATCCAATCTGCTAAGGGCAAACCCTCACTGAACGCGACTACTTAATTGGGCTTAGTAGTCACTAATGACTCCTAAAGGATTTTTGGGCTTTTCTCATTTTTATGGATTTCAATAGAAGGTTAAAACACAGGTTAGACTCAACTTTCCTTGAAAAGAGAGAAAATTTTCAAGACCATGTCACACAAATAAAAAGTTTTCAAAACATTTTCAAAAGATTTTTTCAAAACAAGGAAAAATCATTTTCGAAAATATTTTTATCAAATTAGTGTAACATAGTATAGAAAAAGCCGTAAAAAATATTAGAGTCCTCTTAGTCCAAAGGATTTTACTTTAGCCAAAAAGTTTTAAATTTTTCAAAATTTTTAGATTATAGCTAAAGTAAATATACTGTAAATATGGTATACCCCCCTATACTTAAACTTTGCTATGTCCTCATAGCACTAGATGATACAAGTCCAAAGGTCAATTTAAATATAGAGAAATATACGGAAGCTGAGAGGGGCTCCCCCTATACTTAGGTTAGAAATAACCTAAGTATAAAGGCAAGGAAAGGAGAGTAGAGAAAATCACGGGGACTCTGGTCCCCCCTATACTTAGGCTGAGATTAGACTAAGTATAAAGATGGAATTTGATGTTGGAGAGACTCAAGGTGAACGAAGAAGAAGGATGGAGTTACAAGTGATCGGATGAATCTGCGGAGATAAATGGAGTGTTAAGGATCTGGGGAGTGTATCGAAGCAAACATGGCTCAATCAAGCAAGCAAGACCCTCAATTTCACCAACTCACACATGAAACCAACCGAGGTTGGTTTATTATCTTGTCGGTTTTATTAGTGATAAAACATTTGATGTTTACGCGGAGAAAAATGTTAAGTAAAAATCAATGCGTAAACGAGGGTGTTGCTCTCCCAAAACCAAAATTTTACTCCATTTTAGGTTGACTTACAATTAATAGTCCAATTATTTTAGGTTGTCACTGAATTATGATGAGCATAAAATCAAGCAATCATCGTCTACCATTCATTCCCATATTCCGTTTAACCTAAGTGATCAAGCTAGGAAAGGGAAATCGAGAAAAATCATGTATTCGATAAAAACCGCGATCTAGGCTAAGCGAGAAATCATGGAGTGACTTGGCGAAAATACGTAAAAACTTGGGCTGTTTTGAAAACCAAAATCAATATGTATGCAAGTCGATCAAAAAGCCTCACCTAACATGCTTCTATTAGCGGTGAGGAATATCTTTTAAATATGGCTAAGTGAAGCGGTGCTACGTGAATCTTTGATTAATAGTGTGTCCTGCCTACGAGAAAGCACATAAAAATATGAATAAGAAGATAAGCTCGAAGAGCCGTGTGTCTGGTCCTAGGTCGACACTCAAGTAGGGACGATCCCCACACAACCACCATCGTTTGATTACAGTCGCGAGTCTTCGATCGAAGACCGCTGTAAAAGACGAATTATTACAAGTATATGAATGGAAATAAAAATGCGAGATATTTTTTTCTTTCTGTTCTATTTGCTCCAAGTATGTTTCTGCGGCTCATCGCAGCAGGTAGCTCCTGCTCCTTGCCTCCTTGAATCGTCAAGGGCCCTACCACAAAAACAATGATTAGAGATCGATAGAGAAGAAAATTTTATAATGCAAGATAAATTGACAACTTGACCTATAAAAAAGAAGCACTTAATTAAATAAATGAAAATCCAAAAAATACAAGAAATGAGCTGTGTCCCCGGCAACGACGCCATTTGATAAACCGTGAATTTAGCCCTTTAAAAGTGTTGTTTTAACACTTTATAATGTCATCGCAGTCGGGCCGAATCAGACTCATCAAAGACCATCTAATTGATATTTCGATAAGAATCAGATGGTCGTGTTTTTATTTTATTTTACTTGGAAAGAAACCAAGGTCGAACTCAGGAACACGAGCCTATCTCGTATTATCCAGATTTTTATCTATCTAACTAAGTGTGGAGTTAGAAATCATAGGTCAATTTCATGCAACAAGTCAAGACAATGCATTAAAGAAAAGAAGAAACATGCATTTTTTATTTTAATTTTAAACATGCAAATACAATGCAATGCGATGCAACACAAGTAATATGCCCTAGGTCAGAATAAATATGGTGAGCACATTTAACAAGAGTCAATTTCAAGTTTAATTAAGGAGACAGATCTGATTAACAATTTAAACAAGGCATAAGTTAAATCTCTAAGAGACACATGGCGAATAAAATAATACATCAAAATTAATGTGTCCAAAAATGAGAAATGATCATGCCATTAGAAAATTCATCAAACAAGCTTCGAAATGAAATTGAAATCAACTTAATCGGAGTTACGGTGCTCAAGATATGTATAAAAGAAAGTAAGGGCATAACTGAAAGAAAACATGAAACAAAATTACAAACAGGTCCCTGAGAGGGTCTAAAATGTAAATAGGAAAATGTTCGGGACCTTCCCTGTAAAATACCCACACGCACAGGGGCATTTTTACAATTTTGGAAACCCGCGAGGGTATGATTGCAAAATACCCAAGATACGCGTAAGCTGCACGTGATCCAGGACCTGGTTGCAAATTGAAGAACTTCGGAGGGCTTCTGCGCAAATTACCCAGAATGGCACGTGCTATGCACGCGCCATCCAGGTTCGTACGAAGGCTCGGGCGCGGCAGAGGCTCGGACTGCTTCGGGTCGGCTCGGAAGATGCGAGCCTCCAGGCTTGGGCTCGGATGAGGCTCAGGACATCCAAGCCTGGAGCTCGGGCTATGAGGCTCGGGCGTTCTTTGGTGCAGACACGTGGTCGATTCGAGACCGTTAGATCACCAAGATCCAACGGTACCTGTAAATGGTGTTCAGGGGTGACGTGGCTGCATCGGCGCCGTTGGATAAACTCCTGAAGGGAGCATCCAACAGCACCTGTGCCTTCTTCCTTATCCTCAGCGGGCAGCGGAACCACAGCTCCGGCGAAGGAGGTCCAGCTCCGCCACTCCATCTCGGGCAAGTTGGACCTCCCCGGAGCTCCATGGACGGTCGTCAAAGTAGATGGGAGCTTGGGGAAGGTCCAGGAGCTTCGGGAACAGTTCGTCGGAGCTCTGGTGATGGCTGCATGGTCGGCGAAGTTGGCTCCGACGGAGCTCCAGCCATTACGAGTGTTGAAGACCTGCATCGTTAGTAACACAAAGCCGAAGCAAAGGACGTGTATATAGGAATGGAATGGGAGCTCTGTGGACGAAGAAGGCGGGAGCTCGGCGCTCCTCCGCCATGGATTGCAGAGGAGGTGGGTCGGAAGGTGATGAGGTTCTGGGGGAAGAAGAATGTGAAATGGAAGGGAGCGCGTGCAAGGTAAAGTGTTGGTGGAGCTCTAGGAGCAATCAACGGAGGTCGGAGATGGGTGTAGTGACCTAGAAAATTAAGCAAAAAGTAAAAAAAAATTGCAAAGAAGATCGGAGAGTGCTTACCTGAGGTTGGGCGGAGCGGGAGCCTGGGCTGGGCATCGGGGAGGATGCCCGGGTCTTCGCACGTGCTGGACGGCCATCCCAGCGAGCTCGGGCAGAGCTTGAGCCACCGCATCGTCGCCATGGAGGTCGGCGGGTCTCACCGGGGGCACAGTGCACTGGTCATCGTCGCTCGATCCAGCCACCTCCCCATGTCACCGGGAGGTGGCGGAGGGCTGGGCCATGCCCCGCGTAAAGGTGGACAACGATGGCCGGCGGAGGGGAAGGGTATTTAAGGTTTCGAAGTTGGGAGGTTCATGTGGTGGTGGTGGTGATTTTAGTGGAAGATGTGGAGTGCGTGGAAGGGCGATATGGAGTAAGGGACGACTGGCGAGGATCGTGGATGATAGGAGAATGTAGTGGGACGGTTGGCGAGAGGGGGGTAGTCGGAAGAGATGGAGAAAATGGAAAGGGCGGAAGAGGATCGCAAGTTGCGATCGTGGGAGAGATGAGCGATCTGAGGTGGAAGACAAAGTCTCAACCGTTGGATCTTGCGATCCAACGGCCCAGATCGAAGCGCCAAAGAGCGATTCCGATAAGATCGAGGGTGGCATGATGGAGGGTGGTGGATGCGCCACGTGTTAGCTGGAGGATGAAGCGCGAGCGGACGGATGTGATGCGAAGAAGGCGCTGATCGAAGGGCTGAGGTGCGAGGTTGGAAGCATCGGCTGTGATGAATGGATGAAGGCGCAATCTGATGGCGCTCAATGCGCCACGTGGTAGGCTATGGGCTTGGCGCTAACGTGCGGTGCAGATCCGAGATAGGGAAGGATCAGACGGCTGGGACTAAGGGCGGTCGTGGAGAAAGTTGAACCGTTGGATCAGAGGGAGATCTAACGGTCAGGGACGGGGGCAGATAAGACAAAGGGGGACGGACCACGTGGCTCACCTAAAACGGACCACGTGGCCCAATCAGATTATTATGAGAGGGGAATTGAGATATGTAGGTCAATTTGGCCGAATTTGAGAAAACTCAAAACATGAAAGTTGTAGATCTCGATGAGATCTACAAGTTTCATGTTGACCAGAAGTGGAGATGAGGTCATCTTTAGATACAAAATATTTTTGAGGGTATTTTTAGGACTAAAAATACCACAGATTTAATTTTGCCATTTTTTTGTGATTTTTAATTTATTAAGAACTCTGATAATTACAAGACATTAGCTGGATTTTATTGACACAACTTTAAGCAAGGGGGTTAATAATGGAAAATTAAGATGATGAAATCGGGTTTCATCAATAGCCTCCACAAAAAAATTCCATAATCGCAATGTGGATTCGTGTCCTGATCTGGCACAGTCGATACCAGAGCACCGCATAATTCAACTATCTCCAATTTATACAACTTCATCATACTCTCCTTCAACCAATCTATAAGCAAATATGTAAGAAGTAGGTTGATTTGACCGATATGATATCATAATAATGCATCCTTATCTTAGATAAATTAGTAACAAAATCCATCATGATATGCTTCCAATCCCATCATAGTGTATCCAAGGTTTTTGCATGGTCGAGAGGTTCTGATGTACACATATTAATTACAAGACATAAGGAATTAAATTCAGCAATGTCTTTATTCATCCTCGACCATCGTAAATTTTATTGTAGACCCTTATGCATTTTGTTATACTTGGGTAAATATTATACATCAATCATGAACTTCATCCAAAACCTCCTATCTATACTCATTGACACCAAGACTCCAAAATGTTTTAATATCTCATATCTGCTATTTATAAAATCAAATCCTTTCCTCTTGGTCATTTCAATTATCTTTGGATGATCGATAACTTTTTTATGCCATTGTGATCCTTCCAATTACCTCAATTTCCATTGTCTCGATAATCTTACCGATTAGAGAAAATAATATCTCTACTAACTCCAAGTCAATAGAGATTTCATCTTGATTAAAATCAACTACAACACCATCCATAAATATGACATGGCTAGAAAGATGATTTTTGTCCAACAAGAAGTCATAATTAGAGAACATTGAAATGTACTTGGTGGTTCTCCATATCACAAGAGTATATAGCAATACCATCCATAATTATGGTCACAAAGTCATCAAAGATTTCTGAAAATGACATATCCACAAACTCTACAATGCCTACAACTATCCTAATGATAACAAAAGGTGAGATCTAAAATTCGCGATGGTAGAATCTTATTCTGAAAGGTATTTCCGAATGTCCTCCTTTATTCCTTGTTATTGGTAACTCATTTGTTGATTTTTTTTCTTTTGAGAAGACCTTTTCCTATGATAGTAAAATGAATAAATCATCCATCCAAATGGTAGACCTTATCCTTCGACGTTACCTTGCGACCCTCCTCCTTCACAAAGTGAAAAGTTCTTATTTTGGAGGAACATTAAGTCACCCAAGAAAACTCTCTTATCCCATTGCTACTAAAAGATTCTGTGTCTCTTTAAGCTCAACAAGTATCATTTATTTAGGAGTCCTTAAAATTAATCTAGTTTACAAGATAATATTGATGGAGAGTCCACTAGTCTATAAAAAGATCATCCTGAATGACCATCACGAATGGCATACTAAGAAAATCAGCAACATCCAACTATCATGATGAAATTGAGACGATTGAGTACTAAATAATAACTGGGTAATGTGTGTAATACTTAGCCTATAGTTCACTTGTTCCTCATTTGCATATATCTTTTCTCATTCTTCTCTATTCCATAACATTATTACACGCCATTTAATGCTCTTACAACAAAATCAAAGATTTAAGAATCGTGATCTCTCAACATCATCAGCATTCTCAAGGGCATGAGAGCTACAAAAAATCACTACATTTGATGGAATAGATCTCGGAAAGTGGACGATCTTATACTTACTCAATCACTCTTTAGCCATGTATTTCAGACAATATATCTCAAAATAATATATCCTTTTCAAAATAGCTTGTAGCTTCAAAAAGCCTCTCCATCTCCTATATTCAATGCTTGACTTTCTTAATATCATGTTTACCCTATAAGATGAATGGGTTGTTCAGTATAATCCACCAAAAATCTTGCATGTTACTTTCATTGTTGACTCATAATTGTTATCAACTATATAATTATTGGTGAGAGTCCTTAACAATCTCAATATTCGATGATGACTTGTAGTCTCTGATCCCTTAATTGCATAATGATGGGTTATCTAAGTCAAAAACAAAGGGTCAACTGGTTGTCTCTACGATATAAGTTTTATTCTATTCTTCTTAGTTCTGGGTCACTATCAGTTGTGGATATCATACACCTAGAGAAACTCTGGCTCTGATACCATTTGTAACAGAACGTATCACGACGACCAGTGGAAGCATGCAATAAAGTTCGCACGACCGAACTGTTACTAAAAACATGCATGACAATCATTGAGCAGAGATAATATCAATAAAAAGTCTATTCAACAAAGAGTTCTATTATTACAACTCCAACTGGGGTATTTCTGCAAAAACCACTCTGAGAATTTAAAATAACATCTCAACAGTTCCTGTAGGCATATAGATATCCTAAAATCTTCACGAGTTGAATCATATCACGTCAGGAATTCCGAGGAATCCGTAGCACAATCCGGAATATGCAATCAACCATGATCTTAACCTGAAAATGACAAACAAAATCTTACATGAACCTAATGCCCAGTATGCATCGGGGTCCATGCATGGGAATTCTAACGGTCCTTGATCCGTTATAATTCATGTACTTGGATTTCTTGGATAAACTTCATTACGTGCCTATAAATCTTTCCCATGCATGTCTAAGTTCGATCCCTTATCATGTATAATTTGACTTCTTTCAAAAATATGGATATGCATGTAAATTGCATAAGTGAATATGAAAACCATTTCTTTCAACTTGAGGGGCTTATTTCATAAAATACCTGGTAAACTACATACTTCTTAAATCATATAAATCATTTTGCATATTAACCCCCATGAATTTGATGGTTTAACTTTCTTAAACCACTTCTTGTATAACATGTAATGGTCTACTCTTTTTAAACCATTTCCTTGCACAACTCATAATAGTTTACCTTTATAAACTAATTTTCTTATATAACTTTCATATATGTATCTTGTTATACGTTTTTCAACCGCTGGCACTTGCGGTCCATGGCATGACAGTGTAGCTACAACTGTAGAGGACTTAGCTTTTGCCTCCGTGGTTCCTTGTAACCATACACTCCTTGCAGCGTTGCCCCTTGCGACATTAACATGACAGTGTAGGTACAACTGTAGAGGACTTATCTTTTGCCTTGATGGTTCCTTGCAACCATACGTCCCTTGCGACGTTGCCCCTTGTGGCATTGCCCTTTGGCTTACATGATCCCTTGCGGTCGTTCATATGACTCTTATGTGTCTGTACCCTAAATTCTTGATTAACTCTTTTGATAATTGGTTAAATCACCTTGTTTTGGTTCATAAACTATTTGACATTGGGTACTATTAATCCACCTTTTCAAATGATCCATTTTCTATGCATCATATACTCTATGGAATGAATGTAATTATGTAAAAAAATGAAAAGAGACCAATTATATATATGTATGTATTTATCTATTTACATTATTGTTGTGGTATTATTTACCAGGGAACTCCAACAAAGTTACACTAAGTTTTATTTCGTTAGTATTTTACAATGGAACTAATAATTAGATTCTAAGTGGTTTTTCTTCCTTAGTCGTGCTCTCTATATCCTCACTGTAACATTTTGTTTCCAAAATTTTGAATTCTAAGGGAGTATTGATTCACATATATCAAATATGATATAAGTGGTTCTTTAAATATCAATGCTTCTCTACTAACTATCAATATTCATATTCGAAATAGGTTTGCATTTTGAGACTAATATTCCCACAATGATATTGATGTTACATACCATAATATTATAAATGGTATTCTCTAACTTTTCATGTAATAAATAATCTTAATTAACTTAATGATAGGCATAATTATATATGGTGATAGTACGTGACTTGAGATCGACTCTTTTTTGGATTTCAAACCAAACAATGTCATCAAGGATTTTTATTAGGATATCATATGATATATTAGTGAATATTAGCTTTAAATACATGCCATATTACGGACTACTTTGGATTCCTTTTCCTTTTCCAAAACTACGACATGGAATCTGGGTAACCCATCAACTATTCCCATTAATTAAGTCCTTATTTTTCTTTCTAACTCCAACAACTTTTCCCATAAGTATATACTTAGTATTTCTTTTTGTGCAATGTAAGAGATATATACTCAAATCAAGATACCGACATGTTGTTGTTCTCGGATAGTATAGACATTAATTTTATGGGAAAAATATACATGGATGGTGTTAACTTTCTATCATTTTTTAATGATCAAAACTTATCATAAAACGTTGAAAGGGAAAATCAACTAGTAACATTAATAATTTTCTTGATGACAAGGGAATTATTAGAATAAAAAAATAGACGATTCAAAATCAAACGCTTAAGCGTATGATTCTGCATTAGTTATTTTCGACGATAAAAAAATACTTAAAGAATAGACATATATATTTTTAGATCAGATTTTGGATATGATCCATGTTCATATGTTATCCTAAACCAATACATACATTTACCGATCGCAATCTGGATCAAATCATTGTTCGTACGTATAAACCTAATCCGATACATACCTCAATCGACGGTTGCATTTCTACACCACGATCACTGCTCTCCTTCCTCGGCACTTGTTGGTGTTCTACTCCTTTGATTCGATGCCGACGTCTCTGATAACGAAGACAACCTCTCGGTGAAACATCTCTCTCTAACTCTCCCTCTCATCTCTCTCTTTCTTTCCACGAGGCAATGGGAAGGATGGCTTTTAAAGTCATTGGATTTTTTTGGAATTACTTAATAAAGGGTAATCAATGGGGTACTCAATGATAATAATTCTATCATCTTAAATGCGATCAATTATGATTGTGAATTAGGAAAGATGGGTGAAAAAAAATCTTTGCCGTTACAAAGTTACATTCATGATGAGATACCTTATGTATGTTATTCGTTAATGATATTGTGTTGATTGATGAGAGTAGAGATGGAGTAAATGAGAAGCTTGAGATCTGGAGACGTGCTTCATAGACTAAGGCCCTGTTTGATTGGAGAATAGGCCATGGAATAAGGGGCCAATTCTCCTCCGACACGGTTCCCAGTGGTACGACTATTCCCCATTATTCCATCTTATTTCACTCTTATTCCTATCTTTATCCCACCTCACCTACCTTTATTTTACCTTATTCTCCTTATTCCTATCCTCCAACTGAACAAAGAATATACCCTTATTCTCCTTATTCCCCATCCTTATTCCTGCTTATTCCCGAACCGAACGCACCGTAAAGGATTTCATATAAGTAGGGCTAAGACTGAATGTATAGAGTGCACTTTTGATGGAAGCAATGATGAATGAATCTAGGTGAAGATTGGTGACTATGACATTCAGAATAGATATTCTTTTAGATACTTGTGATCTATTTTGCAACATGATGTGGAAATTGATGGATATGTTACAAATATAATAAATGTGTGGTGGTTAAAGTGGAGAGGAGCCTCTATTGTTCTCTATGATAAGAAAAATCCTTTAAAAATCAAAGGAAAGTTTTACGAAGGAGTTGTGAGACATGCTGTGCTCTATGGATCAGAATATCGGCATGTGCACCATAGACATATGCAGAGAATGCCAGTAGCAGAAATGAAAATGCTAAGGTTGATGTATGGACGCACACGTAAAGATCAGATTCGGAATTGATGCCATCAGAAGGAAAGTTGGTGTAGCTCCGATCGAGGATAAAATACGAGAAAACCGCTTAAGGTGGTTTGGTCAATAGCAAAGGATGTCAGCTGATGCACCGGTAAGTTAATGCGAGTTTTGGGATGGTGAACAGACTAAGAGAGGACGAGGAAGGCCCTAGAAGTGTTGGAATGAGATTATACTAAATGATCTTAGTTTTTTGGATCTAAGCCCAAGAATGATTCAAGATAGATCTGAATGTAGGTAAAAAAATCCTTGTAGCCGACTCTACTTAATGTGGGAAAAGACTTTGTTGTTGTTATTGTTGTTGTTGCTTCTTTGAATAAAATTTAACATCAAAATACGTTATAATTGTAAAAATAATCAATATAACACATGCATGATATCACATCACATTTACTATTCCAATTATTCCAACCACCCAAATAACTATTATTCACAGAAGAATTACCCATCTAACTAATCATTTGAAATAAAGTTACTCAAACCCAACCCAATCATGCATGTTACTTCTGGATATGCAGATATGCCACTCCATCCTACACGAACTCATTGCCATATATGATTAATACACATTAGAAACCCTACAAGTAAATCTTATTGTTGTATTTCTCTCCCAACAAAAACATGCACTTTGTGTGGATTGCATGTGAGTCCCAAAAGGCAATATCCCTCCCATGCAAAACGCGGCCCTCCCCTACAAAAAAGAAAGTATGAAAAATTGGTTCCCCTCTAATTAGCATTGTGTGTCTACCCCAAGCAAGAATGCGCAATCCTTTTGCCTGATCGGCGATCTAACAAAAGTTTCGGGCCTTGACTTGATGCATGGCCTCGGGGAAATTGGTAAGCCTTGGCCAGGCTTTTCTGATTTAGGTCAGGTTGAGCTCAATGCTCCATCCTACTCAAAATGGGCTTCAACTCTATATCTGGTCAATTCATCTATTTTTTTAACGTGAGCGCAAGGAAAAAGAACTAGAGTAATCGAAAAGTGTCTCTATTTAGTGATTGAATGACGACGAGATTGCATATCACAAGGTTGCGAGGTATCAAATTTAAATATTCGTAACTATGATTCACGGATAGAAAAAGAGTGGATTGTGCGAGAAAAAACATAAAAATAACAACGGGAGGAGTGATAGTCACCATGTAACGATAAACACGATGGTGTGATGACATTGATGGGAAAAGTTTGACTATATATTTGTTTACGGTAAAATGGGTTGTTCCTTTGGGGAGCTAACTTGGCTCCCCCCTCTACTTTTCCTATTTCTTAATTTTTTAAACAAATTCATGGGTTTTCATCATTATATCCCTATATTTTGTCGTTCAAGTTTCATGCGAAACATATATTTCCGCGGCGTCCACCCAGACATTCATTTTTTACGGTCACAGAATTGTTGAAATTGACTCCATCTAGATGGAGTTTGTAGGAGTCTCTATTTCGCATGAAATTTGAATGATATAATATAAGGATATAGTTATGAAAATCCACGGAAGCATTTTTCAAAAAATAAGAAAAATGAGACGAGGGAGCCAAGTTAGCTCCCTCTATAGGGCAGCCCTATATTACCCATTTATTTAGAGGCAGAGATTAAATGTTATATAAGTGTTGTGTATACAAAATTTTGTTTGAATGTCTGGGAATTTAAATGCTATTTAACGGACAGTCATATATACATAGAGTCTTCAAATATTTATTTAGATTAGAGAGGTAGACTTGTAAACTACAGTCTTAAATCTTTATTTAGATCAGAGAGGTGGACTTTTAAACTCAAATCGAGATCAATCCAAACACATTCCATCTATCTACTGGATCATATTTATAACACAAATCAAATAAGATACATATGAGTAGCTAGTTGGAGTGACCAACCTCAGTAAGCATCCCATCGACCGACAAGGGGGAGCAGATCCTCTGTTTTGAGGGTTTACCCAATACCCACAACACGGGTTGATGCACCCTTACTTTTTTTTGCCAAATTCATGTGAGAAATCCATTCATGAAAAAATAGGCACTTATTTTGTCTTAAAAGTTAAAGAAATTAAAAAATAATCATGTGCGGAATCATGAATTTTATCAAGGAGAGGCTAAGTATACAACTATCATGTATACTAACAATTGAAAAAAATATTTCAGATTATATTTTATAATATAGTTAATATTTTCAAAACATTTTAAATTTTGATAAACTTGCAATTTAAATCTTTTTTAAAATACTAGGTTGGATTTTTCAAATATATTATTATTTTCGATAATGATTTCTAATATTTTACGATAAAATTTGAAAAAATAACAAAATTTATTTTATTTGCAATGAACATTATAAATAATGAAAAAGACAAAGGAACTCAAATCTCATTTTATATCAAATTATACTTATAATTTAGATATTTTAAAAGTGATATGAATTAAAAAAACACAGAAGGAAAAACATGGGTATAAGATTCGATCATTGCTCGATATGGTTGTAGACAGACCTCTCTACCACCAAAATATTGGATAAATTATTGTCATTAATATTAGAAAAATATTTTGCCCACCCAAAAGAGACTGCGGCTGACGCTCCAAGAGGGGACATATAAAAACTAGGAACATTACACAAATGACATATACGAACCTTGGAGGGGTCATGGCCCTCCCAATATACAGTTGGTTCATCCATGGCAAAAATGTGGCCAAAAATCCATTTTAAATTGATCAAATCTGATCAAATTTTTTAACTTTTAAGATATAATTAGTAGAAATGTAAGATTTTGATGAAATTTATTAGAATGCAGAACAATATTCAAAGAATCACTCTATAAGATTGAATTCTGTCACATAAGTTAAAATAAATTATCCCGTGGATAACAACCACAATAGAGGATATGATCAAAAAGAGGATCCAACATAAGTATAATTTGCTATATCTACATTTTCACCAGGGTATGGATCTTTTGCTGTAGCAGCAGAGCTACTTACAACAGACGATCCAAACCCTTTTCATCGTCACTCTCAGTCACTCACCCTCTCTCTACCCATGAAGCGCAACTCCACCACCTCGCCTTCCCTCGGTGCACCACCTCCCCTTCCGTTCAACCACTCCTCCATCGCCATCACATCCCTCGTCCTCATCTCTGCATTCTTCATCGCGCTCTTCGCCCTCTTCCTGCGTTGTCTCCTCTCCCCTTATTGTTGGATGGGTTCCCCTTCTTCTGGAATATAATCCATATATAGGACATTAGTAGTCTTATTTGGAAAAGGAAAAATCAAGTCCTAATTGGAGGAGGAGATCAGTTACCTTTCATGAATATGTGTCATCTTTTCCTAATCCTATTAGAAGTAGGAGTTCATGTTTCCTTATTTTCACATCTCCATGAAGTATAAATATAGGGTATGAGGTGCACATCGAGATCATCCCAACACAAGCTTTTCTATCACAAGAAAGACATAACAAAGAGGGAGAAAAAAGAAGGTCAGTGGTTGTCGCGATGTTTGGAGGGAGTGATCTTTGAAACAATTCTTCTCCAACATTCTTACCTATAGTTTGGTGATAGATTTATCGTTTTGGTGATATTTCTCATCTCTATTATTCTCAATTGTTTGCTGATTTGTAGCACTGTATAGAGGGCCATCCTTTTGTTAGCCCCTCACGGGAGACTATTTCGATTATAGCGCTTGATTTTGATTTGTGATCAATCCCGTGATTTTTTCCCTCACAATGAGGGTTTCACGTTAAAAATTCTCCGTGCATATGTGATTGAGATATTTTTTCATTGTTGTAGTGATATATCGTGCATGATTCGCTTATCAACTTTGATAATTTCCGCTATTCGATCTATACGGAAAATCTATTCCTAACAACTGGTATCAGAGTCAATATTATAAATAAAATGGAGTACAACACCAGTAGGATGATCAACCTGAAAGGGACCAACTATAGTTTGTAGGAAAATAAGATGAAAGATCTTTTATATGTGAAGTCCATGCATCTTACAGCCTTTTCCACGTAGAAGCCCAAAGGCAAAGCAGATGAGGAATGCGAATTTGAACACGAGCAGCTTTATGGTTTCATCAAACAGTTTATTGACAAGAATATTTACTACCACATACAAGATAAAAGCCATGCTAGAAGCATGCGATTGAAGTTGGAAAATCTTTATGCCTCCAAGATAGGAAGTAACAAATTATCTATTCTCAAGAGATTGGTGAACTTGAGGTTCAAGGAGGATATTTTGTGATAGATTTTCTGAATGATTTTCAAGAAATTACACATCAGTTGATGAGCATGGGAATAAAATTCGAAGATGAGATGTTAGCCTTATTGTTGCTTGCTACTCTACCAGATTCTTGGGAGACTTTTAGAGTTTCACTTACTAACTCTGCAGTTAACGTGGTTTTTTTCTTTAGAGGCCATCAAATCTAACGTTCTTAATGAGGAGATGCGGGAAAAAAATCCAAGGAAGCTCTTCACATTTAGAGGTTCTTGTCATAGAAAATAGGGGAGGAGCGTGATCAATAATGATAAGAAAAGAGATAATAGTGGGAGTAAGTCCATATCCAAATATCAGAATATGGAATGCCACTATTGCAAGAAAGAAAGGGCACATCAAGAAGTATTGCTTTCAATTCAAGAGAGATAACATGAATGATGTTGTCAAACAAGAAAAGAAGAATGAACAGGTTATTGCACTCGCATAACATGAACTCCTCATCATCTATGATGAGGAGATGGTGAATGCCGCTGATGATGCATATCGATGAGGTACCTAACTATTAGCAATGTGAGCCCAAGGCAAACCATTCCTGCAATAAATGTTATTGTAATAAATGATTTATCAATAAAAGTTATTGATTGTTTTTCACTCCCTTTCTGAGATTGAATGAATGAATGCACTATAAGGTCCCTCTGTACAATAAGAGTTATGTACCATGGCCAACTTGATAATCATACAGCTGTTGATTCATTGATTGAATCATAGAGGCTGATGCTTGGATGAATATATAAGGAGTTAGATAGAGGACTCATCAAGCATCATCAAATGAATGTTAAGTGATGATCTCCAGCCTGAGCAGGAGATGGAAATCCTTTCTCATTTGGCTGATATCTGACCGCCTCTTGATGCAGGTCCTCTGCATGGGAATAGTGATTCAGAGGTGTCAGATTAGTTGAGTCAATGGGTTGACTTAACGAGATCGAGAAAACCAAAGACCTATGTTGAATACTGTCACAACATAGGCATGCATCCTCTGACCAGAGATAGATGTGTTGCTATATGTCTGAGTATGTACATTTGGGAGACCAATAGGTTGATGACCTAACCAAGGTCTTTACACCAACGAGCCGGTGTGCATGTAAGGACATATGAGTAATACGATCTCTCAAAGGGATCATACATGTTCACTTGTGAACCGGGAGACATGAGCTCACATATGAGGTATTGGGACTGATCAAATTCCATGCATGGTCATCATGCTTTGGAAGCATGACCTGAATTTGAAGGTAAGATATATGCTTTGTGAAAGCATATGATCTATACCAAATCCCAAAGTCTAAGATTGAGAAACTTAGTGATCAAACCCTGAAGATGATAGTGTAAAAAGTGATCTATATCTTCAGGATGATCATAGGTATTCCAATATGCATGATGTACATGTGTTGGGAATACCTGAGGGTGATGTGATCATAAACGATCGTATAACCATGACGCTTCCATTCCGAGGGAGTGATGAAACAGGTTTGGATTTTAGTGACTCCTCTCAGTAGAGAAGTAACCTAATCTTAGTCCAAGTATTGGACATTGATCTGAATGAGATTCAGAAGCAATGAGAAGATTATGTTTACAGCCTTGATTTAATCAAGCATCTATGAGAGGTCCATGAGATCTGGATCTGAGATGTGATCTCAATATCCAAGTCACTATACGTGGAACAATACAATCGTCCTGCCCTTATTTCCAAGTATCTGCGGAGAAATCGCATTATTCTTGAAAGGGTTCAAGAATAATTCCATAGTTGAAATATATCTAAGCATTAAGAGAATGATAATTAAATGTGATTTAGTTATCTTGGTGTATGTAGAAATTATCCAATATAATTAAATGTGATTTAATTATTGTGGATAAGAATAATGTGGATAGAAATATCCAATTATTCATAATATATTATAAATGTGATTTATAATGTATTAGAGAGAGCTAATTATAATTTATATTTGTTAATTAATTATTGATGTGTATTGGATACACATTGTGTAATTAATTGAAAATGTAAATTATATTTTATTTTGGGTTGTGAATGTGATTCACAAATTTCCAATGGCAAGATTACGATATTCTCAAAATTAATTATGAATTATTTTTTAAGAATAGATCACAGCAAAAGTTGTTGGATTAAATAATTGAGATTTCCCATGGAGATATGCAATCTCATGAAATCTCATGAGATTGCTCCCACTTGGAATCAAGTGGACGACCACCATGACCAATATGGAAATCGGTGGCCGTCCACCATAATCCATGGGAGATACAATCTCCATGTTGGCTAATCTCCTTTATTTAATTGATTTAATTTAGGATTGATTTATATTTGATTTATCAAATACATTTGATCTAAATTAAACTATTAGTTGTTGGCTTTTACCAACAACAATCTTGACCATTGGATTAAATATAAATCAATCTCATCCATTGATTTTATGTGTCCCATGGATTGAGATCCATGGATCCCAAAACCCTATAAATAGAGAGGCAAACCATGCTCTCTAAGGCTATGCTTTTGAAGCACATCTCTCTCTCTCTCTCGTATTCTACACGTCAACCTCTCTCTCCTCTCCATTGGTGGTCGTCCACCAAACCCTAGAGGAGAAAGCCGTCGTCGCTTCGCCACCGCGCCGCCGCTTCGATGTTTTTTGGTTCTCCATCTTCTTTGGAGTGTTACGCTCGTAAATAAGGTGTTCGATCTCGTACGACGAGATCAGGAGTGCACCGTGATTGGATCAACTCGTTGGATTGCGAGGATCACACGATTCATCCCCGCGCTTGCAAGCATCTTCTCTGACGACCGAACTTGAGACAGGAGTTCTCTTTCATAGAGACTCGATCAACCACATTTCAAGAGGTATTCCTTTATACTTGTTGTGGTTCTAGATGAAACGATCCGAGAATCGTTCTTGGATCATGTGGTTTCATCGTATGAAAAAATTTTAAATTCCGCTGTATAGAACTACTAGTTCGACTAGTCGTTCTTCGTCGTATTCAATACGACGCTCACCGTGATGTGCTTGAGGATTTTCCCATATCCTTCAAGTGGTATCAGAGCCTTAGGTCGAAGGTTTTGGATACGATCCGTAAACCTAGGACGACTTGGGTTCGTTAAGGTTGCGAAAGTTTTTTGTCGCATTTGATTTTCACACGTCTATTTAGTGAATAAATTCGGCCCTATTTAAAATGTTTAAATACGAATTAATCACTTGGATTTTGTTCCCCAATAAATAAGGAAACCATGGGATCTGAGTTTACGTATTCCGTTTGCTCGAGATATGGTTATTTTAATGAACATGTATTCACTGTTGCGGGAACTACGAATCTTAACATGATTAATGAGTTAATTACTGTTTTGATCCACCTAGAAATGCGTGAAATATCATGTAGGTTCTGTCATAAATCAAATTAGCAATCTTTGAAAATTGATTTTGTCTAATTTGGATTTAAATTTATTGAGATATATTTATTTTAGTAAGTAGGGGTCACTAATGAAATTACAGTCCTAATCAAGAACCATGTGATTGTCAATTAGTGAAATTAATTGTTAATTTCATAAAATAATTATGGAAAATATTTGAGAAATATTTAGTGATGATTATTTCCTTAATTTACTTGGCCTCAACCAATAAACTGATTAGATTTGATCTAGATCATAATTGGAAACACAATCAACAAACAACTTGCTTGAATAGGATTGGGAATTTGTCTAGCAAATTTCCTTGTAATAAAAAATGTTTTGATTATTATTATATGGTATAATTTCGGTTGAAGAACCGATGATCATCTCAAGTACAAAGTGATTGATTCGGCATTATTTTTTTCCGAGGCGGATATGGTGTCTAGTCGGGGATCGATGGGGTAGCGGTCGCACCGGTTGCAGTCCGTTCCACTCCCGCCGATACTAGCCATTGCAGCAGGTAGGGAACGAATGATGCCTGAGTGATCATGATGTATTTTTCTGATTATTAAAATTCGAATTAATGCTTACTTTGAGATAATACCATATATTCAAGTAAAATCAAGTTTGTTGATTGAATTAGATTGAAAATTAATTTAATATGATTAAGTTAATTATATCCAACTAAAAACACTCTATTATGAATAGAGTTATTATTTCCCTTGGAAGAATTAATTATATTAATATGATTCATGATAATTGATTAAAATTTAAATAAGAGGTGGATGATCACATAAGTGACATCCATGGTCTCCCGTCAAGGCGAAGGGTTCTGTTGCCAGATATTGTATGTAGGAGATGTCTGTCCGAAGTGACATCTCCTGCATATGATCCATTTGGATTGGACTCGTCGCTTCTCGAAAGAGTAAGGACGTATGCGTAGTGACCCCAATATCGGGTCCTCATATTATTGGAGCGATATTGGATTGCGCATAGCGAGTTGTATTCCTGTTGACGGTTGGTTCAATTAATGATAGGTCAACATCACCTTAGGGGTGGTGGGTCCCGGTATTAAAGATCGAATTGGGAAATGCAAGTTGGACTTGCAAGGTGGAATGTGTTCCCGCTTCTCTTTATTGGAGTCATAAGTTCTCATATTATTGGGATATGACAAAGATAAAGAGGAGATCCCAGTTCTTGCTTGAGATATAGCGGTAATTATACATTTTACTTTGAAAGTGATTAAGGGAATACACTTTCAAAGTTGACAGAGCAAGACCAATTTGATTTAAATACCTTAATCAAATATCATAAATGTGAATATATGATTATATATTCTAATATAATGCATTCTTAATTTCAGAAAATGAAGTCCATGAACCCACTAAGTAGGCTTCTGGAGGTCAACCAGTTGACCAGACCGAATTACTCGGATTGGATCCGTAATTTGGAGCTTGTTCTCTCGGATGAACGTATAAGTTATGTGCTCTCAGAAGACAAGCATGAAAGCCCTAAAATGAAGGAAGAAAAGGCATACAATGACAAGTATGATGAAGATCATGTCTTGGCAAGATGTTATATCCTGGGTTCTCTCTCCAATGTTCTTTAGAAGCAATATGTGGAGATGAGCACATGCTAGGAAATAATGCAGAATCTGAAAGATATGTTTGATGACATTAACCGCACCCAGCGTTACAATATTATGAAAGAACTCGTTCGCTGCAAGATGCAGGAAGGATCTTTAGTTCGAGAACATGTACTTAAAATGTTTGGGTACTTGTCTGAGTTGGAGACTCTTGGGGCAAATATGGATGCAGAAATGCAAGTTGACTTCATTCTGCTGTCTTTGCCCAAGTCTTTCAATAATTTTGTGGTTTCATTCCACATAAACAAGTTGGACTTGAATAATGCTGGACTTCTTGCTGCATTAAAGTCTGCAGAAGACATAATGAAGAAAGATGGTCCCATTGACAGTGCAATGGTTGCATAGGTCAGAGGGAAGCGCGGTCGGAAGCAAGGTTCTCGGAAGGGCCCGGCCCAGAAGAGAAAGAAGAAGAGTCAAGGCGTTGGCTTATCTTCCAATGCATCCACACTGATAGCGTCGAAGAAAACCGACGTCTGTCACCACTGCAAGAAGCTGGGGCACTGGAGGCGTAACTTCCCGGAATACCTGAAGTCGGTCGACAAAGGTAAAGCCCCAGCAGGTATGAAATCTACTTTTATCATTAAAACCAGTTTTCTCGTTGGACGAGAAGGAAGTTGGGTTGTTGATTCTGGTGCTTCTGTTCATGTATGCAATTTGTTACATTTGTTTCAGGAAACTAGAAATCTGGAAGAAGGGGAGATAGTCATCCAGATGGGATCTGATGCAAGCGTTGCAACAGTCACCGTCGGGACCTGTCGACTATCATTATCTAGTGGTAGAGTCCTAGTACTTAAATAGTATCTTTATGTACCTGAAGTCAGAAGGAATTTGATATCTGTATTTAAATTAGTTAGAAGTGGATATTCATTACCATTTTGTAATAAATTAGTCATAAATCATTATGATAAATATATTGCAGATGGTGTTTTGACTTCTGGTGGACTCTATGAATTGTGCATTAATGAGCATGTCATGAATGTTACAACCACTGATAAAAACCCTAAAAGATCCAGGGAGAATAAAAATCATTCAAATATGATTTGGCATCAAAGGCTTGGTCATTTATCTGTTGATAGGATCAACAGATTGATAAAGGATGGACCTTTAGATTTTCTACAGGTTCAATCTTTGCCTACATGTGAAAATTGTATTCAAGATAAAATGACTAGGATGCCTTTCCATAACAAGGTTACAAGATGCGAAGGTATTATTGACCTATTACATACCGATGTATGTGGTCCCTTCAGTATCGCGACTCGAAATGGATATCAATATTATTTGACATTTATTGATGACCATTCGCGATACGTGTTTATCTTCCTATTACGTCATAAACTGAAACATTTGAAAAGTTCAAAGAATTCAAGGCTTTGGTTGAGAACCAAACCGAAAGGAAGATTAAATGGATTCGATCTGATCGAGGTGGCGAGTACCTCTCAGATAAATTGAAGGAATATCTTAAAGAAAATGGAATCGTCTCCAATCTCACTCCTCCTGGAACTCCCCAACTTAATGGTTTTATTGAAAGACGCAATAGGACCATCATGGATAGGGTCCGTTCAATGATGAGAAAAGCACATTTACCACTTAGTTTCTGGGGATATGCAGTAGAGCCTGCAAAATATATATCCTGAATCAGATTCCTAGCAAATATGTGCCTAAGACTCCTAATGAGCTATGGTATGGAACCAAACCTAGTGTTAATCACTTGAGGGTTTGGGGTTGCTTGGTCCATGCGAAGAACGTGGATGCAAGTAAGCTAGAATCTCGCACTCGTGAGTGTTACTTCATTGGGTATGTTAAAGATGGTATTGGATACCAGCTCTATGACCCTGAGACCCAAAAGTTCTTTGTCTCTAGAGATGTGAAATTTCTGGAGGATGATCTCCTTAAAGGTCAAGACAAAAATGAAGTAGAGGAACTCATTGAATCCCCTGAGGATTCTGAGCTTCCTGGACCAGAAACTGAAGAGATAAATAAAGATGAAACACACATACCTCTTCAAAGGAGTTCAAGGGTGGTTGCACCACCTGAAAGATATGGATTCCATGTGTCAAGTGAGAATGACAATGACCCTACTTCATTTGATGAAGCACTCGCGGATCATGACATGGATAGATGGATGCTAGCAATGAAGTCAGAAATTGACTCCATGCATAAGAATGGTGTATGGACCCTAGAGGATCCACCTAAAGGGGTAAAACCCATTGGGTGTAAATGGATCTTCAAGAGAAAGAGGGGACCTGATGGAAAAGTAGAGACTTTCAAGGCACGGCTCGTAGCCAAGGGCTACACACAGAGAAAAGGCATCGACTACGATGAGACATTCTCTCCTGTGGACATTGCTAGCTATAGCTGCATATCTTGACTACGACATCTGGCAGATGCACGTCAAGACGGCTTTCCTCAATGGATACCTCGAGGAGGATCTATATGGAGCAGCCCCCGGGCTTCATAATTGAGGATGGAAAAGTATGCAAGCTGAAGAAATCCATCTATGGGCTCAAGCAAGCTTCTCGTAGCTGGAACATTAGATTTGACGAAACCATAAAGAGTTATGATTTCCTGCAGAATCCCGATGAACCATGTGTGTACAAGAAGCTTAGTGGGAGCGTCATTGTGTTCATCGTTCTTTACGTAGATGACATCCTTATCATTGGGAATGATACATGGATGATGACCAGTGTGAAGATTTCGCTATCCCATACCTTTGAGATGAAAGATCTTGGAGAAGCCTCTTACATCTTAGGCCTGAAGTTGTTCAGAAACCGAGAAAAGAGGATATTGGGATTGTCACAACATGGGTACATTAAGAAGATTCTTGAACGATTCCGCATGGATAGTTCTAAGAAAGGTTTCCTCCCCTTAAGACATGGTATCCACCTATCTAAAGGGATGGCTCCTCAAAATGTTGAGGAAAAGAAAGCCATGGCTGGATGCCCTTATGCATCAGCTGTAGGAAGCTTAATGTATGCCATGATGTGTACTAGGCCAGATATCTGCCATGCAGTGGGAGTGGTAAGTCGTTACCAATCTTGCTATGGAGAGCAACACTGGAATGCAGTAAAGAACATATTCAAATATCTAAGACGGACATAAGATTACATCTTGGTCTATAGAGATGGTGATTTCCAAGACTTGGGATATACAGATTCTGACTTCCAATCGGATATTGATGATCGAAAGTCAACATCAGGGTTTGTATTCATGTTGAACGGTGGTGCTGTGAGCTGGAGAAGCAAGAAGCAGGACACTACAACAAATTCAACAACAGAAGCCGAGTACATTGCCGCATCGGATGCTGCAAAGGAGGCGGTGTGGTTGCGCAAGTTCATCCTGGAGCTTGGCGTAGTTTCCACTGATACTCCCATCCCGTTACTCTGCGATAACACGAGAGCCATTGGCTAGGCGAAGGAACCCAGATGGCATCAAAAGAGCAAGCACGTGAAAAGGAAAAACCACATCATTCGGGAGATTCAAAAGCGTGGTGATATCATCATCACCAAGGTGGCCTCCACCGACAACGTTGCTGATCCTCTTACCAAACCTCTGACATAGAAGGTTTTCGACCAGCATGTAATGAGTATGGGTTTAAGGATTGTTCCTGAACGGTTCTGAGGGCTAGTGGGAGATTGTTAGCAATGTGAGCCCGAGGCGAACCATTCATGCAATAAATGTTATTGTAATAAATGATTTATCAATAAAAGTTATTGATTGTTTTTCACTCCCTTTTTGAGATTGAATGAATGAATGCACTATAAGGTCCATCTGTACAATAAGGTTTATGTACCATGGCCAACTTGATAATCATACAGTTGTCGATTCATTGATTGGATCACAGAGGTTGATGCTTGGATGAATATCTAAGGAGTTAGATAGAGGAATCATCAAGCATCATCAAATGATTGTTAAGTGATGATCTCCAACATGAGTAGGAAATGGCAATCCTTTCTCATTTGGCTGATATCTGACCGACCTCTTGATACAGGTCCTCTGCATGGGAATAGTGATTCAGAGGTGTCAGATTAGTTGAGTCAATGGGTTGACTTAACGAGATCGAGATAACCAAAGACCTATATTGAATACTGTCACAGCATAGGTATGCATCCTCTGTCCAGAGACAGATGTGTTGCTATATGTCTGAGTATGTACATTTGGTAGACCAATAGGTTGATGACCTAACCGAGGTCTTTAAACCGGCGAGCTGGTGTGCATGTAAGGATACATGAATAATACGATCTCTCAAAGGGATCATACATGTTCACTTGTGAACCGGGAGACATGAGCTCACTCATGAGGTATTGGGACCGATCAAATTCCATGCATGGTCGTCATGCTTTGGAAGCATGACATGAATTTGAAGGTAAGATATATGCTTTGTGACATCATATGATCTATACCAAATCCCAAAGACCAAGATTGAGAAACTTAGTGATCAAACCCTGAAGATGACAGTGTAAAAAGTGATCTATATCCTCAGGACGATCATAGGTCTTCCAGTATGCAACATGTACAGGTGTTGGGAATACCTGAGGGTGATGTGATCATAAACGATTGTATAACCATGACACTTCCATTCCGAGGGAGTGATGAAACAGGTTTGGATTTTAGTGACTCCTCTCAGTAGAGAAGTAACCTAATCTTAGTCCAAATATTGGACATTAATCTGAATGAGATTCAGATACAATGAGAAGATTAGGTTTACAGCCTTGATTTAATCAAGCATATATGAGAGGTCCATAAGATCTGGATCTGAGATGTGATCTCAATATCCAAGTCACTATACGTGGAACAATACAATCGCCATGTCCTTATCTCCAAGTATCGATGGAGAAATCACATTATTCTCGAAAGGTTCAAGAGTAATTCCATAGTTGAAATATATCTAAGCATTAAGAGAATGATAATTAAATGTGATTTAATTATCTTGGTGTATGTAGAAATTATCCAATATAATTAAATGTGATTTAATTATTGTGGATAAGAATAATGTGGATAGCAATATCCAATTATTCATAATATATTATAAATGTGATTTATAATGTATTAGAGAGAGATAATTATATATTTGTTAATTAATTATTGATGTGTATTGGATACACATTGTGTAATTAATTGAAAATGTAAATTATATTTTGTTTTGGGTTGTGAATGTGATTCACAAATTTCCAATGGCAAGATTTCAATATTCTCAAAATTAATTATGAATTATTTTTGAAGAATAAATCACAACAAAAGTTGTTGGATTAAATAATGGAGATTTTCATGGAGATCTGCAATCTCATGAAATCTCATGAGATTGCTCCCACTTGGAATCAAGTGGACGACCACCATGACCAATATGGAAATTGATGGCCGTCCACCATAATCAATGGGAGATACAATCTCCATGTTGGTTAATCTCCTTTATTTAATTGGTTTAATTTAGGATTGATTTATATTTGATTTGTCAAATATATTCGATCTAAATTAAACTATTAGTTGTTCGCTTTTACCAACAACAATCTTGACCATTGGATTAAACATAAATCAATCTCATCCATTGATTTTATGTGTCCCATGGATTGAGATCCATGGATCCCAAAATCCTATAAATAGAGAGGCATACCATGCTCTCTAAGGCTATGCTTTTGGAGCACATCTCTCTCTCTCTCTCTCTCTTATTTTACACGTCAACCTCTCTCCCATCTCCATTAGTGGCCGTCCACCAAACCCTAGAGGAGAAAGCCGTCATCGCTTCGCCACCGCACTGCCGCTTCGATGTTCTTCGGTTCTCCATCTTCTTTGGAGTGCTATGCTCTTGAAGAATGTGTTCGATCTCGTACGACGAGATTAGGAGTGCATTGTGCTTGGATCAACTAGTTGGATTGCGAGGATCACGCGATTCATCCCTGCGCTCGCAAGCGTCTTCTCTGACGATCAGACTTAAGATAGGAGGTCTCTTTTCGTAGAGACTCGATCAACCATGCTTCAAGAGGTATTCCTTTATACTTGTTGTGGTTCTAGATGAAACGATCCGAGAATCATTCTTGGATCATGTGGTTTCGTCGCATGAAAAAATTTTAAATTCTGCTGCATAGAACTACTAGTTCGACTAGTCGTTCTTCATCGTATTCGATACGACGCTCATGCTTCCGTGATGCGCTTGAGGATTTTCCCATATCCTTCATTAACATCTGGTCTTGGAGGAGCATACGGTGCCCAACAAGTCGAATCCGACAATCGTTGTCAACCCTCTCTCGGCTCTCGACACTCAAATAATCTGCATCAGTAAACAATCAACCCACAATGTGCGATAAATCAATGCAAATGTGTGAGTCAAAATTTATTTCTATTTCAACTCTATAAAATATATGTATAATGTGTAAGTATGTAGAGTATCGTACCACAAAGAGTAGAGGGGAATATAGAACAAGGGAATAATCAACCTAGATATTTTTTGTGCTTTTATTTTTTAAATATTTTTGTGGGTTTTAATAATATACCTTTTTTGTATTTTTAATTTTGTAACTATTTTAAATTTGTTTTTAATTTTAATAAGATATATATAGATATAATTAAATAAATATGTATATAAGTAGGGATATATAAGAATATATGAGGAATAAAAGAAACTTGTTTTAAAAGTTTTAAAATATTAAATAAAGTCAAAATTTTCCAAAATAAAATATTTTTGTGTTTTTTAGGATTTTCTATATTTTTGGGTATTTTTGATGATTTTTAGAATTATTTTGGATTTTTAAAAATAGAAAATAAAAATAGAAAATTAGGAAATTAAATTGGGCCTAATAAATATCTAACAGATAAGATGCAACCCAAAATCAATTTTCTAGGAAACTGGATAATCTCAAGAACATCAGAAATTTAATACATTATTTTTAGAATTTTAAGGTTTTTTTATAATTTTTATAAGATTTTCAATGTTTTACAATTTTTAAGGTTTGGCTTTTGTAATTTTTTGTGATTTTTGGGATGTTAGAATACTGTAAAATATAACTAATATGTTTTTGAGGAATTTTTTGAGGGATGTTTTGAAATTTTTATAATTTTTAAGCCAAAATAAGGTAAAACAATGTTGATAGATTTTTATAAATAGAGAAATAACTTTAATTGCTCCAAGAAAATTATATCTAATAAAATACGATTTCATGCAATTGAGGTAATTTTCTAGAATTGTTAAGCATGAAAAGCTATATAAAACACTTAAAAAATATAAAGTAATTTAATTTAAGAAATAAATGACTCAAAATCAATTTCCAAGAAGTTTAAATCCAATTTATAACAAATAATCAAGCTTAGGATAAATTATGCAAATTACCCAAATATATTACATTAAATAAGCACTAGTAGGAGTATTTTTGCAAATAACATTACTATCGGGATCAACGATACAAATGTCACAAAAGTTTTACATTTAATCCATAATTTTTGGTACTAAAGCAGAATAAGGAAATTCAAAAGGGTATCCTTGCAAAATACCCAAGCGCCTCATATGTATGGGCACATGAGGTGACTTGGCAAGGGACCAAAGTACAATATCTGCAAATTATAGGTGTTCAAAAATAAATGTTACCGAAATATTACACTTGTAAAAAAGTTTAAATAATGAAAATAAATGCTCAAAAGGTGTGGGGAGTTATGATGCAAAATACCCAGCCGCACGCTCACGGGAAGTCTAGATTACTTCACTTGAACACATCCAATTGTCCACAACACACAGAGCTTCGCTACGATCTAACAGTTGAGATTACACCTGGAGCTTGTTATTCATCCAATGTCTATCAAGGTGTTTGGAAGAACTGATGAAGAACATGCTCTTGATTTACTTCGATCGTACATATATCGCTCCACAGAGGTCCTCCTAAGCAGTTGAGGGTCTTGTCGTCTTTATGCAATCAATCCGCAGCTAGCAGGGTCATCAGATAAGTTCAGGACCCAACGATGGAGTCTTGGAAGTCTTGGGTGTGAAGGAGAATCTGGAGGTGCTTCTTGGGTTCAATTGACCCTTAGATGTGTCGTTTAGCTCGTTCTCTTGCACAAGGAGCACTGCGGTTTGAGGGTTGAGGCTCTCGACCACATAAGGGAGTCTAATCAACAAAAATGGGGGGGGGGGGGGGTGAGGAGCTTTCAGCAATGGAGATGGATGAAGTTTGAGGCTCCGATTTTTACGAGGTCGGGTTAATTTGGGCGACGAAACAAATAATGTAGGGGAATGAAATGGAACGCTTAGCAGGGGAAACTGGGGTCTGAACTGCAGAACGAGGACCTGGAGCTCAAGAGCTCCAGGTTACTGAAATTTTTTTAGGGTTTATGATTTTTGGCAGAAATCAAAGGAACTAAGCACCAAGTTACACTAAGAAATAAAATGCAACGATAAATGACTAAGAAAAGAGCCTCACCTTTGATGCCTCCAAGGTCCAGATAATCAACAATACACATCCACACATACATTTCTACATTTAAAATACCGAACACTAAAATTTACACAGGAGAGTAGTAAGAAGGAGTAAGAATTACTATTTTTTTCCATTTGATTTCTATTTATGATTGATGTCCACAAAAATTAATACATTATCGTAAAACTATAGCCAAATGTACATACACATCATGTCTCTCAAAACCTGTGCAAGTACTAGAACAAAAGAAAAGCAAACCACTGCACCGCTAGTTTTATATGCGAGAAGGCCAACCCACAATCTGCCTACTATTGTGGCTTCTTCTCCTGCGAACCTGTCGATTTCATGCAAATAGGATTATGAACAAAGCTCACAGTACACATATAAAACAACAACTAAAAATAGTGAATAGTATGCACAAGAAACCGATTGTACGGAAAGCAACTACCCATAAAGAAAACAAAATGGCTATTGTCGGGTACTCATCAGGAAGTGAAAAACCTACAATGTAGCTTTGTCATTTAGGTTACCATATTTAAAATTGCTTAAGAACTATTATTTTATTTATATGACTCCTAAATAAGTTTCATACGCTACACATGAGATAAGATAATTTGATTTGAACCATGATCCATTTAGATCTGTTCCCCGTTGGTAAGAGTCCAAAATGGTAAGCAACACGGTAGTATTAGTAATGGAAATAGTATGTAGTCTTGACCACAAGGGTTTCATACTATGATTCCAAGATACATTGTATCTTAGGGCTGGGGGACCTCCGTAGGCATGCACCCTAACTAAGTTCCCAACACTTTCCTTTTCTAACCTGCTGACTTTTCCTCTAGATTATCATTCTCATTTCATCGATAGTTCTCTTGTCCACAGAATTAATCACATTTCAATTGTACCGATCTAATGTCCAACTTGATGAGTAAAGATGCTTGATTTGTAACATGCTCAACTAATATCCACTAGTTGTCGGTAAGAGTCCACAACAATAGTATACAAGGTAGAGCACAAAGATTTGATTATGGGATCTGATTTACCACTCATCACTGTAGTCGAAAAGACCTACGACTACCTTTCATTTTTCTCCGGCTACGAGGCAAATCGGTAAAAACCTCCTTTACTAACCACATTCCGGAACTCCCTTCATAGAACAAATACGAGAAACCAACTCGAGTGATTAGCTCTCCTTGACCTTCCGTATTAATTCTATGGCCGAAAATGAAGACAAGACTACTGATGAATCTCCATTTCATCACCTTTATTCTTTCATTTTGGCCTTTAAACCCCAACTAAATGCATGCATGTGTCATTAATTTGTCAAAATAAAAGATCATTAATTTGTACAAAATACTATAAAAAATACCACATGTTAATGTATTTATCGCCAAAATAAAAGAATAAAGGAAAGGAAAGAAAAGAAAAGGAGCGAAGTATCAAGGACACTGAAGTGACCCTAGTCCTCGAGACTCGGTCATCATGACAAGGACTAAAGTAGGGGGAGATAGTGCGGCTAGTTGTACAGAAAATGTAGAATGAATCACTCTACAAAATTGGCCAATAATTGCTTTCTAGGACCTATTTTATTCTTTATTATTTGCACCTCAAATAATGAAACTTTGTACATCAAAGTTGTAGATAATAATATATAGAAAAATATAGAATTGATTTTATACAAAATTAATATGCAGAATAAAAGTTATACTTTGAATAAATATCCAAAATCCCAACATCCCAGACCCATATCTCTCAAATAAAAACTCAAAATATATCAAAACTACCTTTAATTGTATAAATTTTAATAAGCCATTTAATGAAGGTAGTTTCATATTTTTTTGGAGTTAAGGTGTGAAAGTTAGGTTTTGGACCCCTATTGTATAATTTATCTGATTAAAATAATCATTTTATGCATTCTTTATTATTTTTATAATTTTATATTTTTATCATTTTATAAATATTATTTATAATATATGTACATATTAAAACAAGATTAAAACAATAACAAAAATGATAAAATAAAATATGTATATAAAATACATAGGTAAAATACCTATACTTATACCAATACATTTAATAGACTTATTTATTTAAGTGTATATAATATATCATAAAATTATAACAAAAATATATTTAAGTATATAAAAATAAGTTATAATATTATAAAAAATGAAATAATAAAATCAAAAATACAAAATAAAAATAAAATATCTAAAACACATGTATATATATATGTACCTCAAAAAATAACTTGTAAATAAACACATCTAAAAAATAAATAAAAATGCGCATAAAATACTACAAAAAATTAGAAACATTTTTTTATTCTATAACATAAAAATAATAAAATAAAATTCTATTTAATATTCATTTCCAAGGAGTTTTTGCCTTGGAATTTCCTGGTTGGTCCACATGGGCCAACCATGAGCGTTCTTTTGTTGACCACCGGTCAGCTGTCCGGTGACGCCAGTCAGAAGTCACGAGACAGCCCTCTTCGCAAATTTCTCCATGCCTCCTCCATCACTCATTACCCTCGAAACCACCATCGTGCTTCCTCTTCGTCCTAGATCCACTCCCTTCCTAGAATCTCCACCTACCCCGCTCGATCGCAGGCAAAATCCCCTTGAAACTCACTCAAAAATCGTCTATAAATATATCATCCTCGTCCTTTTTTGTTTTTTGGTCACTCTTAATGGTTCTTAGACCCTCAAACCATCAAATTATGTTCCTCTTGGTAACAGGAAGTGGAGCTAAGGTGTTGCAAAGAGGAGGGACCCAATGAACATCGCCGTGAGGTTCTGCCTCTTTGCCCCCCAAGCCAAATTGACGCCCTTTCTCTGTCTATTCTAGGTAACTTCGTAGCATAGGTTTTGATTTCGTCATTAGATCGTCTTTTAATTCAGTGGATCTAGGTAAAAAGCAAATCTATCATTGACATGGAGCTCGAGCTCCAGATCTGATTCATAGCGACTTCGTCCAAGTTTCGGTCCCCTTTCACCCCATTTTGAACCTCTTCACATTCTCCATCGATTCCCTCTAAAACCCCCTTGAATTACGCTCAGATTTAAGGATTTCGAGCTCCTCCACCGCTACCTCGTCGGAGCTCCTCGTCAATTCCATCCCCCCACTATTTGGTTAAATTCTTGGGTGGAGGAGATAACCCTTGCATCCGGGAACTTTTTGGTACTCGCTTGCAAGCCCTGGAAAGCATTCGGAGCCTTCACGACCACCTAGAGCAACTCCAGGTGCTTTGGTCTCGCAGGAGCATCTCGAGTCCCCTCGCCTACCTTGGTCCCTGCAGCTGCATGCGGAGGAAGCCCAGCTAGATGTTGGGCTCGTCGGAAGAGTTATTGGACGCCAGAGCACCGACACACGAAGGAACGAAATTCACCGACATCGTGTTCTTGAGTGTTCTTCCAACACCTTTGAGCATCGTTGGATCAAGAACAGTTGCTAGGTTCAATCTCTGCCGTTAGATTAGACGAATCATTTCCTCCTTCACGACCGCACAATCAGACATGTGGCGATTCCTCGATGGGTGGATCCAGGGCTTAAGTGATATAATTTCACCAACCCCCTCCGCCTTTTGTATTCTCTAGTTTTGTAATTTTTTTATGTATTTTAAAAAACTTTTGTATAAATTGCATGCAACCCCTTGAGCATTTTGTATATTGCAATTTAGTCCCTGCTAGCATCACGTGTAGGCGCATGTGTATCTTGTAAGTAAATACTCGCAGGTTTTACTAATTGTCTTTTAATATATAAAGTTTTAAATATAGTGTTAAAATATGGGGTAAAATTGCACGGTGACCCTCGCCTTTATTTATATTTGAAATTATACCCCTACTAGGTTGAACATTTTTGTGCTTTGTTTTCTATTTATTAAAAACAGTGGTCGTGCTTCAAAATTCAGTAAAAAATAGGGGTAGGTACCTGGATGAATGCTTGATCTCACTATAATTTTACTTTTGCATTTCATGACCCTTTTATATTTCCTAAAATTCAAATAGTGCATGGCCTGTCCATGTTTGCCTTAAAAAAGCTAAAAAAATATAAAATTACTTTGAAAAATTCCCCAAAAATATATTATGCTTCTTTAAGTACTACTAACCTTCAGCTCAAAAATCACTAAAAAAAGAAGAAAATGCTTAAAAATTAAAAAAACCCCAAAACCTTTATAAAGTTTTGTAAAATCCCAAAAATTCCAAAAATAATGATTTCTATTATATAATTTTTTTATAATATTATCTTTATATAAAATTAATTTGGAGAAATTTAGAGACTTTTTGATATTTTTCATCTCCATTTTAAATCCAGCCTTGCATTTTATCCCTGTTTTAGGGTATTTTCCACTTTAAAAAGATATAAAAATGAGCAAAAATCCTTAAAAATCTCAAAAATAGTAAAAAGTATTTAAAACCCAAAAAGATTTTATTTATTTTATTTTGACTATTTTTCTTAATATCTATATCTATATTAGTATACATTGTATATATACTCTTATATATTTATATTGTATATATATAAAGAGAAAAGACATTTAAAAATATAAAAATATAAAAAATAAGGAAAATATAAAATGGAAAATTTAAAAAAATACAAAAAATATAAAATAAAAAATAATTTTTTTAAATGATTAAAAACCACATTTTTTTGATAAACATTGTGCATAGTTATATATACATATACGCATATATTATTTATTTATAAATAATATATAGTGCTACATCGTGTTTTCCCTATGTTCGATACCCTACTCTGCTTGTCACTATACACATTTTATTGTAGGGTTTATAATAAATTTTGATCCACATTGTCTTTATTGCCTAATATTTAATTGTGGGTTGATTGTTGAACTAGATCGGGTTTCGTGAGCGGTTACCGCACCGATTGGATATCTCGCCTTGTGAGATTTCTAGACCCTCGCAGAGAAAACTGTTGTTTCAAATGGCGCTGTTGCCAGGGAGCAATGGATTGTAGCACATTTTTTTGCATATATAGCTGTCATCTTTATTTACATTTTTCTGCCACTTATTCTTTGATAATTATTTAACTATTCTGACCCAAATCTTCTTGTTAATCTTTCTTGCAAGGGATCGCTTGATGAGGACTATCTCCAAGGAGGTGGGTGCACCCGAGGTGAGTGGAGGTCGACCTTCTTCTTTTTAGCTGACCAGGAGAGTGCAGGAGAGAAGAACATGGAAGGAGGAGAAGAGAAACCCCTTTAGCATAGCATTTTCTTTGGTGAGAGAGAGATTTATTTTGCAAATAATTTGTAATTAGTTTGGACACTACTCTCTCCACCACACAAGGTAGAGTTCACGGGTGTTTGTTGACCTGGGGGCCTCGTTCCGGATTTTTCGTGTTTTTACCGCCTTTCTTTATTTTGTTTCCCATGATTTGATCTTTCTGCCTTTGTTTTTATTTGTTTTCTGTGAGTGAGCCCTTAGATAGTAGGTTGCTTGACTCGGTAGCTAGGTCCAAAGCCATAATAACACTACATGCACCTAGAGTGATACGTGCTTGGACTTAGTCAAAAATTAATTGTCGATTATTAGGGCTTGACGCCGAGAGAAGTGCTATACAATGCTTGCAGGATCCACTGTGGCGGACACCGATGCACTTCAGAGACCGGACTTTTGGATCTCATTTCTGAGTAATTGGCATTTGGTTCTTCCCGATAATAGCAGCTATTGTTTAGGATGCTTTCTCGCTTTTGCATATCGCCACATAGTGTAATTTTTTCAATTCTGCCTTGCATCCCGCATGGAGAGAGCTGGGAAGCACTGTAAGTAACTCGATCTTTGCAGGCATCATTAATCACTAAGGTGAGATTTCCATCTTAGTGACAACTTGCACGGCTTTTCCGTCCTCTCCCCCTTGTGTTTATACCACTTAGGACATAAAGGAAAAATTACAAAAAAATGTTAGGCAGCTTGCTATGAAAAATACTCAAAAAATAAAAAAACTCAAAAATTAAAAAAAGGAACTACTAAATAAACTTGACCTTAATTAAAATTCGCAATGAACCATTCATTGTTTGGGGCTCATAAAGCCCATATTATTTTCAGGTACACTCCAGACTAAGTTAGGCACGACCCGCTAAGGATAAAAGCCCAAATCCCGATCTGTGGCACCTTCGTTATCACCCGGGTTGGCGGCGTATTGGCGCTTCCATCGTACGTGACTGAGTAGGGCCTAGTCGAGCATAGTGTTCCCACCTTGTGTAGAGCATCCGACTTGGTCTGAAGTACTGAGCGTAGGCCACGCCCTCACGGGTGTGTCTGTCCCATCGTTTTGCATCCGAGTAGGTCCTTGCACGCTCACGGGTGATTCTGTTGCGAGCGAGGACTGAAGTATTGGTTTCGCCTATTGGCTTCATTTCTATTTCTTTGGCTGAGTAGCCACCTAGGAACAAGATCAAGGACCTTTAAGCACGTAGATCACATGTTACAAAGGAGGTGAAACAAGTACATGGCATTTGCCTGACAGTACACATGCTCCTATAGGGTTAGCGTACTTAAGGACTCGTGATAAGATTGCCTGAAAATAATAATAAAATTGAAAAGATAAAAATAGTCTAACTTTCACGGCTTCACATGTGTTGAGTGGGTGAACCTATCCTTGTTTTGGGTTTGTTGAATCAGAATTAAGGTTCAAAGATCACAGTGTGTGCCTTTTTCTCACTTTCTTTGATTCCCTATTTAACTCCCGCTCATTTGGAGCCTTCTACTGTCTTACACTCTCTTTATTTCTTGTTTGTCCTCCGTATCATTCATCCAATCTCGATCTCCTCTTGACCATCGAGATGGTGACACATGGATGGCTTAGTCGAGACCCTGCTAACACCAACATCGATTCCATACGCTCGTCACCTCCAATAATTCAGGACGATTCCCAAGAATCCAGTTCAGACTCTGTGAATCGATCTCCAGACTCCTCGTCTTATCCAATAAACCAGGATCACTCTTGTCCCGAAACCTGCGCATTTTGGATGACAAATGATTTTACTCCATACACACAACCATCCTTAATGAAATTATGTGTTGACCTTAACACAGACCGATTTTCTATTTATGGTGCCTCCATACAAACTGATTATGGCATTAATTCAATTACATATCAAGAGCACAATCTGGAGCCAGAAATCATGATAGAATCAGACTCGGGGTCAGAGAGAGAGAGAGAGATGGCTCCTGAAGAAAAAGGGAAGGGAATACGACCATCATCTCAGCCAGATCATAGTCCGCAACCGAATCAAAATGTAGTGAGCGCACAGATCCTTGCTTCTATTCAAGCAATCCAGCAACATCTCACGGATCAGGCCTTAGCACAGGTCGCCTTCCAAGACATGCTCAATGACTTACGAAGAAGGAGAGACAACGAGGGAGGAGGATTCGAAGAAGATCCCGAAGGTGGAGGCGGTAGAGGCCCAACAGATGAGCCTAGAGCAGAGCGGCCTAAGTTGACTCTCAAAGAAACATACAATCCTGGGGCGGGACAAGTCACTGAATGGGTCCAGATTCTTGCAATCCATGCCCATTTTGAATTAAAGCCTCAACTACTGGCGCTCCTACCCACCTTTTGAGGAAACTCTAACGAATAACCATATATTCATCTACAACAGTTCGTGCGCATCTGTGGCACCACTCATTACCTTGGTATAACTCTTAGGGTAGTCAAGATGACAACATTTCCCTTCAACCTTTGGGATAAGGTCCTTTATTGGACCAACCACTTGGGGAAGATCGTCACCACCTGGGAAGAACTAAAGTCACCCTTCTTGCACAAATACTATCCTCTAGGGCGACTTTATCAGATGTGCACCCGCATAGAAAACTTCACCCAAGACATCCACGAATCTATCCATGAGGCTTGGGAGAGGTTCATTGAGCTACAAGAGAAATGTCCCCATCACGAGATTCCTAGGACCAGCCTGGTCCAACATTTCTTCAGGGGACTCACAAATGAAAGTCAGAAGCTTGTGGACACCGCATGTGGTGGCTCGCATTTTAACAAAGATGAGGACTTCGTCTGGAAAATCTTTGAAGAAATGGCCGAAGGAGAGGCCGCACTATCGTCGTCGCGTGCCTATCAATGCCAGCCACAAATGTTCAAAAACCTGTGCATATGGCAGCATCTCACGAGCCGGACAGGGATGAGAACTCCAATATGAGAATTATTGGGAGCCACCTGTCCAAAGTGGACATCATTGAGAAGTGATCACAGGACCTGGAAAAACTTGTTGTGCTCGAACAAAGGACGAAGAACCTGGACAAACTAGATGAAATCACGAAGCAGCTGGAGCTGCTAGTGAGTACAATCAGCTCCTGCAACTCGGTGTCTGCATCGACCTCCACTCCAGCTGAGATGAAAGAACATGCACTGCCACAACCTCCTCAGCTGAGTCAGCCCCAGTCAGCGGTTCAGCACGTCTACTACGTGCAAGCTCCAAAGCCACCCATTCCGCAGCAATCGCAACAACAACTGGTCATTTACCAGTCAGAGCCCCAATACATTACAGAGCAGTTCTCCCCTCCACCAGTTCTTATTAAGGAGGTGAACGACGTATGGTCAAATGATGCGTAACCCACCTATCCAGGCGGACCTCAACAGGGTCAGGTTGCCAACTCCTGCCAGTTCCCTCAACAATAAGGGGTAGGTTTGTTCAGAACAACCAACAACAACACCAGCAGTCTCCACAATTCCATGACAATTGGAGACAGATTCAGTACCATCAACCGCAATACCGACAATACCAGCAAAACCAGCAACATGTGGTTGTACCCTATCAACAGCACCCTCCTCAACAGTATCAACATCATCACCCTTCTCCTCAATACTATTCCCAGTATCCCAACCAATAGTCTCAGTTCCATCAGCAATACCGGCGTAGCCAGCACGCCGAGGTATCTGGGGCTGCATCTCCTATGAACTCAGCCTTGGACTGCTTGGCCCAGCTTGTCAAGGGCCTTGCAGATCTCAGCCAGAAGTTGGACGATTTCACCGCCACCAAGACCTCCATTCCCGCACAAGTGGAGGCAAACCCCAACAATTTTAAGACTAAAGAGCAGGTAGTCTATGAAGTTCCACTGATCTTACAAAGTCAGATAAACATAATTTGTTTTCATTTAATGTTGTCACTCTCAGGAGTGGTAAGACCTTGCAGCCATCAACCACTTGCAAGGGGAATAATAAAGCAACTACGGGGGAGTCGTTGTCTTCTTCTGCATCAGCCGGACCAGCAACCAGTCCGGGTGAGGAAGAAGAAGGAGAAGCACCACCAAAAATCCTAAAAAAATCAGCAAAATCAAAAAAACAAAAGAAAGGACCAGCAGCAACAACCGAAGCGCCAACCATACAACTTTGGAGGAGACCGCACCTGCAGTCGATCCGATGTCAACCAATGGAGCCTCGCTTGAAGATTTTGGATGCCCGCTGTTCTTGGATGATCCTGCTCATTTTAGTCACGCACATGTACAACCTGATATGGGTACATATTTTGTTATAAATAAGAATACTATTTCCACTAATGCTTCTGATTCTGTAGATATTCCGTTTCCTGATGCAATGAGAAAATCCAAAAAAATTAAAAATATGAAAACTGCCTTCTCTGATCCCGATGTTGTGGAAATAATTCAGAATCTTGTTCTTGAAATGCCTCTTCTCAAAGCCATCAAGTACATGCTGAATATCAAGAAAGGTATGAAGGAAGCATGTACCTCAAAGAGAAAGCCACGAAAAGTTCGTGAAAGAAATATAAATCACATTCTCACCATGACTACAATGAATGCAATCAGCAATCTTCTGACAAAGAAGAAGGACATGGGAGTTCCTCTAGTCAGATGTCAGATGTTTAACCAAGAGTTCGACCGAACTCTACTTGACAGTGGATCCTCATCAATCTAATGCCCACGTCATTTCTCAAGGAATTTGGGTTGGGACCGCTCAAGTCTACAAGAATGATGCTGTAGTTTGCAGACACATCCATTAAACGGCCTCGAATAAGAAGATGTCGTCATCACCATTCATGGAATGCAGTTCCCTGCATACTTCACAGTTCTAGATATGGATACTTCCGCTCCTCTTTTGCATACCCTAATAATCCTTGGACGACCGTTCCTTCGAACGACCGAGGCAGTGGTAAACTATGGCACCAGTTAGCTGACATTCCATTCATATAGTAATAAAGTGACAAGTGAGATGATCCAAGTACCTAAACCTTCAGCATCTACATCAGACGAGAGTGAGCCAGCAGGCCAGTGAACAGAAGATTGTGACTTTTTCACCGAGATCTGCGATACAAATCTGTTCATGGATGATACCGAGACCCAAATTTCCTCCCCATATATGCAGTCTTGGACAGCACAGTCGAGTTCCCAAATGTCATTGAAGATGAGATTTTTGCTGATTTGTCTGATGAATACATTCATGGCCATCATTGAAAGCTTCTGCAAAAAGGATTCAATCATTGAAGAATTTTGTGCAGCACTGCACTCCGAGCCTACAACATCAATGGTGGACACGCTACGGATGAAAGATCCAGCACCATCACCCTATGCAGTAGCAGAAGTCACCACTGAGCTGAATCAATCCCCACCTGAGCTCAAACCACTTCCAGCAAACATGAAGTACGCCTTACTTGTGGGTGCGCCTCACATGTTCCCTATAATCATCAATTCACAACTGACCGAGGAACAAGAATCTCGTTTTCTTAAGGTTCTAGAAAGAAACCGCAAGGCCATAGGTTGGAAAATTTCCGATCTCCATGGGATAAACCCTTCCCTATACTCGCATTACATATGCTTGGAAGAAGACAACAAATCTTCCTGTGAATTCTAGTGCAGATTGAATCCGAACCTTCAGGAGGTTGTGATGAATGAAATCACGAAATGGTGCGATGCGGGATTCTTCTATCCCATCTCCGACTCAAAATGGGTGAGTCCCCTGCATGTTGTGCCCAAGAAGCCAGGAATCACCATGGTCAAGAATGACAAAGGAGAGGAGATCGCAACCAGAGTTCCGATATCATGGCACGTCTATGTAGATTACCATCATCTGAATTTAGCAACCAAGAAAGATCATTTCTCACTTTCCTTTATCGACCAGATTGTCGAAAGACTGGTCGTGAAGGAATATTTCTATTTTTTGGATGGATACTCTGCTTATAATCAAGTTGCCATTGCTCCTGAAGATCAAGAGAAGACAACCTTCACCTGTCAATTTGGGACGTATGCCTTCCGCAGAATGCCATTTGGATTGTGCAACGCTCCAGCGACATTCCAGCGATGCATATTGGCAGTATTTGCAGATATGGTTGGAAGTTTTCTTGAGGTCTTCATGGACGATTTCTTGGTCTACATGGACAGCTTCGATCCGTGTTTATCTTATCTAAACCGAGTTCTGAAAAGATGTTGTGAAGTGAACCTTATGCTCTCGTGGGAGAAAAGTCATTTTATGGTGACAGAAGGTATTGTGCTTGGCCATGTCATCTCAAAGCATGACATGGAGGTAGATCCTATGAAGGTGGAGGTGATTTCAAAACTGGAGTCACCTACAAATTTGAAGCAGGTGAGATCATTCTTAGGGCATGTCAGTTTCTACCGACGATTTATCAAAGATTTTAGTAAAATCACCCTACCCCCGACCGAGCTTCTAGGCACGGAGGCAGATTTTATTGTTGATGACAGAGCCCTCCAGACCTTTACATAGTTGAAAGAAATAATCACTCAGGTCCCTGTCCTTCAACCACTAGATTGGTCTCTACGTTCGAGATCATGACTGATGCCTCTGATTATGCTATTGGGGTAGTTTTAGGACAAAGGAGAGATCATATTCCATTTGCTATCCATTATGCCAGCAGAACTCTTGACGAAGAACAAAGAAACTACACTGTCACTGAAAACGAGCTGCTGGCAGTAGTATTTGCCCTGGAAAAATTCAGATCCCATTTGCTTGGATCCAAGGTCATAGTGTATACAGATCACTCAACCATCAAGTATCTACAAGCCAAGAAGGATGCCAAACCACTGTTGATCAGATGGATCCTTCTACTCCAGGAATCTGATCTGGAAATTCGTGATAAACCTTGAGTTAAAAATGTGGTGGCCGATAACTTGTCAAGATTCCCAGATCCAGACACTCCTAAGCAGAGCCTATTGTCGATTACAGAGACTTTTCCAGATGATGCCATCTTGTCAGTCACCTCACTCCCCTAGTTCAACGATATTGTGAACTATCTTGTATCCAAGAAAACTCCACAAGATTGGCATAAGATGAAAAGAGACAAGTTTTTGTTAGATATCCACTTCTACCAATGGGAGGATCCATATCTCTTTTGTGAGGGTGCTGAATGCATCTGGGGAAGATGCATTCGGCAGGAGGAGGTCCACAATGTCCTCAAGCATTGCCACTCTAGAGAATCAAGAGGACACCACTCTGGAAGAAGGATGGTAGAGAAAGTACTACAATGCGACCTTTGGTGGTCGACTCTATATAAAGATGCAGAAAACTTTGCCAAACATTGTACTGACTGTCAGAGACTATGCGGTACCATTGGAATGAGAGACACATTGCCTGTAAAGTACATTCAGATTTCAGACGTGCTTTTACGCATGGGGCATCGACTTCGTGGGCTCGTTCCCTAACATCCAATGATTTGATTACATTCTACTCACTATCGATTATTTAAGCCCTTGGGTGGAGGATATCCCAACCCGAACAGCTGACAGTCATACTTTCTGCTGATTTCTAAAAGATCACGTCATCACAAGGTTCGGGATCCCCAAAATATTGATATCCGATGGGGGTAGCCACTTCGTAAACAGAGACTTGAAGAAGCTGACACAGGAATTCTGCATTAAACATCGTGTCACCTCTCTGTACCACCTACAGTCCAATGGCCTGGCCGAATGTTCAAATAGGGAGATAAAGACAATATTGCAGAAACTCGTATGCCCTGAGAGGAAGAATTGGTCATAGTTGCTGGACTCAGTACTATGGGCCTATCGGACCGCGTACAAGTCACAGTTAGGAATGTCTCTCTACCGCCTAGTATACGACAAGACATGCGATCTACCTGTGGAACTTATTCACAAATCATTATGGGCAACCAACATCTGTAATTTGGATTCCAAGAATGAAGGACAGAACATAAAGTTGGATCTGAATCAGCTCCTCAAATTCCATGAGTATGCATATGAAATAGCCTAATGTATAAGGAAAAGGTCAAAAAGTGGCATGACAAGCACATACGTAGCAAGACCTTCGAGCCATGATAGAAAGTTTGGTTGTTCAATGCAAAGCTCAAACTATTCCTTGGGAAATTGAAGAGCAAGTGGACATGGTTGTTCATAGTGAAATAGGTGTGTGACAATAGAAGTACCGTCTTATCCAGTCTGCCAGCTGACGCACAACCATTTGTGATTAACGGACAACTGCTGAAGCCATATCTCGAACATGACACATTTCTGTCCGTGATCGATTCAATTCATGTGGTCCACGATGAACAACTCACATCCACAACATCCACTCATGTAGATGAGGCCAACAAAAATATTTTTGAATAATTAATGATTCTCTTCTTTTTTCTTTTCTTCTTTTCATTATATATTATTTGATTCTTCCGAAAAGACGTATTTGTTCCAAACATCATTGCTATACCTAGGATATGCTTCATCCTAAGTACAGGGGGGATAAATACATTCGAGTGCTCATTTCTTGATCCCTCGCCTGTCTCCTCAACCTTTGACATTCTTTCTATACCTAGAGATATTTTACCCTAAGTATAGAGGGAGACATGCCGAGACGTTGAGTTGGTCATTTATTCGTTTCCCACCCGCAAACCTCCCTACATTGGTATACAGACTGCTATACTTAGGATTATTTGATTCTAAGTATAGGGGGACAATCAACTTCTGATTCTTTAGTCTTTGTAGTATAGACTTCTCTATACTTAGTACGAGTTATGTCTTCCTTTCTCTTTGATCTATGAGGACATAGCTCAAGCTAAGTACGGGGGGGGGGGGGGGTCAATATATACTTTGTATATATTTTAGCCATAACTCGTACTTTCGTATTTTCAATAAATATGGCTAAAAAATTGTAAATATATATACACAAATCCATCAAATTATTTAATAAAAATAATGTTTATAATTCCTCAAAATTTTTGTACATACTGATTAATAAATCAGGCGAAAATGCTTTTACAAAATGTTTGGAAATTAGTTTGAAATTCCTTGTGAAAAATCTTTTAAAACTATTTGAAAACTATTTTATAAAATATTTTCAACATTTATAAAGTATTTTATTTATAAAATTTCTTTTCTTTGTATGAAATAAAAATATTTGGAAATTGATTTGCAAATGTTTGGAAAATGGTTGTAAAAATATTTTGAAAAATCTGTATATACTGTTTGAAAAATCTTTGCAAAATGATTTCCAAATGTGTGTAAATGTTTGTAAAAATGATTTGTAAAGATTATTTTGGACTATAGTTTTCCAAAATTTTTGTAAAATCATTTTCAAATAAATTTGAGGAATATACACGTCACTCTAAAATTCTTTATTAAATGTATACATATACTATAAAAATGATTACTTATCCCAGGTAGATTCTTAAACCCTGGCTCTTGTAAATATAAGATGCATCCCTGTGTAATTAATTGTACCTATCTTCTTAGCAAGAATCTTTTGTTTGCAAAAACCACAAAACATTTGCAAAATCAAAATACCAAAAACATTTGTAAAATTTCAGTGTGAAAAAAAATTTGCATTTGCATCATCTTTTCAAAAAAAAACTATAAAAAATTTAAAAGTCTGAAAATTGCATCACAAAAATATTTTCTTGCATTGTACATAGCATGAGCATTTTCGGAATAATCTAGGCAATTGAACAAGTCAAAATAAAGTCTGAAGATTGGAGCTTATTGTAGACTTTAATAGACTTAATTTCAGAAGAACCCATTGAAGACTGGAATTGGCGATACTTCAAGTCACATTGACTTAGTTCTTTAGATTCCATAAAAATATATTCATAGCCAATTCAATGTGCCTAAATAGAACCCTTAATATCATCCGGACGACTATCAAGACAATGGCTTGACTGGAAACCTCGCACCTAACACTTAGCTCAACCTAGATGGACTGTCAAAAAATCTTGGGGTCTAAGTCGGGACGATGCAAGACCGCTTCGTCAATGGTGGCTCAGGAGCCATTCTTGGGGATTGCTGACACCGGTACTCTAACCCACTTCTTCTAATAACAATGATATCTAAAGACAAGAAATGGATTGAAATAATGCTTCGGATAAGGGATGGTCTACCGACGTAACTTTTTCCAAGTACCCAAAACAGTGGGTGGAACAAAAAGATGCTATATCCACCGGGGCACAAACAAGAATGCAGATGTTGTACAAAGTCAAAGAAAACATCCAAAGAAGCCTTCAACCAAAAAAAATCCACAAATATGAGCTTCAAAAAAAGCCTGCTTCTTGGTGAAGATATGGTTACACCGATCGACTTCACGCGGGAACGAAGACTACACTGGTCCATTCCCAATTCTCTTCCCATTCTTCTAACTTCTTATCCCATTCGGTTGTAAAGATCGAAAGTATCTGACCTTAGAAGGAAATATCTGACTCCACAAGGATGAGTTATCAGAAGAGCAAATACCTTGGTGGTTCAATGATTTTGTCTAGGGAGAGCTGAACAATTTCACACACATGGTTATATCATTTCAAGGTAGCAAGAGTATGCGACTGAGAGGATGGTTTTGACCTGGTTGTGAATTTGTCTAGATAATAGGAGTATGGAACCTAAAGGCTGTTGTGTCACAAATCCTAACCTCTAAATGGTTCCAAACACATCATTAATCTAAAAGACTTCCCCGAGCTCCAAACTTTGACATTATTAATACAAATTTAAAATCCGAAAATTATTCCAAGTTATTTCTGTTTCTTTTCTTTATTTTCTTCTCCACACTTATAGGCATAAGTGTTTGCTAGGGACTAGCAAAGGCAAGTATAGGGGGGGAGATGAATCTCCATTTCATCACCCTTATTCTTTCATTTTGGCCTTTAAACCCTAACTAAATGCATGCAAGTATAATTAATTTGTCAACATAAAAGATCATTAATTTGTACAAAATACTGTATGTTTAATCTACTTATCGTCAAAATAAAAGAATAAAGGAAAGAAAAGAAAAAGAGCGAAGTGTCAAGGACACTGAAGTGACCCTAACCTTTGAGACTCAGTCATCATGATAACTTAGTCGACAATGAATAAAGTAGGGGGAGATAGGGTGGCTAATTGTACAGAAAATGCAGAATGAATCACTCTACAAAATAGTCCAATAATTACTTTTTGGGGACCAATTTTATTCTTTATTATTTACACCTCAAATAATGAAACTTTGTACATGAAAGTTGTATATAATAATATATAGAAAAATACAAAATTGATTTCATACAAAATTACTATATAGAATAAAAGTTATACTCTGAATAAATATCCAAAATCCTAACTCCCTAGACCCATATCTCTCAAATAAAAACTCAAAATATATCAAAATCACTTTAATTGTATATAACTTTTAATAAGCTATTTAATGAAGGTAGTTTCATATTTTTTGGAGTTAAGGTGTGAAAGTTAGGTTTTAGACCCCTATTGTATAACTTATCAGTTTAAAATAATCATTTTATTCATTATTTATTATTTTACAATTTTATATTTTTATAATTTTGTAAATATTATTTAAAATATATGTACATATTAAAACATGAATAAAATAGTAAAGAAAACACTAAAATAAAATATGTATAGAAAATACGTAGGTAAAATACTTATACTTATACATATACATTTAATAAACTTATTTATTTAAGTGTATATATTATATCAAAAAATTATAACAAAAATATATTTAGGTATTTAAAACTAAGTTATAATTTTATAAAACAACAAAATGAAATAATAAAATAAAAAATACAAAAAATAAAATACCTACAACGTAGGTAAATATACCTATATATGTACCCAAAAAATAACTTGTAAATAAACTCCTCTAAAAAATAAATAAAAATACGCATGAAATACTACAAAAAATTAGAAACATTTTTCATTCTATAACCTAAAAACAATTAAATCAAATTCTATTTAATATTCATTTTCCCAATGCATTTTTGCTTTGGAATTTCTTGGTTGGTCCTCATGGACCAACCAGGCACGCTCTTTTGTTGACCGCCAATCAACTGTCCGGTCTCCCTTCTGACGCCTGTCAGAAGTCACGAGGCCGCCCTCTTCGTAAATTTCTCCACGCCTCCTCCATCACTCATTACCCTCGAGACTACCACTATCGTGCACCCTCTTCGTCCTAGATCCACACCCTTCCTAGAATCTCCACCTACCCTCGCCCGATCGCACGTAAAATCCCCTCGAAACTCGCACAAAAATCACCTATAAATATATCCTCCTCACCCTTTTTGGCTTTTTGTCCATTATTAGTTGGTTCTTATCCCCTTAAAACCATCAAATCGTGTTCCTCTTAGTGACAGGAAGTGGAGCCGAGGTTCTGTAGCGAGGATGGACCCAAGCGAAGCCAATCCACCACCTCCGACGAACCTCACCGTGAGGTTCTGCCTCTTTGGCCCCCAAGCCAAATTGAGGCCCTTTCTCTGTCTTTTCTCGGTAACTTTGTAGCATAGGTTTTAATTTTGTCATTAGTTCATATTTTAATTAAGTGGATTTAGGTAAAAAGCAAATCTATTGTCGATCTGGAGCTCGAGCTCCAAGTCTGTTTCACAGTGACTTCATCCAAGTTTTGACTCACTTTCACCCCATCTTCGAACCTCTTCTCAATTCCCTCTAAAACCCCCTTGAATCATGCTTGGATTTAAGGATTTCATGCTCCTCCACCACTACCTCGCTGGAGCTCCTCATCCATTCCATTCCCCCCACTATTTGGTTAAATTCCTAGGTAGAGGAGATAACCCTCGCATCGGGAACTTTTTGGTACTCACTTGCGGGCCCTGGAAAGCATTTGGAGCCTTCACGACCACCTGGAGTGACTTCTGGTGCTTTGGTCTCGCAGGAGCATCTTGAGTTCCCTCGCCTGCCTCGATCCCTGCAGCTGCACACAGAGGAAGTCCAACTACCTGTTGGGCTTGTTGGAAGAGTTATTGGACGTTGGAGCACCGAGGAACGAAGGATCAAATTCACCGGTGTCGTGTTCTTGAGTGTTCTTCCAACAACTTTGAGCACCGTTGGATCAAGAACAATTGCCAGTAAAAATCTCCACCATTGGATCATATGAATCGTTGTCTCCTTCACGACCGCACGATCAAACACGTGGCGATTCCTCGACGGTTGGATCATATGCTTAAGTGGTATAATTTCACCGACCCCCTCCGCATTTTTGTATTCGCTATTTAGTTTTGTAAATATTTTATGTAGTTTTAAAACCTTTGGATAAATTACATGTAACCCCTTGAGCATTTCATATATTGCAATTTAGTCCCTACCAGCGTCACATGTTGCCGTACGTGTATCTTGTAAAAATTACATGTAAACCCTCGCAGGTTTTACTAATTATCTTTTAATATATAAAGTTTTAAATATAGAGTTAAAATCTGGGGTGAAATTGCACTATGACCCTCACCTTTATTTATATTTGTAATTATACCCCTGCAAGGCTGGACATTTTTGTGTTTTTTTTCAATTTATTAAAAATAAGGACTGTGCTTCAAAATTAACTAAAAAATAGGAGTAGGTACCTGGATGCATGCTTGATCGACCTATAATTTTACTTTTTCCTTTTATGCCCCTTTTCTATTTCCTAAAATTCAAATAGTGCACGGTCCACCCCTGTTTGCCTTAAAAAACAAAAAAAATTATAAAATTATAGGTCGATCAAGCATGCATCTAAAAAAGCCAAAAAATTATAAAATTACTTCGAAAAATCCCCCAAAAATATATTATGCTTCTTTAAGTATTATTAAGCTTCAGCTCAAAAATCACTAAACATAGAAAAGAAAATGCTTAAAAATTGAAAAACCCTCAAAACCTTTATAAAAAATTGTAAAATCCCCAAAATTCTAAAAATAGTGATTTCTATTGTATATTTTCTTTATATTATTATCTTTATATTAAAATTAATTTGGAGAAATTTTGTGATTTTTTGCTATTTTTTATCTCCATTTATATTCGACCTTGCCTTTTATCCCTGTTTTAGCGTATTTTCCACTCTAAAAAGATATAAAAATAGCAAAAATCCTTAAAAAATCAAAATAATAGTTAAAAGTATTTAAAACCCAAAAAGATTTCATTTCTTTTATTTTGATTGTTTTTATTAATATTTATATCTATATTAGTATACATTGTATATATACTCTTATATATCTATATTGTATTTATAAAGAGAAAAAGACATTTAAAAATATAAAATATAAAAAAAGGAAAAATATAAAAACAGAAAATTAAAAAATATGAAAATTTAAAGTCAAAAATATTTTTTAGTTGATTAAAAACTCACATTTTTTGATAAACATTGTGCATAGTTAAACATACATATACACCTATATTATTTATTTATAAGTAATATATAGTGCTACATCGTGTGTTCTCTGTATTCGACACCTACTCTGCTTGTCACTATACACATTTTATTGAAGGGTTTAGAATAAAATTTGATCCACACTGTCTTTATTGCCTAATATTTAATTGTGGGTTGATTGTTGAACTAGATCGGGTTTCTGAGCAATCACCACACCGATTGGATATCTCGCCTTGTGAGATTTCTAGACCCTCACAGAGAAAATCGTTGTTTCAACTACCAGCCACGCGTCCTTGAATGTCGTATTGCAACCACTGGAACAACATCGGGGCACAGTCAGACTTTGTGTCTGCCCAACCAATGTAACTGTTGGGGTCATGATCGTCTAGTCATCTACTCGGGGAACCAATAGTGCATGCACATCCCTTGCGGTTGCTATCTGAAACTACCCCATGCAACATGGGAACTCCATCGGTGTGCAAAACGTCAACACTGGAACAGATATCCGCAGAGACACACAAAGCACATGGGGACTACATCCGTGGTAAAATAGACATCTCGATCTTTATAATCATTATCATATCATTTTCACCATCACCTCAAAGATCTCAAAGTAATGCAGATCGTATAGATTAATTTATCCAATAATGGAAAGAAATTGCGACGATAATCCACCCAGATCAATGCTAAATATTAACATGCTATTAGATGAAGTAGATAAACTTGATGGTGTAAAGTGATAGTCTTCTGAATTTTGATGATAATTATACCTTTGATTATATGCACACGAAGTTAATTAAACCCCTACATTATAATCCTACATGATAGATCAATTTAATCACCATTTCTTTTTCCCCCACCCCCACTCACACCTCGTTCCCCATATCACAATCATATCAGTCACTACCCGAACATGTAATTTCAAGAGAGGTTAACATAGTTGCAGAAATAGAAAAAGATACCATCTTAAGCACAAGAAATAAAGCATAAGTAATTTTAGCATCATAAACATAAAAAACATTTAAAAATTGCATACTGAGAAGAGAAAAATTAGCGTGCAGTTTGCTGTGTGTGTATGTATATATATAGGGAAAAAGGAATACGCTCTCTTGGTGTAGCTTACTTACATGCTCCCACCCCTTTTCCTCTGTATTTTTTTATTTTTCTGAAATGAAACCTATTGAAATCTCGATCACAATATATTACAATGTTCTCGTTAAAAATTTGACTTAATTCGAGAATTTTACCCCCTCCATCAAGACTGTCAAATTTTAACGGTCTCAGAATGGCTGAAATTGACCCCCTTCAGATGGAGGGCATAGGAGTCTCTGTTTCTGACGAAATTGGAATGATATGTTATGAGGATATAATGATGGATATACATATTTTCATTTTCCAAAAAAAAAGGAAGATGGGGGTGGGAATAACCAATTAGCTACACCCAGAGTGTAGCCTCATTTAACTCTCATATATATATATAATTGGATAGTATATAGAGGCTTTGAGACTATGATCCCAAATGCATGACAACATTAATCAACTTCATCACCAACCGCAAGCTAGTTGGATACAACAACAACCCATCACCAACATCAAGCTAGTTGGATATAACATCAACCACGACTCTCTCTCTCTCTCTCTCTCTCTCTCTGTAAGAGAAGCTACATCGGGGGATGCAGCCAACTAGCTATACCCGCCATTTTTATTATTGGTTTTTTTTATTTTTTCTTAAGGAAACCTATGGGGATTTACTTAGTTTATTGAGTGGAATATGTGTTTCAAAATTCATGTGAATAAACATTCCTAACATGCCTATCTACATAGGGTCAATTTCAGCAATTCTCAGACCATTAAAATGTGACAGTCTTGATAGAGATGATAGAAGTGTCAAATTTAGTTGAATTTGGCAAGAGATCATAGTGATATATGGTGATTTAAATCCTCCTAGGTGTCATTTCAAAAATACAAAAAATCAATGGAAAAAATGGTCGGATGCAGCTAGTTAGCTACACCCACAGGTACAACTTCCCCAACCCCTATATATATCCTACTAAAAATATTATCTATTTTATATTCCATTTATCACCCATTCATTAAAGTATAATCTACCCCTTTTTTGTATATATCAGAAATATTTGCAGGTTCTTATAGAGCATCAAAGCTGAAATGCGAGATGGTAGTTTAAAGCATCAAAGCCGAAATGCAGGCCACTAATTTAACTCTGACGTTGCGAGGGATGTGCACCATTGATCTTGGAACTGCTGTGCCACTGATTTTGTTGATTTGTTCTTCTCTATCATTGCATTGGGTGTTTTTCCTAGTCTGTGGTGATGCCATTGATTTAGTATGGTCAAATTTCCCTATATATAGGGGAATTATCCAATGGGCCCTGTGCCCATTAGAGGTGTAATGAGAAAATTCGTTTTTTACTAATATTTTCTATCATTTTGAGTTCAATGCTTATTTATTTACAATTGTTATATCATATTCTTACTAATAGTAACTATTTTCATATAAAGAAACACTTAGGTGCCGTTCGGGTAGGGGAGTAAACCCCCGTTACCCCATTCTTTCTCTTTCCAAGTGGGTCCCACATTTTTCCTTTTTAAAAATATTAAATAAATTAATTTTATCCCATCTATTCCATCAAAAATTAATATATTATATCATCATATCATATAAAAATTATAAACTACTCCACTTCTACTCACCTTTTCAAACTCCAATACAATCACATCGCAATAACTACTCACTTTTTCAAACTTCAATACAATCATATCACAATAAACCCACTTCTAACCCACCCTCAGTTTAAAACTCTATCCAAACACCAAAACCCCAAAATGGGTTACCTACAACCACTTTAACCCACCTAAACCCACTATCCAAACACACCCAAGAAATGGTCATTAGTAAGAATAAAAATGACACTAGTAATACGAATAATAATACAATCATTTTGTATGAATTTAAGTTATTTTTCTAAAAAATAGTTACTAGTAGTAAGCATATAATATTACAATTGTAAATAAATAAGCATTGAACTCAAAATGATAGAAAAATATTAGTAAAAAATGAGTGTGCTCATTACACCTCTAATGAGCACATGGCTCATTGGATAATTTCCCTATATACATATATACATATACATATACATATATACATACATACATACATACATACATACATACATATATATATATATATATATATATATATATATAGACACACATACACACTCACACATGGCTTATCCAGTGAGTCCTGTGCCCATTAACGTTTCGATGAGCACCCATTCAGGACCATACACATGTATTAGCAATAACTATTTTTCTAATTATAGGCTACCACATATTTAAAAAAAATCCTATATTTCCTATTATACAACATCCTTAAAAATTGGAAGACGGTTTTGGAAATAAATGATTCAAATAAATGATTCTACGCGGATGATTAAGGATTCAAACACTATGATAGTAATAAATATAATTTAATCAAGTAAATGCTTGTTGTGAGATCGGTAATATCAAGACAATGACCGGTAATTTACATCCAAATAGTTACATTGTACAGAATTTAGTAATATGTATAAAATGGTCAAGTAAATATGTGTTGTGAAATCATTAATAGCATAACAAATGATTAGTAATACCATTGTGTATGTAATGTGCATTGCATTAACAAATAGTTACTTTCTTACTTGAGCAATGCCCATGACTTACTGACCATTACTTTGTTATTACAGATCTCATAGTAGCTATTACTTGAGAATCGTACACATATTACTGAACATGTGATATAAGACATAGATATATACATTACTGATCACAAATAATAATTTACTTGATAACTGTATATATATTACTTGAGTGTCATCTCTAAATTATTGAATTCTATTCAAAGTAATAAAACATATGGAAATTACTAACCATTTGTTATTGTTTTACTGACTTCACAACAAGCACTTACTTGTCCATTGTGTATATATTACTGAATTATGCACCATGTAATAAAATGAATGTAAATTACTGACCGTTGTTTGGATATTACTGATCTCGCAACAACCATTTACATGATTATTGTCTCTAAATTACTGAATTCTATTCAAAGTAATAATACATATAGAAATTACCGACCATTTGTTATGGTTTTACTGACCACAACAAGCACTTACTTGACCAATGTATATATATTACTGAATTCTACACCATATAATAAAATCAATGTAAATTACTGACCTTGTTTGGATATTACTGATCTCGCAATAATCATTTACTTGATTATTGTATATATATTACTGACCTGAGTATTTGGATCTCGATTTTCTGCAAGAAATCATCGATTAGAATGTTTTCTTTCCAAAACGCTCTTCCTATTTTTCAGGACGCGATATAATTGGAATACCACTTATTGTTAAATTGCTTTGCATATTAATCTCCTTCCAAAAACAACATCCTTCGAAATAGGTAACCACTCAATTGGTAATACACATGTGTGGCCTACAAATTGTGCTCACCGAAACGCTAATGAGCCCTGTGTGCATTGGATAAAAATGCTATATATATGAGTGATCTTGTGAGAGCAAAAAATTGTGAGAGCATGAGAGCATGCATTCTGAACCACTAGATTCTGTCTTCTCTCTCCTGGTTGAATCTAGTGGTCCAGAATGGATGCTCTCATGCTCTCACAGGTTTTGAGTCTCACAGGATCACTCCTCTATATATATATGGGGTTAAATGGGGCTACCCTTTAAGGGGAGCTAACTTGGCTCCTCCCTTCCCATTTTTCTCATTTTTTTTGAAAATTTCTTCCATGAAATTTCATCACTATATCTCTCTATTATGTCACTCAAATTTGGTGCGAAACAGAAACTCCTACGACCTCCATGCAGACAGTCATTTTTTAACGGTAATAGAATTGCTAAAATCTACCCCGTCTAGAAGGATGCCGTAGGAATCTCTGTTTCGCACGAAATTTGAATGACATAATATATATATATATATATATATATATATATATTGATGAAAATTCATGGAAGCAATTTTCAAAAAAATGGGGAAAATGAGGCGGGGGGAACCAATTAGCTCCCTCCAAGTTGGCAAGCACATTTAACCCATATATATGGAAAAAATGGAGCTACCCCCTAGGAGCAGCCAACATGTCTATCCCCACCCTATTTTTCACAATTTTTTTTATTTTTTTGAAAAAAAATCACCATGTATATTCATCCCTATATCCCTCCTATATGTCATTCAAATTTCGTCAGAAATAGATACTCCTACGGCCTCCATCCAAACAGTCATTTCTTAACGATCGTAGGATTTTTAAATCGACCCTATCTGGATGGAGGCCATAGGAGTCTCTGATCTGACGAAATTCGAATGACATATAGGAGGGATATATGGATGAATACACATGATGATATTTAAAAAAAATGAAAAAAATTTGACAAAAAATAGGGCAGGGCAGCCATGTTGGCTGCCCCCAGGGGACAACCCCATAATGCCCTATATATATGAGAAGTAATCTTGTGAGAGCAAAAAACCGTGAGAGCAGTCATTCCGGACTACTAGATTCTATCTTCCTCTCCTGGTTGAATCTAGCGGTCCAGAATGACTGCTCTAATGCTCTCACAGTTTTTCGCTCTCAGAGGATCACTCCTCATACACACACATATACATATAGACACACACACACACACACACATATACATATACATATACATATACATATACATGCATACATATACATACATATATATGCATGGGTTGATCCTATGAGCCAAAATCTGTGAAAGCATGAGAGGAATGATTCTGGACCATTAGATTCCGTCATCTCTCTCCTCATTGATTGTAGGAGGAGAGAGAATAGCAGGATCTAGTGGTCCAGATTCACCGCTCTCATGCTCTCACAGATTTTGGCTTTCACAGGATCAACCCTCATATATATATAGGTGATAACTCGGTGAATTCACACGAGGGTCACCATAAATAATATGTATAAGGTGTCGCTGAGGCGACCGCTCGCAGAATACCAGTGTTAGTCAACAATTAACCCACAATAAAAAAATGAAGAAATTAAGTCCAAAAAGAAGTGTGAATTAATCTTTATTACTCTACCACAAAATGTACATTGACTAAGTATGTAGAGGTCGAACCACAGAGATCAATACAAAATGCAATAGCCTAAGATGTGCATGTACCACAGAGTCATCCATGTGTGAAGCCTATTTTTGTGGGTTTTTATTTTTTTATATTTTTTTAATTTTTATTTTAATAATATAATTAGGTAATATATACATATATATATTTTATAGAATATAAATATATTAATGTTTATATATATACCCATAGAGGGTGAGTATATAGGATATAATACATATATTAGATATATATATATATATATATTTTAATTTTAGAAGTTTAGACATTTATACATATGTATGTATATATAGATATATGTATAAATATTTTTTTTAAATAGAGGAATATATATATATATATATACAAGGGGTAGAGAGGAGTGATAAAATATTTATAAAAATATATAAAAACACTCAAAAATATAGAAATAAAATCTTTTTGGATTTTCATAATTTTTTACTTTTTTGGTGATTTTTGGGTTTTTTTTTAAATTGCTTTTGGTATTTTTAAATGTTGAAATAAAGGAAAACAATGAAATAGGTACTGGCTGTAAGTAAAATAGGAATAAAAAATGGCAAACATCCACAAAATTTTTCCACACTATTTTTCAAATACAGATAATAAAATATAGAAGAAATATGGACCGAGTTTATATTTTCCTGAGTTTTCATTGATTTTATATATTTTTTAAGTTTTTGTGTATTTTTGAATTTTTAAGGTTTTTCTTTTGAGATTTTCAGGGATTTTTGGACTGACACTAAAATAGTTCAAAATACATACTAGGGAATTTTTTTTTGGAATTTTTCGAGGTCTTTTAACATTTTTTGGTATTTTGTAAGTTAGACAGTGAATAAAAGGCATGTTTTTGATTTTTAATAAATGCGAAAATGCAACAAAATTAAAATCCAAAAATATGGCGTGCAAGGGTACACTAACATGAGCTTATATCCATTTTTGCAAAATTTTTCAAGTTAATATGAGGCAAAAAATAAATGGACAAAGCAAACAACAATATATGGCCTAGCAGGGGCATTTTTGCAATTAAAATATTTCTCAGGGGTATCCATGCAAAAAGTACAACAGAAATAAACATTTACTTTTATTTTCGGGGCCATTTCACAATTAATAAAACCCGACGGGGTTTAAGTGCAAAAATCACGCGCCTCACGTGGGTGCTGCACGTGAGGCGCGGAGGGATTAATATGTAAATACATAAACTACAGGGGCCTTCCTTAAATTTTACAATTTATTTACAACGGGGATTTTTATTTATAGCATTAAAAGATAAATACAAAAAGCGGGGGGAGGTGTCTAAAATTTACCCCCAACAGGCGCGCGATCCAACTATGATGGGCGCACCACTTATCCACGTGTCGAGCCCTCGAAGCCCGATACCCCTTCGACGATCTGCAGCCGAGATTGCATCTGAAGTCTGATCGCACGGCCCAGGCATCTGCTACATGGACGACCCTGATTAGATCTGGGGCCGTCTCCTTCATCCGACGGTAACTGCTGCTCGCGAAGAACAGGGAAGAACAACTGGCTTCCCTGGCTTCGATCGTTGATTTCTCCGCCTCCAGGCACTCCAGGTTGCTGACGATGGGTTCCAAGCGTCCGGCGAGGTGGCGCGCACCGTCCGAGGTACTCTAGAAGCCCCAAGACCCCCTAGATCGATTGAACGAGCTCGGAGAAGAAAGGGGGGTCCTGGAACCTCGCAGGGAATTGAATCGAGCCCCAGGTGGCTCCGTTCAGCTTCAGACCTGCACCAAAAGAATGAGGGGCTCGAGGGGGTTCTCCTCGACCAGGGGTTAAGGCTAAAGGGATAAGGAATGAACGTGGGTGGTGAGGTCCGGCGAAGTGGAGGAGGTGGACCTCGATTCGCAGAGCTGGCGAGGCTCTGGTTGATCTGACGAGTGGGTTAAGCGAGGAACGCGTAGGGAATCGAAATGAGATGAAGCGGGGGGTCGATTCGTGTGTCAATCAGGGTAGAGAGGTTCGCTGGAGCTGAACTCCGGCGAACTTCTATCTGGGTCTAATCGAGCACCTAAGGTCCTACTAATTATTCTAAAGGCTAGATTAAAGATTAAGAACTAAAACTAAGCTAAGAACGAGATAAAAATAGCTCTTATACCTGGTGGTCGACCAGGGAGCAGGACCTCCGGCGAGCGGCGGCATGGGCAATTCCTTCGACTCCTCCGACCGTCTGAGACTGCCAGGAGCACCCCCCTGTCACGAGGATCCTCCACGGGCTGGAATTGAGGGTGGAAAGCGACTGAAGGGAGACCAAAATGGGAGAGGAGGTCGAAGGATTTATTTATAGACATGTATATGGACCCTTATTGACCGGGGCACCACAAAAAATCGGTAGGTTAGATGGCCGATCTGGGTTGGTGGCGGTGATGTACAATGATCGGAGATCATTTTGTCAGAAGACATCGATGGCCAACGATGGACGAGTCGAGCGGGAAAAAGGGAGGAAAACAGGGGACTTGATGGTTCTGACGGGAGTCAGAGGCGCAGGGGGAGTTGACCAGAGGTCAACAGTCCCTGGCCTCTGATTGGCCCACGCCAGACCAAACTTGACCCATTTATTACACGTAGCAAATGAATTAATTAGAATTTATTTATAAAATAAAAAATGCTTAGTAATTAATGTAGTATTTATTTACGATTTTTATTTATTTTTTTGAGGTGTTTTATTACGGGTTTATTTTAATAATGTATTTATAAGTATGTTTTTATGTAGTTATTTTTATTATGTTTATTTTTATTTTATTATTTTATTTTATTATTTTATAAATTTATATTTTATTTTTGTGAGTATAAAGGTATTTTTATTTATTTTTTATGAGTTTATTTTCATTTTAAAATAAATAGGGGTAGGTATATGTAGGTATAATTATAGGTCTTTTACCTATATATTGTACATACTTTATTTGTTTAATGTATTTTCTTGATTTTTATTTTGGATTTACATTTTTAATGAGTTATATGTAATATTTACATTATTATAAAAATATAAAAGAAGAAAATAATTAAAGAATGTTTTCCCCTTTTATTTATGTGCATACTTGGTCATAGGTATTTTGCCTATTAACTTGCATAAGCTTATTTTATTTTATTAAGTCTTTTTAGTTTTATTCTAATTTTAGGATATACGTGTATTATATACAGTATTTACAAAATTCTAAAAATATAATTTGATAAAAATAATAGACAAGGAATATCTTGAATATTTTAATCAGGCAGGCTGCACAATGGGGTCCAAGAACTTAACTTTTGCAGATGGACTCCAAAAATTATGAAACCAATTTTATTAAATGGTTCTTGGAAAGCTATATACAATTAAAGGTGAGTTTGGGTGAATTGGAGTTTTTATTTGCAAGATATGGGTCTGTGAAGTTGAGTTTTTGGCTTTTTATTCTGTGTATAAAATGCACACTGAGTCTTATTTTTACACAAACTCAATTTTGTATTTTTATTTACATTATTATCTCCAACTTTCATGAACAAAGTTTCTTTATTGCTGAATAAATAATTATGTACAAAATAGGTGTCAAAATTGCATAAATAAATGCATGAATAAATGAGGTATTTATTGTACACTGGCCCTTATCTCCCCCTACTTTATTCCTTGTCGACCAATTCCCTGCTGGCCTTGGTCTCGGGGTTAGGGTCATAAAATATCTTCAATATTTTATTCCTTTTTCTTTTCTTCTCTTTATTCTATAATTTTGGCATTAAACACCTTATTTAATGTGTAATTAATACAATGAATGATGAATGCTATTATGTACAATTTGATGCTCTTTACATGCATTTGCTGGGGTTTTTGAGTCCAAAATGATAGAATAAAGGTGATGAAATGGAGATTCATCACCCCCCTATACTTGCCTTTGCTAGTCCCTAGCAAACACTTATGCAACAAGTACAAAAAATAAAGAAAAGAAAAAGGACAATCAAAGAAGGATAGAGTGAATAGGGGTGCTTTCAGTGCAATGCATGTCTTTATAAAATCTGAATTTGGAGCTCCTGTCAGACCTTGGATGTAGATGTGTGTGGAACCTAGTCGGGAACCAGCTCTAAAATACAACAACCTTCGATAGTCACAGAACTCGGTTCAACCACCTCAATAGCCTGGTCAGAACTGGTCTACATCATACGCAAACCCTTATAACTATGAAGTTGACTTGTACAGTGTAAGTGATGGTGGCTCTCCCCAACTGAAATGATAAAGGAACTGACTTCTCCAGAATGACAACCCAATGATTCCCCAATCCAACAGCTCTTTCCTCGAGGAGCAGGGTATTCCCTTCTAAGTTCAAGTGACAACCAGCTCAAGAGAAGGGGGTGAAGAGAAGAATGGACGGTAGCCAGTGTAGCTACCTATCCTGGGATGCAAGACCAGTGTAGTCAAGTCATGCAGCTGCAGGCTCACATATTTGACTTTGGAACTCAAGCTTGCTTATTGACTTTACAACATATGTACATACTTTGCAGGCATTTTATTTTTGTACAGGCCTGACCATTTTTTTAATACTATGCACATCAGCATTTACATAAGGAGTTTTTTCTCTTCAGCCAGTAGACTATCCCTGTTTTGAAGCTTTATCGCAACCCACAATCTCCTGTCTTTAGACCTCATTGCTATTGGACCATGTTGGGGTGCACTTCCCTCCCTAGACGAGGACGAATGTTTCCACCCGTGTGCGTCTTAGACTGGCAAATCCAACCCCCTCACCACTCCAACTGAGTCGAGCCAGGTGAAAGGTGCAAGTGTCCAAGTTAGGTCACGGTCGGCAAGAGTCATGCGTGTGTCTCGAAAAGTTCTAGTTAGTCAGTTGAGGCGACTTGAACCCAGCCCTGATTTCTCAAAGAATTAAGTCTGCATAGACCTGAAGTACCTTAAACCTAGTTCCCGAAAGGCTCCAGTACAGTTAGGTGCGGTAAGGTCTAACCAAGCTCCAATTTGAGACTTTATTGGACTGATTCAATCATCAAGCTCACTCAAAAAGAATATGAATGGTATGCTTATGCTATGCACAATGAATGATGCAATTTTTCACAAAGGATTTAAAAGAATCAAAGAATCTTTTTATACAAAGAAATTTTTGCAACTAAAAACTTGACACATACAAAAAGGTACATACAATTATTTACACAGGCGGGCCGCTTTATTTACAAAAGGTATGGATTTTCAAAGACTTTACATGTTTTAATGGCGTACTTTAATTAGCTTGTACAGAAAGAATTTTATGCATTTTATTTCTGATTTACAAGTCTTTGTAGTAATGCTCTTATTCTTCAGCTCTAGTTTTGAAAATAATTTTGCAAACTATAGTACACGATAATTTTTGCAATCATTTACACACATTTGAAAACTATTTTTGCCAAGATTTTTCACACTATATGTACATTTTTCACAATAGTTTTGACAAGCAATTTTCAAAACATTTGCACATAGGTTTTTCAAATCCTTTCTTTCACACAAAGAAAAGTTTTTGCAATCCAAACAGTTTCACACAGGTTGAAAACATTTCACCGCAAATTTTTCAAAACAGGTCACACTACTTTTCAAATCATACTGTATAGGTATCTAGCCTGATTTATTAATCAGTATATACAAAAGAAGAAAACTGTATTTGTTGTATAGTATGGTTTTGGCTCTTATAAGCTTTATTTGGGATTATGCTTATTTTTGTATAAGAGATTTTTGTGCAGACTCCTCAGACTTATTCAAGAATCATTTTCACAAGAGTTCTGAAAACTTTAGTCCAAAATAATTTTGCAAACATGTACACGTATTTGAAAATGATTTTACAAAGGTTTTACACAGCATAGATAGGTTTTTCAAAACAATTTTGACAATCAAGTTTTTATAATCATTTGCACAATGATTTTCACACATTTTGATTTCACGCAAAGAAAATAAATTTTACACACAAAACTAATTTTCTCAAAGGTTGAATACTTGTACACACTATTTTCAAACAATTTTCACAAGGTTTTTCAAAGAAAACTTTCTTTCACAAAACATTTTTCCTGACTTAATAATTAGTATAAGTACAAAGAGCCTGAGGAGCTCACAATCATCTTTTATTATTTTAGAGTTACTTATTGCCTTATATTTTATATTGGGGTGATATATTTTATTTTTCAGTATGAGTTATGGCTTATAGTATATACATGGTATATACGACCCCCCTATACTTAGTTTGAGCTATGTCCTCATAGGTCGAAAGGAAAAGCAAAGACATAACTCGTACTGAGTATAGACAGATCTAAAGAATCCATATGAATGAAATTAATGAATGAGAAGTTGACCGTCCCCCCTATACTTAGGACGTCCTAAGTATAGAAAACTGTCTACAAGGGCGGCACCTTTTAGATAGAAAAAGAAAATAGAAAAGGAAAAGAAGAAAAGAAGAAAATCAGATAAACAGTGGTTGGAGTACATCGTCTAAATCTTCTGATGCTGCAGCAGTTGTGGAGATGTCATCATGTTGCACGAGCTGGATAGAGTCAACAACGGCCAAGAATGCATCTGGTTCTAAGTAAGGCTTCAGGAGTTGGCCGTTGACGATGAAGGGCTGTGCGTCAGGGGACAATTCTGATATTGAAATACTTCCATTGTCACGCACTTCACAAACTCGAAATGGCCCTGTCCACTTACTCTTTAATTTACCCGGGAAGATCCGCAACTTTGCATCAAATAACCACACTTTCTGTCCAACATCGAAGGTCTTTCGTCTGATGTGCCGGTCATGCCAGCGTTTCACCTTCTCCTTGTACATCAAGGTGTTATCGTATGCATAATCTCGGAATTCCAAGAGCCTGTTCAGATCGTCTTTTCTCTTCTGACCACTTTTGTGTGAGTCCAAATTGCAACTGTTGATTGCCCAAAGAGACTTGTGAATTAATTCCATGGGCAGATGGCACAACTTTCCATATACAAGACGATAGGGAGACATGCCCAGGGAGACTTGTAGGCGGTTCGGTAAGCCCATAGGACTGAGTCCAAGAGTTGAGACCAGTCTTTTCTGTTTGGCCTAATAAGTTTCTGCATTATAGTCTTGATTTCTCTGTTTGATAACTCCACCATACCATTGGTCTGAGGATGATAAGGAGATGTGACACGATGATCGATGCCGTACTCCTTCGTTAACTTCTTGACCACTTTGTTAATGAAGTGGCTACCCCCGTCTGATATGAGAATTTTCGGTATCCTGAACCGTGAAATGATGTTCTTCTTCAGGAGCTGACAGACTGTTCGGCTGTCTGCGGCTCGTGCATGGATTGCCTCAACCCAACGATTCACGTAATCGACGGCAAGAAGGATGTACTCAAAACCTTGTCTGTTAGGGAAAGGTCCCTTGAAGTCAATGCTCCAAGCATCAAAAACGTCTGCTATCTGAATGATTTTCAGGGGCATTGAATCTTTGGCAATAAGTGTACCTTTCAATCTTTGACAGTCAATACATCTTTTGACAAACTCTGCCACATCCTTGAATAAAGTGGGCCACCAGAAGCCACACTGAAGTACTTTGGTCACCGTACGATCTCCAGAGTGATGTCCACCAGATTCGAGCGAATGACAATGCTCGAAGATACTAGATTGCTCCGTCTGAGGGATGCACTTGCACCAAATGCAATCTGCTCCTTCCCTGAATAAAAGAGGATCCTCCCACTGGTAGAATCAGATGGTCGACATGAATTTGTTCTTCTGATTTTTCGTCCAATCCACTAGAAGCGAGGTAGTTGACTATGTCAGCATACCAAGGAAGAGAATCCGCTGCTAAGATGGCTTCGTCAGGAAAGGTCTCTGTGATAGGTGCACTGTTCAGAGGAGGCTCATGTTGTTCAATTCTGGAGAGATGATCTGCTACCACATTCTGAACTCCAGGCTTGTCCTTGATTTCTAGATCAAATTCCTGGAGGAGAAGGATCCAACGAATCAGTCTCGGCTTGGCATCCTTCTTCTGCTGGAGGTACCAGATAGCAGAGTGGTCTGTGAAAATTGTGACTTTCGATCCAAGCAAATAGGATCTGAACTTCTCGAGGGTGAAAACCAGAACCAGCAATTCTTTCTCTGTCACAGTATAATTTCTTTGTGTTTCATCTAATGTTCTGCTGGCATAGTGAATGGCATATGGCGCTTTGTCTTTCCTCTGTCCAAGAATAGCCCCGACTGCAAAGTCTGACGCATCGGTCATTATCTCAAAAGGAAGAGTCCAGTCGGGCGGCTGTAAGATTGGAGCCTGAGTGATAAGCTCCTTCAGCTGGTTGAAAGCAAGGAGAACTGGCTGATCAACAATAAACTCTGTTTCCTTGCATAAAAGCTCTGTCAGAGGTCGGGCGATGCGGCTGAAATCCTTGATGAATCGCCTGTAGAATCTTACATGCCCCAGGAATGACCTCACATTCTTCACTGACTGAGGTGGCTGGAGATTTGAAATAACATCCACCTTCGCTGGGTCGACTTCCATGCCACGTTTGGAAACGACGTGGCCCGGCACAATGCCTTCAATGACCATAAAGTGGCTCTTTTCCCATGAAAGCACTAAATTGACTTCCCAGCATTTCTGAAGCACTCTGTCTAGGTGCTCAAGACAAGAATCGAAACAATCACCATAGACAGAGAAGTCGTCCATAAACACCTCGAGAAAACTTCTACCATCTCGGCGAAAACTGCTAACATGCATCTTTGGAAGGTTGCAGGTGCGTCGCATAATCCAAAGGGCATTCTCTTGAAGGCGTAGGTGCCGAACAGGCAAGTGAAGGTAGTCTTCTCTTGATCCTCAGGAGCGATCACCACTTGGTTGTACCCGGAGTACCCATCCAGAAAGCAGAAGAACTCTTTGCCTGCTAGTCTTTCGAGAACTTGATCAATGAATGGCAAGGGGAAGTGGTCCTTCTTAGTTGCTGTATTAAGTCGGCGGTAGTCAACACACACCCGCCAGGATGTTGGTACCCGATTGGAAATTTCCTCTCCTTTGTCATTTGTTACCACGGTAAGCCCGGATTTCTTTGGAACTACATGCAGTGGGCTTACCCATTATGAGTCGGAGATGGGATAGATGAATCCTGCATCACACCATTTTGTTATCTACTTCATGATGACATCCCGAACGTTAGGGTTCAGCCTTCGTTGGAATTCGCGGGACGACTTGGCATCTTCTTCTAGATAGATGTGGTGTGAACACAAGGCTGGATTTATCCCTCGGAGATCTGATACGCTCCAACCAAGTGCCTTGCAGTTCTTTTCCTAGAACCTCGAGAAGACGAGATTCCTGATCCGGATTCAGCCTGCTGCTGATGATGACCGGATACATTTGTTCTTCACCCGCAAGGAAAGCATACTTCAGGCCTGCAGGAAGTGGCTTGATTTCTGGTTTTGACCTGTCCACTTTATCTGTCACTTCAGAGACTATGCTGGTGGTGGGATGAACTTCCTTGAAGTTGCCACCATCCTCATCATGTTGTTGAGATCCTGGTGATGTGCCGAACGGGTCTGCGCTAAGCTGATCGTGTTCGGTCTGGAGTGACTGCTCGAAGAGATGCGCCTGCATCTGAGAATCTGTCTCCCATGAATCGTCGGAGCATACGCTGACTGCGCTTTCCGAGTCCTCCTCAAGAGTGAGGATTTCTCGGGTCCATGGATCGTCCAATGACAAGCATGAGACTCTGATCTCTGCAATAAAATCACAGTCTGCTTCGGATGCTGCCTGGACGAAGGAATGGTCTGCCAAGGATGATAGGGGTCTGGAGCAGGGGTGCAGGCGAGTCCATATCAAGGACTACAAAGTCAGTTGGGAATTTCATTTCCTGCACTTTAACTATGACGTCTTCCAAAAGACCTCGGGGTCGCTTGACGGATCGGTCAGCGAACTGAAGGATCATGCGTGTCTGCTTGAGCGGACCCAGCCCAAATTCTTACATTATGGATGAGGGCAGAAGGTTGATGGAAGACCCAATGTCAAGGAGAGTGCGCTCGAAGACCTGGTCAAAAATCTCACAACTGATCAGAGGTGCTCCTGTGTCTTGCTTTTTCTGCGGGAGGTTATTGATAGCTGCTACCGTGGCCAAGGTGAGGACATGCTTCTCAACTTGCTGGTGTCTGTTCTTTCTTGATGGGCGACGCTTGCTGGTACATACCTCCTTGAGTCCTTTCTTTACAGCTGGCATGTACTCCACGGCTTTCAACAAAGGAATCTCAACAGTCAACTTATCTAATATTTCCACAACACCTGGATCAGACAATGCCTTTTTTCGTTTTGCATTTTTTTGGATTTTTGTTTTGCATGAGGAAAAGGAATATGTACATCACTAGCAGAAAAATCAAAGTTCTTATTTACATCAAAATCATGGCCCACAGAATGTTGCACATCCAGACTACAAAAAGGAGTACAAACTGTTTCTGAACATGCTGGTGCTGCAGGGCGATCAAAAAGAGTAGCGTTTGCTCCATCGGCTGGCGAGGGATCGGCTGCTGCTGGCGGCTCCTCCAATGCTGGCGCGGCTTTGCTTCGGCTACAAGCTTCTTTTTGTTCTTTTTGCTTTTGCTGATTTTTTTGTATTTTTGGCTGAGGCTGCTGCTGGAAATGCACGACGGCTGGACTGGCTTCTCCTTCTTCTCCTCCTCACCCGCCCCTGGAGCTGGCACGTCTGATGCGGAAGATGACGATCCACCTGTTTCTTTATTCACCCCACTTCTGGTAGCAGGCGGAGGCAAGGCCCTACCGCTCCTGAGAGTAACAGCATTAGAATAAGCAGTAATATCATTACCAGACACGGACAGGACATCACATTCTACCTGCTCTTTCTTCTTGAAATTATTGGGGTTGGCTTCGACCTGAGACGGGATGGTAGTTCGGGTGGCGGTCAGGTCATCTAGACGCTTGGTCATCTCCGCTAGCCGTTTGACAAGCTGGGCCAGACAATCCATAGTGGGGTTCGCAGAGGGTGCTTCAGTAGGTTTAGCGTGCAGACCACGCTGCTGTTGGTTGGATGGGTGGGGAGGTTGTTGCGGGTGGTGCTGCGGTGGTGCAGGAAGTTGAAGTTGTTGGTATGAGGGAGGAGGATACTGCTGATATTGCTGAGAGGGAGCAGCCACATACTGGTGAAACGGCTGTGGATGACGGTACTGCGGCTGCTGCTGGTATAGAAAATTCTGCCTCCATTGATGTGCAAATTGGGGAGGCTGCTGGTACTGTTGGTGAGGCTGAGAGGATTGTCCAAAATGACCCTGAGGTTGGTGGTATTACCGATTGGCAAATGGCTGACCCTGGGGTTGTCCCGGAGGACGGGTCGGCTGTGCATCATTGCTCCATACCCCGTTCACTTCCTGAATCAGAGGTGGTGGTGGGAAGACTGGATCAGGTCCGGAAAGGAACTCTGGTTGGTACACGACCATCTGCTGCTGCGGCTGGCCCTGGTCGGGCGCCTGCACGTAGTACACGTGCTGGACTGCTGATGGCTGCTCGCTCGGCTGAGGCTGATGCTGCGGTTGCTGCTCGTCCTTCTTCTCAGCTGGAGCTTCCGATGGTGTAGCCGACTGAACAAAGTTGATGGTGCCCACCAACAGTTCAAGGTACTTATTTATCTGATCAAGCTTGTCTAAATTCTGGGTCCTCTTCTCGATCACAGCGTGTTTCTCCAGATCTTGTGATCGCTTTTCGATGATATCAACTTTCGAGAGATGGCCCCCGATGATACTGAGATTGGATCTCTCATCTCTCTCTGCTTCCTTGGATGTTGCCATGTGCACTTGCTTCTGGAGGATCTGGGGCTGCTTCTGATACGCCTTGGATGAAGAGAGGGCGGCCTCTCCTTCGACCATTTCTTCAAATATCTACCAGACTACGTCTTCATCCTTATTGAAATGTGAACCCCCAGAGGCTGCGTCCACGAGCCTTTGGTTTTCAATGTTCAGTCCCCCGAAAAAGTGCTGGACAAGCAGGTCTTCGGAATATCGTGATGGGGACACTTCTCCTGCAGGTCAGTGAATCTCTCCCAAGCTTCATGTATCGACTCATGGGGTCCTTGGGAGAAATTACTGATTCGGGCTCGCATCTGGTTGAGCTGATCTAGAGGGTAATATTTGTGCAGAAAGGCGGACTTCAGCTCCTCCCAGGTCGTCACAACCTTCCCCAGATGATTGACCCAATAGAGGGCCTTGTCTTGTAGGCTGAAGGGGAAAGCCATCATCTTGACAATGTCCAGAGGGACATTGGGATAGTGAGTAGTACGACAAATGCGGGAGAATTGCTGCAGGTGAATGTACGGCTCCTCGCTGGTGTTTCCATGGAATGCAGGGAGAAGGGTGATGAACTGGGGCTTCAGCTCAAAGTGAGCGTGTACCGTTGGAATGAGGATCCACTCGGTCATCTGGCTGTCTCTCGGATTGTATGTTTCTTTAAGTGTTGGCTTTGGTGGTGGTGGAAATTCTCGGTTCATCATATCATTCAACATGTCCTGGAAGGCTGTCTGTGTGAGGGCCTGCTCGGTCAGCTGCTGCTGGATGGCCTGGATAGATGCGAGTAGCTGTGCATTGACTTGATTTTGATCTGGCACCTGTCCCTCTGGTTGCGGTGGCTGCTAACCCTTACCCTTTCCTCCTGGAGCCATGTCAGGGTCTGAGTCGGACGAGATGAACTCCGGAGTAGTCTCCAGGGCTCGCACTGTCTTCTATCTGCATAATGAGATAGTCCAAATCAGACCGCTTGCAATTGTGTTCAGTTGTCGTGATGAAGCTGGAATTCAGGTCAACCCCAACATGTTGTGAACGAAAAAGGATGTAGACTGTAATCGACTTCCATTCACAACGGCGAAAGCGGGACAAAAGTGATCCCAGTTTATTGGGTGGCCAAGAGAAAGGTAGAAAATGAGGAGTCTGGAGATCGATCTGCAAGGTCCGGATCGGGTTCTCGGGAATCGCCTCGAACTTATTGGCGGAGTTGAGTCCATGGAATCGATGTGGGTGTCGGCATGGTCCCGACGAAAACCATCCATGGATCAACTTCGCAAAGTACAAGAGAAGATCGGATGTTGGATGAAAGATACGATGGTCAACGAGGAATAAAAGGAGTGTAAAACAGTAGAGAGACTCAGTTGAGCGGGGTGGTCAAAGGGAGAAACAACAAAATGTGCGCAAAGGCGCGAGACTTGATCTTTGAACCTTAATCTAGATCCATACAAACACAATACAAAATCGGGTTCACCAACTCACGCCATGTGAAGCCGTGAAAGCTTGGCTATTTATTATCTTTTCATTTTTAGAGTTGTGATTTCAGGCATATCTTATAACAAGTCCTTAGTACGCTACCCTATAGGAGAGAGAGTACTGCCAGAAGAGTATCCCGTACTTGTCCTCCTCCTGTGTAACCTGTAGTCTGTACTTTTTGGAGTCCTTGTAACCCTTCCTGGATCCCTACTCAGCCAAAGAAATAGAGAGAGGAAGCCGATAGGCGAAACCAATACTTCGGTTCTCGCTCGCAACGGAATCACCCGTGAGCGTGCAAGAACCTACTCGGACGTAGGACAATGAGACAGACACCCCTGTGAAGGCGTGGCCTATGCTCAATACTTCGGACAGGGTCAATGCTCTACACAACGGAGAGTCATCATTGGTGACCAAGCCCTACTCGCCTACGTACGATAGAAGCGCCATTACTTCGGAAATCCAGGCAATACACAAGGCAGTTGTAGACTGGGTTTTTGGCTTTAATCCTTAGGGGGTCGCACTCTCTCAAGGGAGTAGGGTTTTGGTCCCCCTCCAAGGTACCTGAAAACAATGAGGGCTTTATGAACCCGGTACAATGATAGTCCATTACATATTTTTATTAAGGTCAAAGTTTATTTAGCAGTCCCCTTGTTTTAATTTTTGGGTTTTCACTTTTTTTTGAGTCTGTTTTCATACCAACGCCTAACGTTTTTGTAGATTTCCATTTAAGTCCTAGGTGCTCAAAATCAGAGGGAGATAGCGGAAAAGCCGTGCAAGTGGTTCCATGATGGAAATCTCACCATTGAATCGAATGATGCATGCTGAGTTAGAAGACTTACAGTGCATCCCAGCTCTCTCCATGCGGTATGCAAAACAGAATTTTTAAACCTATCTACATGTCGGTATGCAAGGCACAAAATCGCCCTAAACATTAGCTGCTATTAGCATGAAGAACCATAAGTCGCTCATTTATCTCTAGCCCGGAATGTACGGTCTTGGCTCACCCCTCCTCTGCTCAACACACTTGAGTTTAGGAGAAAGCGCTTTACAGGGCTCGCTGTGGCACAAGGGCTAAGAGACAAATGAACGGCTTGTTTAAGTTTGACTAGATCCATACGAAGTAGACTATAGGAACATGCATTCTTATTAATGTTTGAACCTAGCTACCGAGTCAAGCAACCTATATCTAGGGGCTCCAAGCACACAAAACAAAGTAAAAGAAAGGCGGAAAGCTCAAAACTTCGGAAAACAAAGAAAAGAAAGCGATGAAAACTCGAAAAGCTGCGATGAGGCCCCCATGTGAACAATCACCCGTGCACTGGACCTCATTGTGAAGAGTAGAGTCCTGTTTAATTACATGCCAAAATTATCTCTCTCTCACCAAAAATTACAAGAATAATCATAAATATTCTACACCTATCTAATCCCCAGCTCCTTGCTTCCTTGATGCTCTCTCCAGGTGGTCATGAGGTGAAGACCACCCTCCTCCAAGCTCGGCTGCCTTGGCCTCCTAAGAAGCCATCCTCGCGTGGCGGGCCCTCGCATTAAAGTCACAAAAAGATTGAATTAGAATAGCTCAACAAATCAAACAGAGCAGATATAAAATAATCACAATAAATGAATCAATCAATAGAGCATGGTGATTAATGACAATAAAAATAGCTGCTCACAAAATAAATGATAAATCAAAAATTTTTTTTTTACACAAGAATGACAAAATAAGTTAAGCTATGCTCATTGCTCCCCGGCAACGGCGCCATCTGATAACTCGGTGAATTCACACGAGGGTCACCATGAATAATATGTATAAGGTGTCGCTGAGGCGACCGCTCACAGAATACCGGTGTTAGTCAGCAATTAACCCACAATAAAAAATGAAGAAATTAAATCCAAAAAGAAGTGTGAATTAATCTTTATTACTCTACCACAAAATGTACAGTGACTAAGTATGTAGACGTCGAACCACAGAGAGCAATACAAAATGCAATAGCCTAAGATGTGCATGTACCACAGAGCCATCCATGTGTGAAGCCTATTTTTGTGGGTTTTTATTTTTTTTATATTTTTTAATTTTTATTTTAATAATATAATTAGGTAATATATATATTTTATAGAATATAAATATATAAATATTTATATATATACCCATAGAGGGTGAGTATATAGGATATAATACATATATTAGATATATATATATAATTTTTTTTTAATTTTAGAAGTTTAGACATTTATACATATGTATATATATATAGATATATGTATAGATTTTTTTTAAATAGAGGAATATATATATACAAGGGATAGAGAGGAGTGATAAAATATTTATAAAAATATATAAAAACACTCAAAATATAGAAATAAAATCTTTTTGGGATTTTCATTATTTTTTACTTTTTTGGTGATTTTTGGGTATTTTTTAAAATTGTTTTTGGTATTTGTAAATGCTGAAATAAAGGAAAACAGTGAAATAGGTACTGGCTGTAAGTAAAATAGGAATAAAAAATAGCAAACAGCCACAAAATTTTTCTACACTATTTTTCAAATACAGATAATAAAATATAGAAGAAATAGGGACTGAGTTTATATTTTTCTTAGTTTTCTTTGATTTTATATATTTTTTTAAGTTTTTGTATATTTTTGAATTTTTAAGGTTTTTCTTTTCAGATTTTTAGGGATTTTTGGACTGACACTAAAATAGTTCAAAATACATACTAGGGATTTTTTTGGAATTTTTCGAGGTCTTTTAATATTTTTTTGGTATTTTGTAAGTTAGGCAGTGAATAAAAGGCATGTTTTTTATTTTTAATAAATGCGAAAATGCAACAAAATTAAAATCCAAAAATTAAAGTACGTCCTAAGTATAGAAAACTGTCTACAAGGGCTGCTCCTTTTAGATAGAATAAGAAAATAGAAAAGAAAAATAAGAAAATCAGATAAATAGTGGTTGGAGTACATCGTCTGAATCTTCTGATGCTGCAGCAGTTGTGGAGATGTCATCATGTTGCACGAGCTGGATAGAGTCAACAACGGCCAAGAATGCATCTGGTTCTAAGTAAGGCTTCAGGAGTTGGCCGTTGACGACGAAGGGATGTGCGTCAGGGGACAATTCTGATATTGCAATACTTCCATTGTCACGCACTTCACAAACTCGAAATGGCCCTGTCCACTTACTCTTTAATTTACCCGGGAAGATCCGCAACTTTGCATCAAATAACCACACTTTCTGTCCAACATCGAAGGTCTTTCGTCTGATGTGCCGGTCATGCCAGCGTTTCACCTTCTCCTTGTACATCAAGGTTTTATCGTATGCATAGTCTCGGAATTCCAAGAGCCTGTTCAGATCGTCTTTTCTCTTCTGACCACTTTTGCGTGAGTCCAAATTGCAACTGTTGATTGCCCAAAGAGACTTGTGAATTAATTCCACGGGCAGATGGCACGGCTTTCCTTATACAAGATGATAGAGCGACATGCCCAAGGGAGACTTGTAGGTGGTTCGGTAAGCCCATAGGACTGAGTCCAAGAGTTGAGACCAATCTTTTCTGTTTGGCCTAACAAGTTTCTGCAGTATAGTCTTGATTTCTCTGTTTGATAACTCCGCCATGCCATTGGTCTGAGGATGATAAGGAGATTCGATAGGATGGTCGATGCCGTACTCCTTCGTTAACTTCTTGACCTCTTTGTTAATGAAGTGGCTACCCCCGTCTGATATGAGAATTTTCGGTATCCCGAATCGCGAAATGATGTTCTTCTTCAGGAACTGACAGACTGTTCGGCTGTCGGCGGCTCGAGCAGGGATAGCCTCAACCCAACGACTCACGTAATCGACGACAAGAAGGATGTGCTCAAAACCTTGACTGTTAGGGAAAGTTCCCATGAAGTCAGTGCCCCATGCATCGAAAACGTCTACTATCTGAATGATTTTCAGGGGCATTGAATCTTTGGTAGTAAGTGTACCTTTCAATCTCTAACAGTCAATACATCTTTTGACAAACTCTGCCGCATCCTTGAATAAAGTGGGCCACCAGAAGCCACACTGAAGTACTTTGGCTGCCGTACGATCTCCAGAGTGATGTCCACTAGATTCGAGCGAATGACAATGCTCGAGGACACTAGATTGCTCCGTCTGAGGGATGCACCTGCGCCAAATGCAATCTGCTCCTTCCCTGAATAAAAGAGGATCCTCCCATTGGTAGAATCGGATGGTCGACATGAATTTGTTCTTCTGATTTTTCGTCCAATCCGCTGGTGTTACCCCAGAAGCGAGGTAGTTGACTATGTCAGCATACCAAGGAAGAGAATCCACTGCTAAGATGGCTTCGTCAGGAAAGGTCTCTGTGATAGGTGCACTGTTCAGAGGAGGCTCGTGTTGTTCAATTTTGGAGAGATGATCTGCTATCACATTCTGAACTCCAGGCTTGTCCTTGATTTTCAGATCAAATTCCTGGAGGAGAAGGATCCAACGAAACAGTCTCGGCTTGGCATCCTTCTTCTGCTGGAGGTACCTGATAGCAGAGTGGTCTGTGAAAATTGTGACTTTCGATCCAAGCAAATAGGATCTGAACTTCTCAAGGGCGAAAACCACAGCCAGCAATTCTTTCTCTGTCACAGTATAATTTCTTTGTGCTTCATCTAATGTTCTGCAGGCATAGTGAATGGCATAGGGTACTTTGTCTTTCCTCTGTCCAAGAACAGCCCCGACTGCAAAGTCTGACGCATCGGTCATTATCTCAAGAGGAAGAGTCAAGTCGGGCGGCTGTAAGATTGGAGCCTGAGTGATAAGCTCCTTCAGCTGGTTGAAAGCAAGGAGAACCGAATGATCAACAATAAACTCTGTTTCCTTGCATAAAAGCTCTGTCAGAGGTCGGACGATGCGGCTGAAATCCTTGATGAATCGCCTGTAGAATCCCACATGCCCCAGGAATGACATCACATTCTTCACTGAGTGAGGTGGCTGGAGATTTGAAATAACATCCACCTTCGCTGGGTCGACTTTCATGCCACGTTTGGAAACGGCGTGGCCCAGCACAATGCCTTCAGTGTCCATAAAGTGGCTCTTTTCCCATGAAAGCACTAAATTGACTTCCCGGCATTTCTGAAGCACTCTGTCTAGGTGCTCAAGACAAGAATCGAAACAATCACCATAGACAGAGAAGTCGTCCATAAACACCTCGAGAAAACTTCCTACCATCTCGGCGAAAACTGCTAACGTGCATCTTTGGAAGGTTGCTGGTGCGTTGCTTAATCCAAAGGGCATTCTCTTGAAGGCGTAGGTGCCGAACGGGTAAGTGAAGGTAGTCTTCTCTTGATCCTCAGGGGCGATCGCCATTTGGTTGTACTCGGAGTACTCATCCAGAAAGCAGTAGAACTCCTTGCCTGCTAGTCTTTCGAGAACTTGATCAATGAATGGCAAGGGGAAGTGGTCCTTCTTAATTGCTGCATTAAGTCGGCGGTAGTCAACACACACCCGCCAGGATGTTGGTACCCGAGTGGAAATTTCCTCTCCTTTTTCATTTGTAACCACGGTGAGCCTGGATTTCTTTGGAACTACATGCAGTGGGCTTACCCATTTTGAGTCGGAGATGGGATAGATGAAGCCTGCGTCACACCATTTCGTTATCTACTTCATGAGGACGTCCCGAAGGTTAGGGTTCAGCCTTCGTTGGAATTCGCAGGACGGCTTGGCATCTTCTTCTAGATAGATGTGGTGTGAATACGAGGCTGGATTTATCCCTCAGAGATCTGATACGCTCCAACCAAGTGCCTTGCGGTTCTTTTCTAGAACCTCGAGAGACGAGATTCCTGATCCGGATTCAGTCTGCTGCTGATGATGACCGGATACATTTGTTCTTCACCCGCAAGGAAAGCATACTTCAGGCCTGCAGGAAGTGGCTTGAGTTCTGGTTTTGACCTGTCCACTTTATCTGTCACTTCAGAGACTATGCTGGTGGTGGGATGAACTTCCTTGAAGTTTCCACCATCCTCATCATGTTGTTGAGATCCTGGTGATGTGTCGAACGGGTCTGCGCTAAGCTGATCGTGTTCGGTTTGGAGTGACTGCTCGAAGAGATGCGCCTGCATCTGAGAATCTGTCTCCCATGAATCGTCGGAGCATACGCTGACTGCGCTTTCCGAGTCCTCCTCAAGAGAGGATTTCGCGGGTCCATGGATCGTCCAATGACAAGCATGAATCTCTGATCTCTGCAATAAAATCACAGTCTGCTTCGGATGCTGCCTGGCTCTCATCAGTTGTGGCATTCGGCTCTCTGTTCATGTTTATCGTGATCTGCTGGGTGTTCGAGCTGAAAGTAATCTTGCCAGACCCGTAATCAACCACGGCACCTGAAGTACGAAGGAATGGTCTGCCAAGGATGATAGGGGTCTGGAGCAGGGGTGCAGGCGAGTCCATATCAAGGACTACAAAGTCAGCTGGGAATTTCATTTCATGCACTTTAATTATGACGTCTTCCAAAAGACCTCGGGGTCGCTTGACGGATCGATCAGCGAACTGAAGGATCATGCGTGTCTACTTGAGCGGACCCAGCCCGAATTCTTGCATTATGGATGAGGGCAGAAGGTTGATGGAAAACCCACTGTCAAGGAGAGTGCGCTCGAAGACCTGGTCAAAAATCTCACAACTGATCAGAGGTGCTCCCGTGTCTTGCTTTTTCTGCGGGAGGTTACTGATAGCTGCTACCGTGGCCAAGGTGAGGACATGCTTCTCAACTTACTGGCGTCTGTTCTTTCTTGATGGACGACGCTTGCTGGTACATACCTCCTTGAGTCCTTTCTTTACAGCTGGCATGTACTCCACGGCTTTCAACAAAGGAATCTCAACAGTCAACTTATCTAATATTTCCACAACACCTGGATTAGACAATGCCTTTTTTCGTTTTGCATTTTTTTTGGATTTTTGTATTGCATGAGGAAAAGGAATATGTACATCACTAGCAGGATAATCAGAGTTCTTATTTACATCAAAATCATCGCCCACAGAATGTTGTACATCCAGACTAAAAAAAGGAGTACAAACTGTTTTTGAACATGCTGGTGCTGCAGGGCGATCAAAAAGAGTAGCGTCTGCTCCATCGGCTGGCGAGGGATCGGCTGCTGCTGGCGGCTCCTCCAATGCTGGCGCGGCTTCGCTTTGGCTACAAGCTTCTTTTTGTTGTTTTTGCTTTTGCTGATTTTTTTTGTATTTTTGGTTGAGGCTGCTGTTGGAAATGCACGACGGCTGGACTGGCTTCTCCTTCTTCTTCCTCCTCACCCACCCCTGGAGCTGGCACGGCTGATGCGGAAGATGACGATCCACCTGTTTCTTTATTCACCCCACTTCTGGTAGCAGGCGGAGGCAAGGCCCTACCGCTCCTGAGAGTAACAACATTAGAATAAGCAGTAATATCATTACCAGACACGGACAGGACGTCATATTCTACCTGCTCTTTCTTCTTGAAATTATTGGGGTTGGCTTCGACCTGAGCCGGGATGGTAGTTCGGGTGGCGGTCAGGTCATCTAGACGCTTGGTCATCTCCGCTAGCCCTTTGACAAGCTGGGCCAGACAATCCATAGTGGGGTTCGCAGAGGGTGCTTCAGTAGGTTCAGCATGCAGACCACGCTGCTGTTGGTTGGATGGGTGGGGAGGTTGTTGCGGGTGGTGTTGCGGTGGTGCAGGAAGTTGAAGTTGTTGGTATGAGGGAGGAGGATACTGCTGATATTGCTGAGAGGGAGCAGCCGCATACTGGTGAAACGGTTGTGGATGACGGTATTGCGGCTGCTGCTGGTATGGAAAATTCTGCCTCCATTGATGTGCAAACTGGGGAGGCTGCTGGTACTGTTGGTGAGGCTGAGAGGATTGTCCAAAACGACCACCCTGAGGTTGGTGGTATTACCGATTGGCAAATGGCTGACCCTGGGGTTGTCCCGGAGGACGGGTCGGCTGTGCATCATTTCTCCATACCCCGTTCACTTCCTGAATCAGGGGTGGTGGTGGGAAGACTGGATCATGTCTGGAAAGGAACTCTGGTTGGTACACGACCATCTGCTGCTACGGCTGGCCCTGGTCGGGCGCCTGCACGTAGTACACGTGCTGGACTGCCGGTGGCTGCTGGCTCGGCTGAGGCTGATGCTGCGGTTGCTGCTTGTCCTTCTTCTCAGCTGGAGCTTCTGATGGTGTAGCCGACTGAACAGAGTTGATGGTGCCCACCAACAGTTCAAGGTACTTATTGATCTAATCAAGCTTGTCTAAATTCTGGGTCCTCTTCTCGATCACAGTGAGTTTCTCCAGATCTTGTGATCGCTTTTCGATGATATCAACTTTCGAGAGATGGCCCCCGATGATACTGAGATTGGAGCTCTCATCTCTCTCTGCTTCCTTGGACGCTGCCATGTGCACTTGCTTCTGGAGGATCTGGGGCTGCTTCTGATATGCCTTGGATGAAGAGAGGGAGGCCTCTCCTTCGGCCATTTCTTCAAATATCTGCCAGACTACGTCTTCATCCTTATTGAAATGTGAACCCCCACATGCTGCGTCCACGAGCCATTGGCTTTCAATGTTCAGTCCCCCGAAAAAGTGCTGGACCAAGCTGGTCTTCGGAATATCATGATGGGGACACTTCTCCTGCAGGTCAGTGAATCTCTCCCAAGCTTCATGTATCGACTCATGGGGTCCTTGGGAGAAATTACTGATTCGGGCTCGCATCTGGTTGAGCTGACCTAGAGGGTAATATTTGTGCAGAAAGGCAGACTTCAGCTCCTCCCAGGTCGTCACAACCTTCCCCAGATGATTGACCCAATAGAGGGCCTTGTCTTGTAGGCTGAAGGGGAAAGCCATCATCTTGACAATGTCTAGAGGGACATTGGGATAATGAGTAGTACGGCAAATGCGGGAGAATTGCTGCAGGTGAATGTACGGCTCCTCGCTGGTGTTTCCATGGAATGCAGGGAGAAGGGCGATGAACTGGGGCTTCAGCTCAAAGTGAGCGTGTACCGGTGGAATGAGGATCCACTCGGTCATCTGGCTGTCTCCCGGATTGTATGTTTCTTTAAGTGTTGGATTTGGTGGTGGTGGAAATTCTAGATCATCATCTGCGCCACCACCTCCACCTCCACCTCCTCCTCCCCTGCCTCCTCTGCCTCTGCCTCCTCCTCCATCGTCTCGGTTCATCATATCATTCAACATGTCCTGGAAGGCTGTCTGTGTGAGGGCCTGCTCGGTCAGCTGCTGCTGGATGGCATGGATAGATGCGAGTAGCTGTGCATTGACTTGATTCTGATCTAGCACCTGTCCCTCTGGTTGCGGTGGCTGCTGACCCTTACCCTTTCCTCCTGGAGCCATGTCAGGGTCTGAGTCGGACGAGATAAACTCCGGAGTAGTCTCCAGGGCTCGCACTGTCTTCTATCTGCATAATGAGATAGTACAAATCAGACCGCTTGCAATTGTGTTCAGTTGCCGTGATGAAGCTGGAATTCAGGTCAACCCAAGCATGTTGTGAACGAAAAAGGATGTAGACTGTAATTGACTTCCATTCACAACGGCGAAAGCGGGACAAAAGTGATCCTAGTTTATTGGGTGGCCAAGAGAAAGGTAGAAAATGAGGAGTCTGGAGATCGATCCGCAAGGTCCGGATCGGGTTCTCGGGAATCGCCTCGAACTTATTCACGGAGTTGAGTCCATGGAATCGATGTGGGTGTCGGCATGGTCCCGACGAAAACCATCCATGGATCAACTTCGTGAAGTACAAGAGAAGGTCGGATGTTGGATGAAAGATACGATGGTCAACGAGGAATAAAAGGAGTGTAAAACAGTAGAGAGGCTCAGTTGAGCGGGGTGGTCAAATGGAGAAACAACAAAATGTGCGTAAAGGCGCGGGACTTGATCTTTGAACCTTAATCTAGATCCATACAAACACAATACGAAATCGGGTTCACCAACTCACGCCATGTGAAGCCGTGAAAGCTCGTCTATTTATTATCTTTTCATTTTTAGAGTTGTGATTTCAGGCATATCTTATAACAAGTCCTTAGTACGCTACCCTATAGGAGAGAGAGTACTGCCAGAAGAGTATCCCGTACTTGTCCTCCTCCTGTGTAACCTGTAGTCTGTACTTTTTGGAGTCCTTGTAACCCTTCCTGGATCCCTACTCAGCCAAAGAAATAGAGAGAGGAAGCCGATAGGCGAAACCAATACTTCGGTTCTCGCTCGTAACGGAATCACCCGTGAGCGTGCAAGAACCTACTCGGATGCAGATAGACACCCCTGTGAAGGCGTGGCCTAAGCTCAATACTTCAGATAGGGTCAATGCTCTACACAACAGAGAGTCATCATTGGTGACCAAGCCCTACTCGCCTACGTACGATAGAAGCGCCATTACTTCGAAAATCCAGGCGATACACAAGGCAGTTGCAAGCTGGGTTTTTGGCTTTAATCCTTAGGGGGTCGCACTCGCTCAAGGGATTAGGGTTTTGGTCCCCCTCCAAGGTACCTGAAAACAATGAGGGCTTTATGAACCCGGTACAATGATAGTCCATTACAGATTTTAATTAAGGTCAAAGTTTATTTAGCAATCCCTTGTTTTAATTTTTGGGTTTTCACTTTTTTTTGAGTCTGTTTTCATACCAGCGCCTAACATTTTTGTAGATTTCCATTTAAGTCCTAGGTGCTCAAAATCAGAGGGAGATAACGGAAAAGCCGTGCAAGTGGTTCCATGATGGAAATCTCACCATTGAACCGAATGATGCATGCTGAGTTAGAAGACTTACAGTGCATCCCAGCTCTCTCCATGCGGTATGCAAAACAGAATTTTTAAACCTATCTACATGTCGGTATGCAAGGCACAAAATCTCCCTAAACATTAGCTGCTATTAGCGTGAAGAACCATAAGTCGCTCATTCATCTCTAGCCCGGAAGGTCCGGTCTTGGCTCACCCCTCCTCTACTCAACACACTTGAGTTTAGGAGAAAGCGCTTTACAGGGCTCGCTGTGGCACAAGGGCTAAGAGACAAATGAACGACTTGTTTAAGTTTGACTAGATCCATACGAAGTAGACTATAGGAACATACATTCTTATTAATGTTTGGACCTAGCTACCGAGTCAAGCAACCTATATCTAGGGGTTCCAAGCACACAAAACAAAGTAAAAGAAAGGCGGAAAGCTCAAAACTTCGGAAAACATAGAAAAGAAAGCGATGAAAACTCGAAAAGCCGCGATGAGGCCCCCAGGTGAACAATCACCCGGGCACTGGACCTCATTGTGAAGAGTAGAGTCCTGTTTAATTACATGCCAAAATTATCTCTCTCTCACCATAAGTTACAAGAATAATCCTAAATATTCTACACCTATCTAATCCCCATCTCCTTGCTTCCTTGATGCTCTCTCTCCAAGTGGTCATGAGGTGAAGACCACCCTCCTCCAAGCTCGGCTGCCTTGGCCTCCTAAGAAGCCATCCTCGCGTGGCGGGCCCATGCATCAAAGTCACAAAAAGATTGAATTAGAATAGATCAACAAATCAAATAGAGTAGATATAAAATAATCACAATAAATGAATCAATCAATAGAGCATGGTGATTAATGACAATATAAATAGCTGCTCACAAAATAAATGATAAATCAAAAAAAAAATTTTTTACACAAGAATGACAAAATAAGTTAGGCTATGCTCATTGCTCCCCGGCAACGGCGCCATCTGATAACTTGGTGAATTCACACGAGGGTCACCATGAATAATATGTATAAGGTGTCGCTGAGGCAACCGCTCGCAGAATACCGGTGTTAGTCAGCAATTAACCCACAATAAAAAAATGAAGAAATTAAATCCCAAAAGAAGTGTGAATTAATCTTTATTACTCTACCACAAAATGTACAGTGACTAAGTATGTAGAGGTCGAACCACAGAGAGCAATACAAAATGCAATAGCCTAAGATGTGCATGTACCACAGAGTCATCCATGTGTGAAGCCTATTTTTGTGGGTTTTTATTTTTTTTATTTTTTATTTTTATTTTAATAATATAATTAGGTAATATATATATTATAGAATATAAATATATAAATGTTTATATATATACCCATAGAGGGTGAGTATATAGGATATAATACATATATTAGATATATATATATATATAATTTTTTTAATTTTAGAAGTTTAGACATTTATACATATGTATATATATATAGATATATGTATAGATTTTTTTTAAATAGAGGAATATATATATATATATACAAGGGGTAGAGAGGAGTGATAAAATATTTATAAAAATATATAAAAACACTCAAAAATATAGAAATAAAATCTTTTTGGGATTTTCATAATTTTTTACTTTTTTGGTGATTTTTGGGTATTTTTTAAAATTGTTTTTGGTATTTTTAAATGTTGAAATAAAGGAAAACAGTGAAATAGGTACTGGCTGTAAGTAAAATAGGAATCAAAAATAGCAAACAGCCACACAATTTTTCCACACTATTTTTCAAATACAGATAATAAAATATAGAAGAAATAGGGACTGAGTTTATATTTTTCTGAGTTTTCTTTGATTATATATATATTTTTAAGTTTTTGTGCGATTTTGCATTTTTAAGGTTTTTCTTTTGAGATTTTTAGGGATTTTTGGACTGACACTAAAATAGTTCAAAATACATACTAGGGATTTTTTTTGGAATTTTTCGAGGTCTTTTAATATTTTTTTGGTATTTTGTAAGTTAGACAGTGAATATATGGCATGTTTTTGATTTTTAATAAATGCGAAAATGCAACAAAATTAAAATCCAAAAATATGGCGTGCAAGGGTACACTAACAGGAGCTTATATCCATTTTTACAAAAATTTTCAAGTTAATATGAGGCACAACATAAATGGACAAAGCATACAACAATATATGGCCTGGCAGGGGCATTTTTGCAATTAAAATATTTCTCAGGGGTATCCATGCAAAATTACAACAGAAATAAAAATTTACTTTTATTTTCGGGGCCATTTCACAATTAATAAAACCCGGCGGAGTTTAAGTGCAAAAATCACGCGCCTCACGTGGGTGCTGCACGTGAGGCGCGGAGGGACTAATATGTAAATACATAAACTACAGGGGGCCTTCCATAAATTTTACAATTTATTTAACAACAGGGATTTTTATTTATAGCATTAAAAGATAAATACAAAATGCGGGGGAGGTGTCTGAAATTTACCCCCAACAGGCGCGCGATCCAACGGCGATGGGCGCACCACTTATCCACGTGTCGAGCCCTTGAAGCCCGATACCCCTTCGACGATCTGCGACCGAGATTGCATCTGAAGTCTGATCGCACGACCCAGGCATCTGCTACATGGATGGCCCTGATTAGATCTGGGGCCGTCTCCTTCATCCGACGGTGTGTGCTGCTCGTGAAGAACATGGAAGAACAACTGGCTTCCCTGGCTTCGATCGTTGATTTCTCCGCCTCCAGGCATTCCAGGTTGCTGACGATGGGTTCCAAGCGTCCGACGAGGTGGCGCGCACCGTCCGAGGTACTCCAGAAGCCCCAGGACCCCCTAGATCGATTGAACGAGCTCAGAGAAGAAAGGGGGGTCCTGGAACCTCGCAGGGAATTGAATCGAGCCCCAGGGGGCTCCGTTCAGCTTCAGACCTGCACCAAAAGAATGAGGGGCTCGAGGGGGTTCTCCTCGACCAGGGGTTAAGGCTAAAGGGATAAGGAATGAACGGGGGTGGCGAGGTCCGGCGAAGTGGAGGAGGTGGACCTCGATTCGCAGAGCTGGCGAGGCTCTGGTTGATCTGACGAGTGGGTTAAGCGAGGAACGTGTAGGGAATCGAAATGAGATGAAGCGGGGGGTCGATTCATGTGTCGATCAGGGTAGAGAGATTCGCCGGAGCTGAACTCCGGCGAACTTCGATCTGGGTCTAATCGAGCACCTAAGGTCCTACTAAGTATTCTAAGGGCTAGATTAAAGATTAAGAACTAAAACTAAGCTAAGAACGAGATAAAAACAGCTCTTATACCTGGTGGTCGACCAGGGAGCAGGACCTCCGGCGAGCGGCGGTCGTGGGCAATTCCTTCGACTCCTCCGACCGTCTGAGACTGCCAGGAGCACCCCCCTGTCACGAGGATCCTCCACAGGATGGAATTGAGGGAGGAAAGCAACTGAAGGGAGACCAAAATGGGAGAGGAGGTCAAAGGATTTATTTATAGACATGTATATGGACCCTTATTGACCGGGGCACCACGAAAAATCGGTAGGTTAGATGGCCGATCTAGGTTGGTGGCGGTGATGTACAATGATCGGAGATCATTTTGTCAGAAGACATTGATGGCCAACGATGGACGAGTCGAGCGGGAAAAAGGGAGGAAAACAGGGGACTTGATGGTTCTGACGAGAGTCAGAGGCGCAGGGGGGAGTTGACCAGAGGTCAACAGTCCCTGGCCTCTGATTGGCCCACGCCAGACCAAACTTGACCCATTTATTACACGTAGCAAATGAATTAATTAGAATTTATTTATAAAATAAAAAATGTTTAGTAATTAATGTAGTATTTATTTACGATTTTTATTTATTTTTTTGAGGTGTTTTATTACGGGTTTATTTTAATAATGTATTTATAAGTATGTTTTTATGTAGTTATTTTTATTTTGTATTTTTATTTTATTTTTTTATTTTATTATTTTATAAATTTATATTTTATTTTTGTGAGTATAAAGGTATTTTTATTTATTTATTATGAGTTTATTTTCATTTTAAAATAAATAGGGGTAGGTATATGTAGGTATAATTATAGGTCTTTTACCTATATATTGTACATACTTTATTTGTTTAATGTATTTTCTTGATTTTTATTTTGGATTTACATTTTTAATGAAATATATGTAATATTTACATTATTATAAAAATATAAAAGAAGAAAATAATTAAAGAATCTTTTCCCCTTTTATTTATGTGCATACTTGGTCATAGGTATTTTGCCTATTAACTTGCATAAGCTTATTTTATTTTATTAAGTCTTTTTAGTTTTATTCTAATTTTAGGATATACATGTATTATATACAGTATTTACAAAATTCTAAGAATATAATTTGATAAAAATAATAGACAAGGAATATCTTGAATATTTTAATCAGGCAGGCTGCACAATGGGGGCCAAAACCTAACTTTTGCAGATGGACTCCAAAAATTATGAAACCAATTTTATTAAATGGTTCTTGGAAAGTTATATACAATTAAAGGTGAGTTTGGGTGAATTGGAGTTTTTATTTGCAAGATATGGGTCTGTGAAGTTGAGTTTTTGGCTTTTTATTCTGTGTATAAAATGCACACTGAGTCTTATTTTTACACAAACTCAATTTTGTATTTTTATTTACATTATTATCTCCAACTTTCATGAACAAAGTTTCTTTATTTGCTGAATAAATAATTATGTACAAAATAGGTGTCAAAATTGCATAAATAAATGCATGAATAAATGAGGTATTTATTGTACACTGGCCCTTATCTCCCCATACTTTATTTCTTGTCGACCAATTCCCTGCTGGCCTTGGTCTCGGGGTTAGGGTCATAAAATATCTTCAATATTTTATTCCTTTTTCTTTTCTTCTCTTTATTCTATAATTTTAGCATTAAACACCTTATTTAATGTGTAATTAATACAATGAATGATGAATGCTATTATGTACAATTTGATGCTCTTTACATGCATTTGCTGGGATTTTTGAGGCCAAAATGATAGAATAAAGGTGATGAAATGGAGATTCATCAGTAGGGTTAAATGAGGCTACATTCTGTGTGTAGCCAAATTTGCTACTCCTACCCCATTTTCCTCCTTTTTTTTATTTTTTTGAAAATGAATATATATATATATATATATATATTCATCGCTATATCCTCCTAACATGTCATTCTAATTTTGCCAGAAATAGAGACTCCTATGCCCTCCATCTAAAGGGGTCAATTTCTGCAATTCTGAGACTGTTAAAATTTGACATTCTTGACGTAGAGGATAGAAGTCTCGAATTAAGTCGAATTTTTAATGATACACCATCGTGACATATAGTGATCTAAATTCCAATAGGTTTCATTTCACAAAAAAATATATAGGGGGAAAAGAGGTGGGAGCGTGTAAGTTAGCTACACCCATGGAGCATACTCCTTTTTCCCATGTGTATATATATTTATATATTGAGGAGTGATCTTGTGAGAGAAAAAAAATTGTGAGAGCATGAGCGCAATGATTCAGGACCACTACATTATGTCTTTTCTCTCCTGGTTGGATCTAGTGGTCCAGAATCACTATTCTTATGCTCTCACATGACCAACCTCTCACAGTTTTTTGCTCTCACAGGATCACTCATATATATATATATATGAAGAAAGGGATCCTACTCCATGGAGTAGGTAACTTACCTACTCCACTTTCATTTTTTTCATTTTTTTATTTTTTTTTTGAAAAATGCTTCTATGAATTTTCATAACTATATCACTCTAATATGTCATTCAAATTTCGTTGGAAACAGAGACTCCTATGCCCTCCATTCAGAATAGGTACATCAAATCTAAGATCATTAAAATTACCTGATTGGATGGAGGGCATATGAGTCTTTGTTTCTGATGAAATTTGAATGACATATTAGAGGGATATAGTTATGAAAATCCATGTAAGCATTTCAAAAAAAATAAAAAAGGGAAAAAAATGGAAATTGAGTAGGTAAATTACCTACTCCATGGAGTAGGATCCCATCTCCCCCCTCTATACATGCTATCTTTCAAATGGGACATGGTCCTTCCATATCTAAGGAATGCCAACGATCCCATGCATCCATATTCAATCCGTCGGTTGTTATTAAAGACATATTATAATTATTATTTAATTAACCAAAAATCCATTTGATCATTGTTCATTATCTAAATATAGTATGTAATAACTTAATTTATCTCCTCATTAATCTCTCTCCTAATCTTTCCAAAAATCTCACACGCAACATCTAAAATATCTCATTAATCTCTCTCATCTTTCCATTCATTTCATAATCCCACATGCATAGAAAACGGGAGGAAGAGGAGGACGCCGACCATCGCTCGTCTCCATCTCTGTCGTCGCTCGTCGCTCATCTCCGTCGTCACTTGTCTCCGTCGTGCGCACATCACATACCTCGTCCCCATCATCTTCGCAGGTCTTGTCATCCTCTTCGCTACCTTCGTCTCCGTCTTCACCGTCAACATGGCTGGCATGATGTTCTTCGCCCCCTTTCATCTCCATCTTCAACATTGACATGGAGTGCTTCACAGTGTTATCTCCACCATCATATGGACAACTAAGCATGACCGACATGAAGTTCTTCACTCTTTCATCTCTGTCTTCAACATCGACATGGAGCGGTTCATGATGTCATTCGCGACGTCATCGACAAGGCGGAAGCGGGCGACACCAAATTGTTATGTAAAAATACATTTATCACTTTGTATTATACAATATTGATGCGTATTATACAAATTTGAAGTGTATTATACATATCTGATATGTATTTTTACGTAACAATTTGGTGTGAATGACAAATGTATTTTTTTATATAATTGTATATTTTGACGTGTAATACACATTTTGGATGTGTATTATACATTGCGTATGAGTGTTATACATATACGATTTGTATTTTACTTATCGATTTAGCGTGAATGTCTACTGCATTTTTACAAAGAACAATATAAAATTTATTCTACAAAAACCATATAATCATCACAAAGAAGCATGCATTAATTGGTAATATGAATTGTATTATACAAATAACCATAAAAAATTTAAAAATAACTTATGAATTTTGAATCAACCACGGATTCTACAAAAAACATACAATCATTACAAAAGAAACCACGAATTCTATAAAAAATCACGTGAGGATACAAACATCTGCCTCATGTAATATCATCCAGCATAAAATTGGATATTATTTAAATATGGTATTGCGAAAAATACGAAAATTAGATCTAAATAAATTTAGTATTTGAAATACTAAATGGTAGACATAATTAATGCAAAAGAGAATGACCAAAATACCTTTTTGGATAATAAAATTGAAGGTGCCGTTGGATTTGAATCCGATGGCCTAGATCGTTGGCCTTCCTTAGACATGGAAGGACAATATCCTATTGAAAAGTCCCTATATATATGTATTTAATGGGGCTGCCCCTATTGGCTTCCCCTCCTCCTATTTCGGTGTTTTTTTTTTTATTTTTTTGAAAAATATCACAATGTATATTCATCCCTATTTTCCTCCTATATGCCATTCGAATTTCATCAGAAACATAGACTCCTACGGCCTTCATCGAGATAGTGTCGATTTAAAAAACCCGCGATCGTTAAAAATGACTGTCTTGATGGAGGCCGTAGGAGTCTCTGTTTCTGACGAAATTCGAATGATATATAGGAGGGATATAGGGATGAATTTACATGATGATATTTTTCAAAAAAATAAAAAATGCTGAAAATGGCATGGAGGTAGCCCCATTAATATATATATATATATGGGCCTTTCAAATGAGACGTGCTCCTTCCATCCCTAAGGAAGGCCAACGATCTGGGCCATCGGATTCAAATCCAACGGCACCTTCAATTTTGTTGCCCAAAAGGGCATTTTGGTCATCAACTTTTGCATTAATTATGCATGCCAATTAATATTTCAGAAATACTAAATTTAGCTAGCTTTATTTTTGGTAGTTTTTGCAATACTAAATTTAAAAAATACTTAGTTTTGTTCTGAGCGACATTACGTGGGGCAATGTTTGTATCCTAGTGTGTTGTTTTGTAGAATCTGCGGTTCTTTTTGTAACAAATGTATGTTTTTGTATTTACTGTGTTTCCTTCAAAATTAATCAGCCATTTGTAAATTTTGTATGATTTTTTGTAGAATACAATTCATATTAGCAATTAATGCATGGTTATTTATAATGATTGTATGGTCCTTTGTAGAATAAAATTTTTATGGTTCTTTTTAAAAATGCAGTAGTCATTCATGCTCAATCGATGAGTAAAATATAACTGAAATATGTATAATACACATTGAAAATGTATAACGCACATCCAAAATGTGTAATACATGTCAAATATACAATATGCACTTCTTCACAGCAGTATTTGTCGCAGCCCTCCATCCGTTGGAGCAGCAACTCATTCCACCCGCCGACCAAGCTTCACCGCCATCTCCATAGCCGCCGACGTGCTCTGCCGCCTGGAGTTCGTGGAGCCCCTTCGCTCCGACACCATCCGCGACCTGCTGCACCAAGGGGCGCCTGCCCCCGTTGCTTGTGACGGAAGACAAGGAGGCGGCGCACCCCTTGCCTTCTCCTAGTCGCCCCGACCTCCGATGGCCACTTGCGCGTGCAGTAGTCTTCCGCCATACAGATCATCATCCATGTCCGCCTGAGGGAGCTCACGTGCGCAGCCGACCTCCGTCCGCATAGAGGAGAAGACCTTTATCGCATAGCCGACGAGTTCGTCAGCCGCAGACCAGAATGCACGGAGGTCAAGCCACGGCTGAAGCCCCGACCACCTATCCGTCGCAAACGCCGACCGCCGCTGATCCACTCCGCACCAGATCCACACAAGAACAAAAGGGACGACGCCCCCTTTTGGTTAGGGCACACAATTTCTAAATTTGAATAAACAATTAAGGTGACATTAATGGAGTAGATAATTGAGTTAATTACATACTATATTTAGATAATGTATAAAGACCAAAATTAATTTTTGCTTAATTTATAAATAATATTAATATGCCATTAATAACAACCACAAGATCAATTACGGATGGCTGAGATCGCTGGCCTTCCTTATGAATGGAAGGACCATGTCTCATTTGAAAGATATCCTATATACATACATACATACATACATACATACATACATACATACATACATACATACATACATACATACATACATACATACATACATACATACATACACAAAGACATATACATATACATATACATATACGTATACATATACATATACATATACATATACATATACATTTACATATACATATACATACATACATACATATATATATATATGGGTCAGATGGGGCTGCCCCCGAGGGGAGCTAACTTGGCTCCCTCCATCCCATTTCTTATTTTTTCTTTTATTTTTTTGATTATTGCTTCCGTGGAATTTCATCACTATATTCCTATATTATGTCGTTCGAGTTTCATGCGAAACAGAAATTCCTGCGATCTCCATCTAGACAATCATTTTTTAACATTCAAAGAATTACTGAAATCGACCTCGTTTGGATGGAGGTCGTATGAATCTCTGTTTCCCATGAAACTCGAATGGCATAATATATGTATATATTGATGAAATTCTATGAAAACAATTTTAAAAAATGAGAAAAATAGGGTGGGAGAGCCAAGTTAGCTCCCCCCAAGGGCAACCTCATTTAAACACGCACACACACATGCATACATGAGCGCGCGCACACACACATATGTATGGGAAAAATGGGGCTGCCCTTGAGGGGAGCTAACTTAGCTCCACCACTCTATTTTCTCCGTATTTTTTTATTTTTCAAAAATGAATCAATAGAAATTCATCACTATATCTCTATATTATGTCATTCAAGTTTCATGAAAAACAGATACTCCTACGACCTCCATCTAGACAATCATTTTTTAACGGTCGCATAATTGTTGAAATCGACCCCATCTGGAGGGAGGCCGTAGGAGTATCTGTTTCTCACGAAACTTGAATGGCATAATATAAGGATATAGTGATGAATTTCCACAGATTCATTTTTCAAAAAAAATAAAAAAATAGGGAAAATGAGGCGGAGGAACCAAATTAGCTCCTGCAGATGGCAACTCCATTTTTATGCATATGTGAAATGAGCATATAAGCTCAAATTATGTATAGTAAAGGAGTTAAAAAAAGCGAAAAAAGAATAACTAGTAGCTTTGTATGGAATTTGCTTTGCCATGTTCACACAAGGCATTCTAAGAAACAACACATAACAGGACTCCTCTGGACTCCTCTACAGATTAAGCATTTTTGTTTTCGTTTTTGAAGTTTGACAATGAGAGATTGAATCCTACACCAAATAGATTGCCACTAGGTTTAGTTTCACAATGAACCTGTTACTTCTTCGATCCAAAGTTTGCTAAGGCAGGAAGCAGATTCAAGCGGCAATAATAACTACAGACCATATGCCAGACGAATTAAGACTGCAATAAAATGTTAGATTAAAGTCTCTTCCCATGCGAGTCTCATACATTTGAGCAGAACCACATCAAGCAATATAAACTTATGCATGAAAGTGCCAATCTTGACCACTCCCGTGACGTAGCCTTGGAGAGTTGTTTGACCCATCTAATCTACAGGAAGATCCGGTAGCTTGCAGCTATAGATTTAGATTATGAAGCAGTATCTTATACTATATGCCTCTGATAAATTTATCTTAAAGGTTTCCCTCACATCTGGACCGATTAGTCTTAAATTAATGGGATGAAATGTTGACACAAAAATCCAAATTATTTCTAAGAACTGAACTTCTAGTGTCGAGAATGCATCTCATTTTCAAAGCAACCGTCCGGACAATAGACCTAATGATACTCACATCAGCCTATACTATCTTTTCATAGGTGTCCGATGGCGATGGGTGTCCGATGGGTGTTCAAGATATGTCACAAAAATCATATCTCGAGCTGTATGGAGACTCGGATTTGTACGGGTGTCCGATGCCTATACTATCTTTTGTATTTTAACATATATATATGTCTTTGGATCTCACATCAGCCTGCCAAGGAACAAGGGGTGATGAATCTCCATTTCATCACTTTTATTCTATCATTTTGGCCTTAAGAATCCTAGTAAATGCATGTAAATACCCTTAATTCATGCATTTTAGCATTCATGCATTTGTGTACAAATAGTGTATAAAATACAGTTTTTAATGTCAAAATTATAGAATAAAGAAAAGAAAAGAAAAAGAATAAAATATTGAATATATTTTATGACCCTAAACCCTGAGACCTAGGCATCTCGATGACTAGGTCGACAATGAATAAAGTAGAGGGAGATAAGGATCCAAAATACAATAAAATCCCCTTTTATTTATTCATTCTTATTCACTTTTGGGCCCTATTTTATCTTTCACTTTTTGTATGAAAGTTGTAGATAATAAAATATAGAAAAATACAAAATTTATTTCATACAAAAATAATATACAATGTACAAAATATAGTTTGAATAAGATTCCAAAATCCCAACTTCCCAGAATCATATCTGTCAAATAATAACTCGAAATATATCAAAATCATCTTTAATTGTATATAACTTTTAATAATCTATTTAATGAAGGCGATTTCAAATTTTTTGGAGTTAAGGCATAAAAGTTAGGTTTTGGACCCCTATTGTATAGTTATACTGATTAAAATATTCAATTTATTTATTCTTCATTTCTTTTATAATTCATATTTTTTATAATTTTGTAAATATTATTTATAATACATGTACACATTAAAATTAGAATAAAACATAAATAAATCATCAAAATAAAATATGCAAAGGAAATACATAGATGAATTACCTATATTTATACCTATATAATAAATAGACCTATTTATTTAAGTGTACATATTATATCAAAAAAATATAATAAAAATATATTTAAGTATATAAAAATAAGTTATAAATATATAAAATAATAAACTAAAACAATAAAATCAAAAAACAGAAAATAAAAATAAAAGACATAAATATATAGATGAATATACCTATAATGTATCCCTAAAAAGTAACTTGCAATTCTAAACTTCTAAAAATAAATAAAAATCATAAGAAAATACTTTGAAAAATAAGAAATATTTTTTATTTTATAATCTAAAATTCTTAAAATCATTTATTATTTTATATCAATTTTAATTATTTTCCAAGGATTTTTCCTGGTTGGTCCATGTGGACCAACCAGGTGCCGCGGAGAGTTGACCGTGGGTCAACTCTTTGACTCCCCCTCCTGTGCATCAGACACCTCATTTCTTGCCTACTTCGTCGATTTTCGGAGGCCGAGCCTTTCACCATTTTCGCCTCGAGCCCTTCTTGACTTTTCTTCCCCGATACTCGATGATTCACGCCCACTGATTGCCTCGGGCCGTGGATCACTGATGCATCTGCAACACCTCGATCTTTCCCCCTGTTCGACCACATGTACAAAGGTCACCCTCTCTTTCCATTTGAATTTCGAATCCTGTCTTGACCAAGCCTTGGCATGTTCTTGCGCTCTGGATCAACTCCCGTGATAGGGGAGTCTCCAGCATCCTCGAGCGACGTCCGACGATGCCTTGAGGGTCGGCTCCACCCATCTCCGACGAAACCCACTGTTGAGGTACAATCTCGTGTCATCCTGGCCATTGAGGTCCGTTTTCTCCATTTTTATTGCATGTTTAGCTTATCCATCTCCTTAGGATTAATTTGTTTCTTTTAAATCCGCTTTGAGTCGCTTAATCACCCCGTGTTCACCGTTCGCTGGACCTCCGCTCCGGCGAACTTTCCATCCACGCATTCCATGTCCATTCCACCCCATCTGGCTCTGGGAACCTTCCCCTTTTGTTATTGAGTTTTACTTGAAGGACTAGGTTCCAAAGGGCTCCATATGGAGTCGATTTTGCGTTTGTCGGAGCTCCTGGAGCAGCAGGTCATCCTCGACCTCAAGGCCGCACAACGTCGACCATCTCACCATTTTGAGGCCTCTAGTGGGTAAATCACCTCCCCTGGAAGATTTTGCAGCTCAGGGAACCACCAGAGACAGTCAGAGCCGCGTTGAATTGCTGCTCGAAGTTCATCCGAGCGTGGTTCTTCGCGTGTTCTTCCAGATGGCTTCATAGCCGTCCGATCGAGCCCCCTTATTCCAGGAGAGCAGCTAGCGTTGGATTCCACCTGCTATCAGTCGTCATATCATCGTGCAGGATCTAATCGCATCTGCTCGTTACGAACCGTTATCGACCATCGGATAGGCGACACGTAGCAAGTGGTTGAAGACCCACCGTTCGATCGTTAAAGCTTTGGGTATTTTGCATGTTTCGCCCGAGCATTTTCTGTATTTACATATTAGGACACACACTTTCATTTGCCTTTTATATATTTTTGTAAATTTTGCACCAAGGCCCCTATACTTTTGGTATTTGCATCTAGGTCCAAGCCACGTCACCTCATGTGACGCCTCACGTGAGGGGACATTTTGTAGTGGACCCCCTGGGCTTCTATGTATTTATGTTTAGTCCCAAAACTTTTTAATTAAGTTTAAAAATTTTGGTGAGATTGTAATTTGGCCCTTGAGCTTTCTGATATTTACATTAATGCCCCTACCGGTATTGCATTTCTCTTTCTTTCTTGTATTTATTTTAAATAGCAATTGAACTCGAAAAATTCTCAAAAAAATATCTGCAGGCTCCTGTTGCATTGTACTTTCACACCATAATTTTTGTTTTGCAATTTGAAGCATTTCATCATTTATTAAAAATAAAAAGTGCCTATTTTGCCCCTATTTGCAATAAAATACATAAAAATTATAAAAATGTTTTGAAAATTTCCAAAAGAATGTATTTTATGTATTTATGTATTTCTAACCTTTAAACGAAAAATCATTAAAAAAATACAAAAGAAAACTCTAAAAAATTGAACAATCCCTAAAATATTTATAAAAATATAAAAAATCCTAAAAAATCCCAAAAATATATTTTCTATCTCTGAATTTTCTTTATATTATTATCTTTATTTTAAAATTAATTTGGATAAATTTTGATTCTATTTTCTATTTTTAATCTCCATTTTAATTTCGGGTATTTAGTATTTAATCATTCCCTATTTTAGGGTATTTTTGACTTTAAAAATATATAAAAATTAGCAAAAAGTTCCTAAAGAAATCACAAAAATAATAAAAATTATCTAAAACCCAAAAATATTTTATTCTCTTTATTTTGAATATTTTTCTAATATTTATATTTACCCTAGTCTATATTGTGTATATTTATCCTTTATATATCCTATATATAAATTAAAAGAAAAGAATATATAAAAATATGAAATTATAAAAAGAAAATACAAAATTAGAAAATTAAAAATCAAAATGCAAAAATACAAAATCAGAAATAAAAAAATTTAAAAAATCCACATAAGAATATAGATAAATAATTCACAATCACGTTTTGTGCTTCATTGCCTCGATCGAGCCATTTGCTCCTTGTGTTCGACACTCTACATGCATTATACACACATTTTGTAGAGTTAAATAAAATAAATTTTAACTCTAAATTGTTTTTTCTTAATTATCATTGTGGGTTAATTTTGATTAATTAGGGTTTCTTGTGGGTCACCATAGGGATTGCGTCTCCGCCTTGTGTGAGACATATTTTAGATCCACGAAAAACCCTAGTTATCAGGGGGCAGATTTTCATGGCGGAGCTTCATCAGAGATGGATTGAATCGCCTCAACCAACTCTTCTCCTCGCCTCGAAATTGGTGGAATCTCTTCCTATCACGAAGAGCTTGCACTTGGGAAGGATCTCAAGGGGTAATGATGAAATTAGGAGGGAAGATTGGAGAAGAAACTTTATAGTAGAGGTGAGAGATGATCTTGTGAAGAGGATTTTGCCTGGATTGATGAAGATCGATAGGATCTTAATTTTGGGTGTGAATCATGGATCTCGAATTGATAGTTTTCGTTCAGATCTCAAGGTATTTTGATCATTGGATTATGCGAGAAAAAATGAGTAAAAGAGGGAGGCAACATGTCTGACAGGCACAAGGCTCCAGGGGGGGGGCAGTTGACCCGAGGTCAACGAAGGACCTCCCCTGATTGGTCTATGCCAACCCATAAGAGGACAAAACATGGAGAAAAAACCTTATTAAATCAATAACAAACAAATATTTTAAATAAAAACTCAAAACATGAAAAATATTTCTTAGTTTATGTACTATTTTTGGTTATTTTTATTTTTTAAAACCTAAATTATTACGTGTTAGTTTTTACAAGTATACTTGTAGGTATATTTACATATGTTTTGAATATTTTATTTTTATTTTTACATTTTGATTTTATTATCATATATGTTATATTTATAGTATAATTAAATATGTAGTTATATATTTTGTTGTATTTTCCGACTTTATTTATGTACCTAAATGAAAAGAGTTATTTATAATATTTGTATAATATATTTATATATTTTAATATATTATTTATTTTAATGTAATATAATGATTTTATTTTATGTTTAAATTTTGAGTATGTTTGAAATAATATTTACAAGTATATAATAATATGAGAAAGCTAAAAATACAGAGAATAAATAAAATGAATAAAATAATCAGGTATATAGTACAATGAGACCCCAAAAGCTGGTTTTGCATCTTAACTCTATTTTTAATGAATACACCTTCATTAAATAGATAATTTAATTTTAAGAATAATAAAATTGAGTTTGGTTCATTTTGAGTTCACGTGAAGGATATATTGATCATTGAAGTTTGGTTTGCAGTTTTTTCATCTATGTGTCCCAAGTGCATTGTGCATTGTGCATTATTTTTTTGGAAATTATTTTTTTATTTTTAATGTATTTTTTATGTACAAGTTTCATGTTGATATAATATTTATTTGAGGAGTGTATAATGGCTAATAAAATAGAGCAAAAATGGTTTGATTGAAGAATGAACATTAGGGTTTTATGTATAATATTTGGCCGTTATCTCTCCCTACTTTATTCCTTGTTGACCACGTAAATTATTGACCCGGTCTCGGCATTTAGGGTCATTCAATATCTTTTATACTTCGTATATTTTTCTTTTCTTTTCTTTATTTTTTTATTTCGGATTTAAATACATATGTTTGCACAATATTTATAAACAAATCATGAACGCTAATTTGTACAAGATAGCTTCATTTACATGTATTCATAGGGATTTAAAAATAAATTAAAGGAATAAAAGGTGAATGAATGGATATCCATCACCCCCATACTTAGCTTTTCTAGTCCCTATCAAATACTTATTAGGAGAATAAGTGATGGAAATGGGAAAATAAAGAAAAGGAAAATAAAGAAGGTAGGATGATAATGATTTTTAAACATGTATTCACAAAATCAAAGTTTAGAGCTCAGTTAAGACCTTTAGATTATTAGTTTGTTTGGAACCATATTAAGCTTAGGAATTGTGACTCAACAACCCTCAGGTTCTATGTTCCTTTGTTTAGTTCAATTCAAAAGCCCGATTAGAACCGTCCCTTCAGACATATACTCTTTGTAACCTTAAGATGATAGGCACCATGTGCGTGAACTGTGTTAGCTATTTCCAGATAAATAATTAAACTATCAAGTGGTCTTATCTTCTGGTAACTTGTCCTCATGGATATGAATATTTCCTTCTAAGTTTAGGTACATGCTAGTGCACAATGAATAAGGGAGAAGCTAGAAGGAGAAAATAAGTGGAAATGAACTATGATAGTTGTGTTTCTTTGTAAAGCTCAGACAATGTGACAAAATCTTCACCAAGAAGCATGCCTTTTTTGGAAGTTCAAAATTTTTGAAATTTATGGTATAGGCTTCCTTTTTGGCATTTCTTTATTTAGCATCGCTCTGAATTCTTGCTTTGTCACGAAGGATATAGAATCCTTTGTTCCACCCATGTTTTGGGGTCGTATAAAAATTGCTCTAGCAGATTATTCATCATCCGAAGCTCTATTTCAATCAATTCTCCAGTCGTTAGATGCCCATGCTACCAGAGTGTTGAAGTGGGAGATCTTGGATCCTAATGCTTGGTCTTGGAGGTCTTGCGGTATCCGACAAGTCAGATCCGTCAATCGTAGTGTCAGTCGCTCTTGTAGTACTCAGATCCCAGCAAACCAATTAAGATAAACAATCAACCCACAATGTATGAATAATCAATGCAAATGTGTGAGTCAAAATTCATTTTTATTTTTAATATACAAGATATGTGTATAGTGAATAAGTGTAGAGTGCCAAACCAAGAGAGCAATCTAGAGGATATGGTATTTATTGCCAATTAATGAAAATAAAATAATAAATATTTTTTTGTCTTTTTCTACTTTTTTTATTTTTTTGTAGAAGATTACTTATATTTAATTTTTGAGGATTTGTGTTTTTAATTTTATAATTTTTATTTTCTTTTATTTTTTTGATTTTTAATTTCTCTTTGTTTTTAGTATATAATAAGTATATAAATCTATGTATAATAATATGTATAATGTAAATAATATACGTGATATACATAATAAATATATACAAAAATCAAAAAATACAAATAAGTACAATCCTTTTTTTTAAGGGGTTTTAAATATTTATAGTTATTTATAATTAATAATAAATATTATAAATAATATACATTAATAACATATATAACCTAAGTATAGGGCTTTATATTTATAAATATGGCTATAAATGCTCAAAAATTATAAAATAAAATGTTTTTGTGTTTTTATAGTTTTCTCTATTTTTGTGTTTTTAGGTAATTTTTGCTATTTTTAGGTATTTTTAATTGATAAGAATACAAAATATGAAATATAATAATAAGTTGAATTGTTTTTTATTTAAAAATATATAAATATTTCAAAAATTCCTAGAATTGTTTTTATTATATACTATATAATATAAATAAAACTATACATTAGAAAACTAATTTTTTAAATTTCATGGATTTATTTTTCAAAATTTATAGGTTTAGAAAGATTTCCCTTTTTTAAGTTTTATTCTTTTATTTTTGTTGTAATTTTTGGTCTGGAGCTATAATATATAGTAATATATATTTTGTAATTTTTTGGTATTTGTTTGGAATTTTAGATAAGGTTTTATATTTTTTGTATTTTTAAAGTTAAATAGAGAATAAATAGCTCTTAAATGATTTTTAATAAATAAAAATGCAATAAATTGTTAAAATAAAAAAACAACGTGAACAAGCATCATTAGGAGCATTTACTATACTTTTTCCATAATTTTACAAGCACAATAGCTAATTAAAGAAAATAAAAATGCAATAAAATAAATATATAGTGATGGTAGGGGTATATATGTAATATAAATAAAATACATGGAGTTCTGTGCAAAATATTCAGATTTTTAACACTTTTACGATTTTTATATACTAAACTAGAGGGGTACCTCTACAAAATGCCCACCTCACGTAGGCCACCATGTGACGTAAGCTGACGTGGACCCTGATGCAAATAATAATAAACTCGAGGGGGAGGGGTCTGTGTACTTTCTACACAAGTTTATAAACCTACTTAAATATTTATAAGACCAAATTTAAAATATAAAAAGGAATTGGGGTTAATGTGAAAATTACCTCATAAAGCGCACCATCCAACAATGCTGAAGATCTCACTTGATACACGTCACCCGTTAAATGAGGGATGCCGATTTGTGGATGAGCAGTGAAGATTAGATCCACTCACTAGATCATATGATCCTACGTGGCTTCATCCAACGGTGGTTGCTGACCTGGAGGATCGTGGTTAATCCAACGGTCGTGAAGTCCTTGGGAAGAATTGGTGAAGAACATCATCACGACTGGTTTCAATCTCTTATATTTCCTTTCTCCGATGATCTCTTCAGCTGCAGATGGATACAAACCATTCCTGGAAGGCTCCTCCATCAGTCTATGCCTTCAAATGGTTCCATGCTTTATCAGATAAAGACTGGAGTCACGTGAAAGCTCCAAGGCCTAAGCATTGCAACCTGGAGATGAATGGACCCCAGATGGCCCGATTTTCGCTAGAGACATGCATGGTTAGCACAAGGAAGCACAAGCGATTGTATCTAGGCTATTATTACGTGAAAGAAGTGGAGGTGGAAGCGAGGCGGCGATGCTCAGGTGAAGGAGGCTAAGCGGGCATCGGTTCACTAATATGGAAGTGACCGGATTGGCTCGGGTGGTCAGGAAGATGAAGAAACAGATGGGGAAGGCGCTGCGATAGTTTGGTGGTCAGGACGATGGGAAGAACATGCGAGATGATGTCCAGAGCTTTAGAGCTCCGACGAAGTCTAAATCTAAAGTCTAAACTAAGCATGACAGTAAGGAACTGAAATAAATTAGGAAATTAAGGCTACAACTACATACTATCTAAAAAGCAAAGAAAATGAGACAACTCATACATGGAGACCAGGGAGAATGAACCATCGTCGGCGGAGCTCCTACGAGGTATGGATCACTTTGATGCTACCCTTCACACATTGCAAACCTGATGGTGAGCGAGTTGTCACCAAGCTCAACCCATCCACGAGAGAAGGGATTTAAGTGGCCAAGAAGGATCAAAAATCCGAAATAGGCGAAGGATGTTTTATATATAAATAGTTTAGAATGTCTAAAAGATTGAGGGTTTGCACACTGCTCGATTAAGGTACGAGGATGGGGAGTATTTCACGTGATGTATGGGTATATTGACAAGATTTTTCATGAAGAAGCCTAGTCAAGTTGGGCAATGTGCAAAGCGGGAAAATCAGCAAAGAGGAAGGGTCAATGTCTGACAGACGTAGACCTAGGGAGGGAGGACGGTTAACCCGAGGTCAAAAGTCCTCGAGCTCCCATTGGTCCACGTCAACCATATACAGACAAAACATGGAATAATTCCCTTATTAAATCGTTCTAAAATGATAAATGTGTTTATTATTTTTTATCAAAACATGGAAAATATTTGTTATTTTATGTAATATTTTATTATGATTTTTATTTATTTTTACAAGTTAATTTATTATATGTTAATTTTTACAAGTATATACATAGGTATATATACCTATATTTAGCCTTTTTATTTTTATTTTGTATTTTATATTTTATTTTGACATTTACATAATTTGTATATTTATAGCTTATTTAATTACACTTGTACATATTTTTATTGTATTTTCTAATTTTATTTTACCTATGTATTTTAATAACTTATTTATTTTAATGATTTTTCAGAGTTTTATTTTTTTATTATTTAGATGTGTTTTGAATAATATTTACAAATATATAAAAATATGAGAAATGTAAAAATATAAGAAATTAATATATTGAATATTATATACATGTATATTGCACAATGAGGGCCCAAAAGCCAACTTTTTCATCTTAACTCCAAATTAAATGAAACTACCTTCATTAAATAGATAATTAAATTTTATGAATAATAAGGTTAGTTCGGTCAATTGTGGGTATGTATGGAGAAGATACATGTATGCACAGTTTTCTTTACAGCTTTTTATTCTGTGTGTCCGAGGCACACAATGCATTATTTTTGAATGGAATAAATTTTGTACTTTTCTTTGTATTTTTATGCACAATATTCATGTAGAGGGTTGATTAATTTGAGGTATAGAAAAAAAGAAAATAAAATAGGTCCCACAATACCTATTATTGAGGAATGAAATTAAGGTTTTTGTTTGTGTTGTCTGTACAATTAGGCTCCTTATCTCCCCCTACTTTTATTTCTGGTCGATCAAATAAATATTCACCTAGCCTGTCAGGGCTTGGATCATTCAGTATCTTCAACACTTCATTTCTTTTTCTTTTCTTTCCTTTATTCTTTTATTTTGGAATAATCAATGAATTTATACAATATTTCTAGTAAAAATAATGAATGCTATTTTGTACAATTTAATGTTATTTACATGCATTTAGCTAGGGATTTACGACCAAAATAAAAGAATAAAGGTGACGAAATGGAGATTCATCACAGATAGATAGATGGTTAAAGTACCAGTTTCGGTAATCCCCTAGAATGGTTCCTGAGCCACCTTTGACGAAGCGGCCTAGTATCGTCTCGACATAGACTCCATGACATTTTAATAATCCATCTTCGTTGAGTTACATGCTAAGTGCAAGGTCTCAAATTAATCCATTGTCTCAAGATTCGTACAAATGATATGAAAGGTTCTAGTTAGACACATTGAATCAACTCATGAACACAATCTCATAGAACCTAAAGAATTAAGTCATAATGACCAGAAGCATACCAATTCCAGTCCTTAACACGTTCCTCTGAAATTAAGCGGATTAAGTTCTAGACCAAGCTCCAATCTTCAGACTTTATCTAGACTTTGTTCAATTATCAACATCATTCTGAAAAATGCTCATGCAATGCAAGAAAATATTTTTGTGAAAGTTTTCACAGGTTTTTCTAGTGATTTGCAAATTTTTAGGAGTTTTGAAATCATTTTCCAAATTTTTAGGTATTTTTGAGATTTTGCAAATTTTTATGAGATTTTTGATAAAGGCTAATGGGTTCGACATGTAAAGATATTTACACGGGAATGAGTGTATATTTTAAAAAAATGGGTGCAGATTTTACATTGGGAATTTGTTCATGAGTTGAGTGTCAGTTGTTATTTATAGGTTTTGTATAAGGATTACATATATAAATACTTTTATTAGAGTTTTTATTCATCGAGGTCCTTAGAATAATCTTGAAAACATTTTTACCCATATTATGAAAACTTTACTTTGCAAATAATTTTTCCAAACAATTTACACACATTTACAAAGTTTGAAAATAATTTAGCAGAGATTTTTCAAATGTGTAGATATACTATTCAAGGCAGTTCACAACCATTTTCCAAATCATTTGCAAACTAATTTTCAAAACACTTTATTCAAACAAGTGAAACAAATGTTTACAAACATTACAAATATTTCACAAAGGTTTGAAAATATTTGACATTATTTTCGGACGGTTTCAAAAGAATTTTCAAGACATTTTACAATCATTTTTCAAATAATGTTGCAAAACATTTATAAACCAATTTATTTATCATAGTTTTATACATATTTATAGTGCATTATTTACACTTGAATTATTGTATACCCTTACCCAATGTAGTACATCAGCCATATTATTGAAAATATGAAAGTACTACTTATGGTTACATATATGCATATACGACCCTCTATACTTTGCTTGTACTACGTTCTCATAGTGATCAAAGAGCGGAAAGGAAGACATAACTTGTGTTAATTATAGAAGAGCCTGTACTAAAACAACTCAAAGAATGAAGTCAACCATCCCCCTATACTTAGGATTAACTAATCCTAAGTATAGCATATTGTACACTAAGCGGGGATGATCGAGGATGAGAATGTACGACTCGGCTTGTCTTCCCTATACTTAGGGTGAGATATCTCTAAGTATAGATAAGAAATATCAACAAGTTGAGAGACAAGCGAGAAAGTAAAACAAAGAATAACCCGAATATACTCACCCCCTATACTTAGGACGAAATATATCCTAAGTATAACACACATAAATGGGATGAATGAGATAACGAAAGGATGAAAGAAATGAAAAGAAGAAAAGATGAAAAAGAAGCAAATAAGTGATGTCTTTAGAGCTCATGTGTCTGATCAGTCTTCCTCTGGGAGCTCATCTAGAAATGACACTTGTATTGAATCCAACACAGACAAGAATGTATCATGCTCGATATGGCTTCAACAACTACCCATTTACTATGAAGGGTATTGACGTGTCGCTAGATACGTTGTTTAATTCGGCTTCGTTGTAGCACGTGTACTTAGCGATTCCGTCAGAACCGAGAGAAGATCTCCGTGAAGAGTGTCTCGGCTTAATTTATATCCCGGGCAAGTCCGGGGTCGAACACAGGGAGGCAAATGAACAACTTGGGTTTAATTCAAAATTTAAGATCTAGATTTCCGATGTGGTATTTTTTAGATTTTTTTAATGCAAAAATAGAAGCGATGCAAGATGCAGTTGAATTAAAACACTACGAAAGCATACAACTTAGCCAAATTAATTTTAATAAGAAATTAATCCAATTTAGCCAAATTATATTTTTCCTAGAATACTAATCCAGAGATGAAAACAAAACACATTTTTTTGGAATTTTAGGGGTTAAAATGCAACAATGAAAAATGCACACTTTTTAAGGGTCTTTTTGCAATTTACCACACAAACAGTAAGCAAAAATTATGAAAAAATTACTGGAACTAAAACATCATGCAAGGAGACTACAGTAATTGTTTTGGATTTTTCTGACAAATTATGATTTTTTTATGAATTTTTTAGTGAAATCAGAGTGACAGCAAGTAAATAATTCCTAATAAATCCACGTTATCAAATTAATCAAAGTGCGATTTATCTCAGAAAGATATTTAGATAAACAATCTAGGAGAGTTGAAATTTCGCAAAAAGAATATACGGGGATTTAATTAAAAATCAAAAACTCAAATCACTCTACAATTTATTTAGAGGCACAATACACTCCATTTTGGATGAAATTTGGACAGTAAGTTAAGCACTCATCAAAGCATCAAATATAATTTTTGTGCAATTTTTGGAGCAACCGTGTGTTAGATATGAATTTAAGAGCACTGAGTGGGTAAAATATGCAAAGTTTCAGTTAATCATTTTTAATTAATTACCCATGTAATATAAAAATCCAAATAAATACTCAAAACGTACACAATTAGTTTTTTCATTGAATATAAATATGCAAGATAGATGTCCAAATTAATACACAAACATAGGGGTCTTTGTGCAATACAGAAATTCATATTTGGAGGGCGGCACGGGGATGCTGGGCGGCCGGCGCTGCGAGGCCGCGACGGCGAGCGGAGGCCCCGTGCGGTTGGAAGGTGGCAGCTGGGAGGTGGCGACGGTACTGGGGGTGCAAGGGGAGCGGCGGCAGGCCGCGGGGCGGAGCGGCGCCGTGCGCACGCGGCGGCCCCCGCACGCGCGGCAGAGCCGGTGGAGAGGAGGGGGGCGCAGCCGACGCCGGCCGCGGCGGCGCCGAGCGGGTGGCGGAGAAGAGGGGGGTGGGGCGGCGGCGGTTGCTGCTGCTCCACCTGTGCGTTTTTTTTATTTTTTTTTTAATTTTTTTTTTGATTTCTTTTTTTCTGCTGTAATGCAAACTCAATTTTTTTATTTATATTTTTTTTGTTTTGTTTAAACAGAAAATGAATAAAGGCAAAATGAACAAATGTTTTTAATTTTTTTTTGTTTAAATAAAAGGATGAAGAAATGCAAAAGGACAAATATGCACAAATGCAAATATGATGGTGGTTTGATCGTGATGTTATGAAAATAAAAAAATGATATGGGGTTATGATGGATAAAAAAATGATAGTGATCCAAACAACAAAGAAACAAGATATTAGATAAAATAAAATAACAAGAGAAACGAGGAGGAATACTTACCTGTTCTTCGCCGGATTGGCGGAGCAGTCTACGCTGAACTCCTGTCGTCGCCTCGATCCGATTGGCGAAATAAAAATCGGAGAAGCTACGCGAGCTCGATGAGGAACTCGTGACGCGGAGCGGGGCTCCGCGGATCTCGCCTGAAGGAGGTCGTCGCTTGAGGAAGACGTTTCGCCGCTGTCACCAACGCCACGTTCCAAGCTCTCTCCTTTTTCTATAAGAATGGCGGATGGGGAAAAATGAGGATGTACATATGATTATAAAGAAGAAAAGAAAGAGAAGTTAGAAAGATGGTGGAGATGAATGGAGGTTAGATTATTGGTGGAGTTGAATGGAGGTTAGATGAAGAATGTGGGGTGGAATGGGAGTTGGTGGTAGAATAGAAGACTTGGTGGTTAATGTAGAAATGGAAGTTAGTGTAGAGAATGTGGAAAAAAATAAAAGTAAAATAAAATGAAATAAAGTAGGCTACTTATAATACAATAAAATAAAAGATAAGAAAAAGAGTGGAGAATTTACAAAAGAAGACTATAACATGTACATATTTTTTTGTTTGCTTTTCTTTTTATATTTTTTTGTCTTTTTAATAGTAGATATGTACAATAGGAAAATACAATAAAATAGTACAATCAAAATACAACACTACAATGATTTTTTTGGATTTTTAGTAATTAAGAAAGATAAAATAAAAAATGAAGAAAGAAAGAATATATACATAATATACAATGTACATCTAGGTCCCAAAACCCAACTTTTGCAAACGAGCTCCGATTTTAATGAAACCACTTCCGTTGGATAGATAATTTTCTAACTTGAACTTTAAAAGTGAGTTTGGTGAATTTAGAGTTCGTACGGAGCGGGAATTTAGCTTGGAAGTTGGTCTTTACGGCTTTTTCCCATTGGGATCTAGGAGCATTTATTTGAGATATAATTTGTTTTGTATTTTTGTATTTTTATGTACATTATTATGAATAAGTTAGAGAAAGAATTTAGCCAAAAAGGAGTTGAAATGAAATTATTAAAAATACATGAAGTTTTGAGCTATTTACAGGTATAAAACTCCTTTATTTTTGCGGCTTTTTAGTGTTATTTATTTGTACAAACTTATATACAATAATTAGTGTATTTTATTTAAAAGAGGTATTTTGTTAATTTATTGATTTTATAGACATTTATTAGGGAATTTACTCGTGGATTTTGCTAAGATCAAGATATTGCGATGATGAATCGCGGATTCATCACCCCCCTATACTTAAACTTTGCTAGTCCTCGAGCAAATAAAGAATGAATAAGTTGGGTTAATCCCTGACTGTGCATGTGAATACAAGACTTGATCCATTCAAGAACTCTCGGTTTTAGAGATCCTAAAATTCTAAGCTGAACCAAGCTTTAGTCAAAAGGTACCCAATTCCCCTAATCATCATACTCTCTTTGTATACATATATATATATATATATATATATAAGGGATATGACTTTAAGTGTTGACTGCAGTTATAAGAGTAGAGTCACAACGTCACCCAAGGTTCCAGTCCAAGAGACTCTCCTAAGGACCCGATCCTCAACACTAGGGAATAAATCATTTCTTGCATCCAATCCACCGTCTCTTTAGTTGTCAGACTTGAAAGTGTAGATGGAAGGCCAGTCGATGGAGGGCATAGGATTGTGTCATTTCTTCTCTCCCTCTCATTGGAACAAGGATCCTCTCAAGTGCCTTATTACGCAACGCATTTTTTTGGTGTTGATCAGTGCATCCGTCAAGAGAAGTTGGAGCCGTCTGCACTTGTTTTCCTGGGAGTACACCGGGGTGTGCCTTTTTTGAGTACCTATCGTACCTTCTACACCCAGACTTGTAGCATTTACGATGCAGAGCCCTTTTTTGGTGCAAGCCCGACTCCTGGTCCTAATAGCGGTGGTCCAAGTGGACACTTTGAAATGGTTGGGAGCGCTCGCCTTTGGTGGAAGCTCTTTTGATAATTGACTTTGTGGAATGAGAGCTTTTATTTGACATTTCATTGCTTTGTAGTATTTGTGGCTAGCTCCACTGCTTTTACCAAGAGTTGGCGCACACTGATCAACATTTTTTTTATTTTATCACACCCTGGCACATAGGTAAATATCAAGAGATAGTACAAGAACCATGTTCTCATACTGGCTAAATGTGCTGACACTCAGGTTTCATGAAGCCTTCATTGATTTTATCCCATCCTCGAGCATCATTAAATCAAGTCCAAACTCAAATCCCTCATCCCAGTTCCTCAAGTGAAATTACAACTCATCTCATCATAACTGCAGTCGTGTATGTGAGGTGCTGATCATATTCTTAAGGTAGAGACTAAGCATGCAATATAGCACACACATCTTTTAAACTAGGGAAATGTGAATAATTAAGTCAAGGACCCTAATGACTAAGGCTGGTTAACTCAAAATCTCAAGACCTCATAAACCAAGTGTTCTTAAACATCACTAGTCTTGTGTGAAAGTGAATTGTGTCAGGGATTAAACCAACTTATTAGTTAGTTTTTTTTAGTTTTAGTTTTTGTTTTTTTTTAAGTTTTAGAAAAAGTTTTTTTTCAAGAGTTTTAAAGAGTTTTTTTTTGAAAAAGATAGGTAAATAAGAAAAAGACCTTTTTTTTAGAAAAAGTTTTGTTTTGTTTTTGTTTTTTGTTTTTTTAACCCACCCCATAATTATTGTATAATATATACAAAAATACGTGAAAGTACGAGGTATGGGTAAAGTATATATGTAATATATACACGCCCCCCTATACTTAGCTTGTGCTATGTCCTCATGGCACTAGGTGACAAAAAAGACATAGCTCGTACTAAGCGTAGGAAAGCTAAAATAATAGAGAGTATAGAAGTCGATCCGCCCCCCCTATACTTAGGCTCTGGACAGCCTAAGTGTAGAAGAAGAGCAAAAATGGGGCGGACGAGGTCAAGAGGAGAAATGATGAGTAAATACACATGACGGGCATCGGTCCCCCCTATACTTAGGCTTTGGTCAGCCTAAGTATTGGAAAGAATACAAGAATGGAAGATCGATGAGAATGGGAAAGAATATACAAAAAGAAAATAAAAAGAAGAGAAGGAGCAAATCGGGTCACTCACCCCCCTATACTTAGGATCTAGTCATCCTAAGTATAGCCACAAAATGAAAACGATACGGAACTGGGACGAGTGATGCGAATCATAAGGGAGGGACGTGAATAAAGGAAGGAAAATATGTACAAGGAGGAGGAAGAATATACAAGGATCAAGAAGGTTTGTGACGGACCTTCTTGCGGGAGCGATGGGGTGGATAGTATACACATGTGTCGCTGTCAGAATCGTCCTCCGAAGAATAATAGTGAGGTGTGGGGAACGTCCAACAGGGGTCGACACACGGCTGCTTGCTCAAATATGGCTTCAGATAAGCCGAACTAAGCTCACTCATGTAGATCACCTCATCCGGACCTGATGAGGACTCCTCAGAAAGTTCCTTCTCTGAAACATCGAAGGTAACCTTCTTAGTCGGTTTTCTAAAACCTGAAGCATCAAGAGGGAGAGGAGATTGATACGTCTTAAGGAGTTCGGGAGAACACCTCAAGGAATCAACACCCGTCTTCTTCTTACCAGATGACCGACTAGAGGATGGAGCAACTGATTTATCAAGATTGGTCAATTTGGTCCCAGTTGTCTCCTTTGGTGTATGTCCTGAATGTGGTGTGTGTGAGGTTCTGACCAGAGGTTCATCATCAGATGAGTCACCATATGCATTGTAATACTCCTGCAGGGTCAGCACACGTCTCTGATAAGGCACAATGTTCTCAGTTGGCTTGATATTGTTGGGTTCTTGTGTCGGATCATCGAAATAATCAAGGCAATCGTCAAAGGTCATGTCCGACTCAATGATAGCTTCTGGTCGTGAGTCCTCTCTAGAAGCTGTCGTGGTGGTAGTGCAAGCAGTAGGCGGTGTGTGGTTGTAGGAAGTCTCTAAACCAATGGTCGTCTGGACAGTCGGTATCTCAGGTGTAGTAGAGAGATGGGACTCAACTGTCTCTCGAATGTCACGACTGTCTGCAACTTTACGGGTTACCTTGGAATATCGTGTGTCCTCAAAGATCGGGTGAGGTCGGAGTGCTCCCAATGCAGAGAAATCGATCTCCCGAGTCTCACAATCTATAGTTGCCTTAGACAAGGCTAAGAACGGCTTCCCAAGAATGATCGGAGACTGGGTGAACTCTCCTCGGTGCTCAATGTCAATGATCGTGAATTCTATCTCCAGTAGAGCACCTTGAAAAGTGACGATGACTGAAATGGTTCCTCTCGACCGTTTAATGGTCCGGTCTGCCAACTGAATGATCTCTCTTGACTTCTTGGCAGATCCGAGTTTGAGCTTGGCAAACACGGAGGTCGGGAGGATATTAATCGGTAAGTCATCATCGATTCTTGCATGGGTGAATGTGGTATCTTTGATTTCACAATCAAATCTAGGTAACCGCTTTACTCTGCGGCTCTTGGTTTTTCTCCCTATCATCAAAGATGTGGCCATAGACACTATATGTATCTCAGTCCGTGTTCTCTTATTGCCCGACCTTTTAGGCATCAATTTACTTCTCACAAATCTTTTAAGGTCGGGAAAGTGCTCAATGGCCATTATTAAGGGAAGCTCAAAAATCAACTTTCTATCCAATGCTTCCCTAACCGCATGATCCAATTTTTTTAGATCTTTTCCTTTTTCAATTTTTATGGTATTTTCTGAGTTTTCAATTTTTTTGGTCTTTTTGCTATGTGACGGAGGACTAGGAGAATGTACAGACTCTGGTTTGGAGGGAAAGTGGTTAGTAGAAGAGGGAGGTAGAAGGGACTCCAGCTGTACATGACTTGTGGTCAATCCGGTGTCTTCCAGGTTTTCAAGATCTAATCCGCAAAATCCATGATCCACATTCCTACCTGGACTCTTGATCGGTCTACAAATGTCATCCTCCAATAAGTTCTCATGACACATCATGAGAGAAGTCAACGCAATTGGAGGATACTGCTGAGAACTCGGGCTCTTATACTCAACACACCTTGACTCGGGTGTGCAATACTGGGTTGAGTATGACCCATATGTATGGCAGTTGTTGGTCGGAGCCTCATCAGGCGGAGTTAGTAGACAGGGGGTCTGTAAATCAGTTGCATGAATCCAATCCCCTGTATATGTCGGCTCTCCGAATGGGTGATATGAAGGTTGGTCAATGTGATCTCTATCACTCAGGTCAATCAAGTCAGGAAGATTGTACGGTGCAGGCCTCTCCATTCGGTTTTTCTGGTCGACCATTTTGTACCCTAAGGTTAAGTCGGGATGTATATATGGAAATTGTTGTTCTGTCCCAACTCGAGGTGAAAGTGAGGTATGTGGGGTCAACTGATTATGCCAATCATTCATCTCAGCAGTCGCTTGCTCTTTGATTTGTTCCTTGATTCCAGCAAGCGGACGAGAATATAGTGAATCAATCCAAGGTGGTTGTGGGTCAGGGGTGCAAGAATGTGGGGTAGGTGAGAAGGACGAAGAAGTGCGGAAGTCAGTCGGAGTTCTGACTTCGCGGTTGGGGTGTGGGTATGAAGAGGAATGAGAGGGTGGAGATGATCGAAATATGGTCGAAGAAGAATGACGTGGATATGATGACCAATATTCTGACATCTTGGAGGGAAAATGGGAGAATGAAGCGGATCGAGGAAGAAAGCGTGCAAGTGCACCGAATAACACACAAACAAACAAACACAAGAGCAAACCCTGAGTTCACCTACTCAACACAGTGAAGGTCGCAAAAGTCCGACCGTTTATCTTTTCAGTTTTAATTAGGTGATAAATCAAGATATCAATCCAATTACGCAAGGCTCAAAAGTAGGTTTTGGGCACTATCCTAGGGATGCGTCCTCACCTCTCAACAATCACAATTAGCCAAGCATACAATGAGGGTTTTGCTCTCCCAAAACAAGTGTTAGTTTTAATCAGTTTTTTTTTGTCAACTCTGATTAGCAGTCCCGGTTTTAGGTTTGGTTATCACTTGATTAGTCCACCAAACAAAGCACGCCTAACGATCAGTCCCGATTTCCTTTTAACCTAAGTTTAAAAAACCAAGGGGAGGGAGTCGAGAAAAACCGATGCAAATGATGAAATCAATGATGCATGCCCAGTTCAGAAGACTTACAGTGATCCTCGCGCTCTACATGCGGGATGCAAGGCAGAATTGAAATTTTATACTATATGAATGCAAACGAGAAACCGTTCCTAGACAAGCAGTTCTATTAGCGAGTGATGAACAAGTTAAATTTGACTAATAGTCCAGCGGTCTAAGTGCGTCTCGTTAAATGTGATGTGTGGTCCTAAATATTACGAGCACAAGCAATCAAGATAATCTAATAAAATGCTCTAAGAGCCGCGAGTGCAAGTCCTATTCTACGTCAAGCAACCACACGACCACGAGCGGGTCCAAAGTCCAGTCCGGATACAAACGCGAGCTCTCAAACAAGAGCCGCTGGAAAGAGCGAATTACCTAAGTTATTACAACACAATAATTACAAAAAGTTCTCTAAAAAATAAATAGTTCTCCTCGCACTTCAGCAGTCAACTCGCGTCGCGTCCGTCGACCTCCGATGCACTCCAAGTCCACCGGGCCCTCGCAAGGAAACAAAGATGTATGTTAGAGATAAATAAAAAAATATATACAAGAATATGAAGACAAATAATTGAAAGGAAATGGATTAATTACAAGTGGGCTCGGGGGTCAGACTACCCGAGTAAATGGAAAACTAAATCCAAAATTTTAAATTAGTCCCTAAGCCGTTTTCCTCCCCGGCAACGGCGCCATCTGACGAGTCGCTAGATACGTTGTTTAATTCGGCTTCGTTGTAGCACGTGTACTTAGCGATTCCTTTAGAACCGAGAGAAGATCTCCGTGAAGAGTGTCTCGGCTTAATTTATATCCCGGGCAAGTCCGGGGTCGAACACAGGGAGGCAAAGGAACAACTTGGATTTAATTCAAAATTTAAGATCTAGATTTCCGATGTGGTATTTTTTAGATTTTTTTAATGCAAAAATAGAAGCGATGCAAGATGCAGTTGAATTAAAACACTACGAAAGCATACAACTTAGCCAAATTAATTTTAATAAGAAATTAATCCAATTTAGCCAAATTATATTTTTCCTAGAATACTAATCCAGTGATGAAAACAAAACATATTTTTTTGGAATTTTAGGGGTTAAAATGCAACAATGAAAAATGCACACTTTTTAAGGGTCTTTTTGCAATTTACCACACAAACAGTAAGCAAAAATTATGAAAAAATTACTGGAACTAAAACATCATGCAAGGAGACTACAGTAATTTTTTTGGATTTTTCTGACAAATTATGATTTTTTTATGAATTTTTTAGTGAAATCAGAGTGACAGCAAGTAAATAATTCCTAATAAATCCACGTTATCAAATTAATCAAAGTGCGATTTATCTCAGAAAGATATTTAGATAAACAATCTAGGAGAGTTGAAATTTCGCAAAAAGAATATACGGGGATTTAATTAAAAATCAAAAACTCAAATCACTCTACAATTTATTTAGAGGCACAATACACTCCATTTTGGATGAAATTTGGACAGTAAGTTAAGCACTCATCAAAGCATCAAATATAATTTTTGTGCAATTTTTGGAGCAACCGTGTGTTAGATATGAATTTAAGAGCACTGAGTGGGTAAAATATGCAAAGTTTCAGTTAATCATTTTTAATTAATTACCCATGTAATATAAAAATCCAAATAAATACTCAAAACGTACACAATTAGTTGCTCAACACAGTGGTATTTTTCATTGAATATAAATATGCAAGATAGATGTCCAAATTAATACACAAACATAGGGGTCTTTGTGCAATACAGAAATTCAAAAGAAACTCAAACTTATGTACAGGGACTTTTTTGTAATTACATAAACTATAAGGGACAAACATGCAATATTTACAATAAAAAAAATAAAAGAAAAAGTAGACCTCTTCTTCTTCATAGGGATGCACGGCTGGAACCCAACAAGGGGGGTCGGGCGGCGCCGGCGGTGGCGCGCCGCGCGCGGAGGGCGGCACGGGGACGCTGGGCGGCCGGCGCTGCGAGGCCGCGGCGGCGAGCGGAGGCCCCGTGCGGTTGGAAGGTGGCAGCTGGGAGGTGGCGACGGTACTGGGGGTGCAAGGGGAGCGGCGGCAGGCCGCGGGGCGGAGCGGCGCCGTGCGCACGCGGCGGCCCCCGCACGCGCGGCAGAGCCGGTGGAGAGGAGGGGGGCGCAGCCGACGCCGGCCGCGGCGGCGCCGAGCGGGTGGCGGAGAAGAGGGGGGTGGGGCGGCGGCGGTTGCTGCTGCTCCACCTGTGCATTTTTTTTATTTTTTTTTAAATTTTTTTTGATTTCTTTTTTTCTGCTGTAATGCAAACTCAATTTTTTTTATTTATATTTTTTTTGTTTTGTTTAAACAGAAAATGAATAAAGGCAAAATGAACAAATGTTTTTAATTTTTTTTTGTTTAAATAAAAGGATGAAGAAATGCAAAAGGACAAATATGCACAAATGCAAATATGATGGTGGTTTGATCGTGATGTTATGAAAATAAAAAAAATGATATGGGGTTATGATGGATAAAAAAATGATAGTGATCCAAACAACAAAGAAACAAGATATTAGATAAAATAAAATAACAAGAGAAACGAGGAGGAATACTTACATGTTCTTCGCCGGATTGGCGGAGCAGTCTACGCTGAACTCCTGTCGTCGCCTCGATCCGATTGGCGAAATAAAAATCGGAGAAGCTACGCGAGCTCGATGAGGAACTCGTGACGCGGAGCGGGGCTCCGCGGATCTCGCCTGAAGGAGGTCGTCGCTTGAGGAAGACGTTTCGCCGCTGTCACCAACGCCACGTTCCAAGCTCTCTCCTTTTTCTATAAGAATGGCGGATGGGGAAAAATGAGGATGTACATATGATTATAAAGAAGAAAAGAAAGAGAAGTTAGAAAGATGGTGGAGATGAATGGAGGTTAGATTATTGGTGGAGTTGAATGGAGGTTAGATGAAGAATGTGGGGTGGAATGGGAGTTGGTGGTAGAATAGAAGACTTGGTGGTTAATGTAGAAATGGAAGTTAGTGTAGAGAATGTGGAAAAAAATAAAAGTAAAATAAAATGAAATAAAGTAGGCTACTTATAATACAATAAAATAAAAGATAAGAAAAAGAGTGGAGAATTTACAAAAGAAGACTATAACATGTACATATTTTTTGTTTGCTTTTCTTTTTATATTTTTTTGTCTTTTTAATAGTAGATATGTACAATAGGAAAATACAATAAAATAGTACAATCAAAATACAACACTACAATGATTTTTTTGGATTTTTAGTAATTAAGAAAGATAAAATAAAAAATGAAGAAAGAAAGAATATATACATAATATACAATGTACATCTAGGTCCCAAAACCCAACTTTTGCAAACGAGCTCCGATTTTAATGAAACCACTTCCGTTGGATAGATAATTGTCTAACTTGAACTTTAAAAGTGAGTTTGGTGAATTTGGAGTTCGTACGGAGCGGGAATTTAGCTTGGAAGTTGGTCTTTACGGCTTTTTCCCATTGGGATCTAGGAGCATTTATTTGAGATATAATTTGTTTTGTATTTTTGTATTTTTATGTACATTATTATGAATAAGTTAGAGAAAGAATTTAGCCAAAAAGGAGTTGAAATGAAATTATTAAAAATACATGAAGTTTTGAGCTATTTACAGGTATAAAACTCCTTTATTTTTGCGGCTTTTTAGTGTTATTTATTTGTACAAACTTATATACAATAATTAGTGTATTTTATTTAAAAGAGGTATTTTGTTAATTTATTGATTTTATAGACATTTATTAGGGAATTTACTCGTGGATTTTGCTAAGATCAAGATATTGCGATGATGAATCGCGGATTCATCAGGTATGCGTCAACTGATAATCCAAATATAACGATGCTTCCATTATCATGCACATTTTTGACAATAAATGGTCATGACCATTTTTTTTCAGTTTACCCAAAAATATTTTCAACTTCGCATCGAACAACTATACCTTCTGATTTGGCTCGAAAGTCTTTTTTCTGATATGCTTGTCGTGCCATCTCTTGACTTTCTCTTTATACATAAGGTTGTTATCGTATGTAGAGTCATGAAATACCAACAATTGATTCATGTCTATCTTTCGATTCTTGCCGGCCTTCTCTTTATCTAAATTGTATACACTGACTGCCCACAATGATTTGTGAATGAGCTCAATAGGCAAGTGGCATGGCTTGCCATGCACCAGGCAATAGGGAGACATGCCTGAAGGGGACTCGTACGTTGTATGATAAGCCCATAAAACTGAGTTGAGAAGTTGCAACCAATTCTTCCTATCAAGACGCACAAGTTTCTATAAGATCGTCTTGATTTCCAAGTTTGAAAATTCAACCAAGACATTGGTATGCGGATGGTAAGGAGATACGACATGATGTTCTATGCCATACTCCTTGGTGAGCTTCTTAACTTCATTGTTTATAAAATGGCTTCCCCCATCTAATATGAAAATTTTCAAAATCCCAAATCATGAAATTATGTTATCTTTGATAAATCGACAGATGGTGCGACTATTGGCTTGAGCGAGGATATCCTCCACCCATCTACTGACATAGTCGACAACAAGCAAGATGTACTCAAAACCCTAGTTGTTCGGAAATGGGTCCATGGATTCGATGCCTCATGCATCAAAACATCTGATATCTGAATGTACTTTAGAGGCATGGTATCTCAGGAACTGATGGTGCCACCCATCTTCTGGCAGTCAGTACAACCTTTTACATATTAAGTGGTATCTTTAAAAAAAGTTCGCCACTAACTGCTTTGAAGAACTTTCGCTTTGTGCATTTCCCAAAATGGTGTCCACAAAAATCCAACTTGTGGTAATGCTCTAGGGCACTTAACTCCTCCTAAGGGATGCACCTGTGCCAGATAAAATATGTACCATCACGAAACAAGTATAAATCCTCTCATTGGTAAAAATGTATTTCGGGCGTGAACTTGTCCACTTTCAGCTTGGGCCTACCTTGTGGAACCTCCTTGGAGATAAGGTGCTTCACAATATTAGCATACCATGGGAGTGAGGTGACTGACAATATCATCTCATCTGGGAAGGTTTCAGTAATTGGAATGCTTTCCTGCTCAGGAATCTCTATCTCTGTGATTATGGAAAGTTGATTTGCCACAACATTCTTGATCTCTAGGTTTATCTCGAATGTCTAAATCAAACTACTGGAGTAGAATGATCCAACGAAGTAGACACAACTTAGAATCCTTATTGCTTTACATGCATCATTTTTAGTGTATACAATAACTTTTGGCCCAAGCAAATGTGACCTAAACTTTTCCAATGCAAACATTACCGCTAACTGCTCTTTCTTGTAACTGTATCAGTGTTCTGTTAGCGTAACTAATTGCAAATGGCAATCCATCTCATCTATGTCCTAACACCCAATATCATAATCAGAAGCATTTGTCACGATCTAGAATGGTAGAGACCAATCTGGTGGCTGTAGGATAGGAGCTTGGGTGATGATTTCTTTTAACTGTTCAAAAGCATGGAGCACTCTATCATCTACAATAAAAATGACGTCCTTGACTAGAAGCTCTATAAAAAATCAGACCATTTTGCTGAAATCTTTAATGATTCTTCAGCAAAAACCCGCATGCCCAAAAATGAACTTACTTGCTTTAGTGATGTAGGTAGCTCAATCTTGGAGATCACTTCCACTTTGGCCAGGTCGACCTCCGTGCCTCATTTGGAGATGACGTGACCCAAAACGATTCCATCAATCACCATGAAGTGACTCTTCTCCCATGAGAACACTACATTGACTTCACAACAACATTGAAGAACCCGGTCCATATAAGTTATATATTGATCGTGACTATCTACGTAGATCGATAAATCATCCATGAATGCCTCGAAAAAACTGTCTACCATGTCTGCAAATACGACTAACATACATCTCTGAAATGTAGCGGGGGTATTACACAGCCCAAACGACATCCGTCAGAATGCATAAGTCCCAAATGGACAAGTGAAAGTAGTATTGGTCTTCTGGAGCAATAAGAACTTGATTATATCCCAAGTATCCATCCAAGAAGCAGAAACATTCCTTTGCAACCATCTTTTTCACTATCCGGTCAATGAAAGGAAGTGGAAAATGATCTTTCTTGGTGGCTAGGTTCATGCTTATGTAGTCTACACAGATGTGCCATGATGTCAGTACTCGGGTCTTAATCTCCTCTCCTTTTTCATTTATGACAATCATAATTCCCGATTTCTTAGGAACTACGTGTAGCAGACTTATCCATTTAGAATCTAAGATGGGATATATGAAACCCACATAACACCACTTTGTGATATCTTTCATCACAACCTCATGAAGTTTAGGGTTCAGACGATGCTAAAACTCACGTGACAACTTGTTGTCTTCTTCTAAATAGATGTGGTGCGAGCACAACGAAGGGTTAATCCCATGGAGATCTGATATCTTCTAGCCTATAGCCTTGTAGTTTCTTTCCAGAACCTCAAGTAGACAAGATTCTTGCTCGGTTGTCAGTTGAGCATTAATAATGACATGGAACATGTTTAGCTCACTCACAAGGAAGGCATACTTCAACATTGATGGTAACTTCTTTAGCTCCGGAGAGGTCTGAATCAACTCAGTGGCAACCTCTGCAATAGTGATAGGTGTCGGATCAGTTAACTGGGTACTGTTCGCCATAGTTACATTTGGTTCTGAGTTCAATGTGTCATAAAGATATGCAATGGATTCCTCTTTCTCTAACAGGAATGGATGTGTCTCAATTAGCTCGGTCAGCTCATCAGCATCCAACTCCTCTTCTAGGATGCATGGAAACTCGATTGTGCTTTCCCAACATTCCTCCCGGGAGAGGAATTCCAAGGTTTCATCATTATCCAAGAACAATGTGGTGTCTCTAAACTATGCTAAAAAGTCATAGTCATTTTCATCATTCTTCTCGGGCCACTCTCATTTGATATGGACTCTGCGGGCTTCGGTACTTGGATCGTCTCGATCTGGACCTTGTCGTTGCTGGAGCGAAAGGTAATCTTTCTATGCCACAGTCCACTACAGCCTCAACGATTCAAAGGAACGATCGTCCCAATATGATCGGGGTTTAGAGCAAAGGGACCGGTGTCTCCATATCTAAGACAATGAAATCCACAGGGAACTACATCCCTTGGATTGTGACAATGACATCCTCTAAAATACCCCTTGGCTGCTTAATTAAAGGGTCTACAAACTGCAAGATCATTCTGGTTGGCATAGTCGGTCCTAACCCAAATTCTTTGAGTATCGAAGTAGGAATTAGATTGAGAGATGACCCATTATCAAGAAGTATTCGCTCAAACTCTTGGTTGAACATGATGCATCTAACGAGAGGTGCTCACTGATCATTATTTTTTCTCGGGAGGTTGCCATGGTTAGAATGTGTTTGACTGTTCGATCACGTTAGCTTTTGCCAGGTTGATGGTTCGTCGTACATACCTCTTTCAGATATTTCTTCACAGTTGACATTTATTCCATGGCTTTCAGAAGTGGCATTTCTAGGGAAATATTTTGCAAAATTTCAATCACTCATTGATCAAATAAAGCAGTTTTGAATTGTCTAATTTTTTGTTTTTTTCATTGCTTCAGGAAAGAAAATATGTACATCATCATTCAAAAAATATTCATGTGAATCGACTTTTACATGCAAATGATTAGAAAGGATACGATCATTTGCCCAGTGGAAAAGATAACAAAAGGAGCATCAGCTTTGTCAGCTTGCATGGGATCTGCTGCTGGTACTGACTTCTCCTTGGCTACATCGGCTCGACCTTGACTTTTATTGTTGGAGTTTGATTTTTTGTTTTCTTCATTTTTGCGATTTTTATGCATCTGTTACTGCATAATCTTCTTTCTTCTCTACTCCTTCTCCGTAACTTGATGCGAGCACAACTAATGAAGATTTGTCCAGTGAAGCTTTATTCTTTCCCTTCGCACTTGCATACGGTCGTAGTTTCTTACTTCTCTTGAGAGTTAAAGAGTTTGATAACATAATTAAATCATTCATACCTGACTTAGTCGAGGATTGGACATTGCAAACTACATGCTCCTTGCATTAGAAATTGTTTATAATGGCCTCAACCCGTGCTGGGATGATGGTCTTCGCAGCGGTGAGGTCATATAGCCTATGGATCATTTCTTCTAGGCTCTTCACCAACTGTGTCAGGAAGTCAAGTACGGGATTCACGGGATCTACCTCATTCTGCTCATCGGGTTGCGCCCGTTGAATCAGATATTGGTACAGAGGCGATGGCTGGTGACTCTGATAGTGATGAGGGGGAAACAACTGATAGTTATGCTGAGGAGGGGACTAGTACTGGTTCTGATGATAGGCACCCGACCGTTGATGATATTGCTTCCGATATGCGGGTGCTGGTTCTTGTAGTTATGTCTCCGTGGTTGTGCTTGCTGTGGAGACCAGTGGTTCGGGTTTTGCTGGAAGCTTTTTCTTGCCTACTGTGGGTGGTATGGCCCGATTTCCAAGTTCTAACCTTGATTTTGTCCACCAGGACGAGTCAGATTTTGATCATTATCCCATGCGACGTTCACCTCTTGGATTTGCGATGGAGGTGGATAGAAGGATTCGAGAAAAGTAGGGGCCTTTGGGTAATACACCCCAATCTATGCTAGTTTCTTGTTCCTTTGCTCGATCACATTTATTCTTTCAAGATTCTGTGACTACTTCTAAATGATATTGACCTTTGAGAGACGGTTCATGATGACGTTGAGGTTGGAACTCTCATTTCTCCCTCCTTCATAGAATGCTGCCATATGCACTAGCTTGGGAGGAATATGCAAGTTCTTTTGAAAGACATGATATGAAGAAAGGGCGGCCGAACCTTTGGCCATCTCCTCAAAAATCTGCCAGACCATGTTTTGCGACCTCAATTCTGGGCTGTCGGATCCTCCCATATCCGGATCTGGTTACTCAGCAATAATTTATTTAGCAATCACAACTAACATTCATAAACAGACTGCAATTAAGAATACTCAGAAGAAAGTATTTCAACGCTTTTCAATTCACAAAATAAAGTTCACATGATACATTGTCCCACCATAACCATTTACATGTACATCAACTAGAAGGAAATGCACAAAAAGATTACTAACTACCTTACAGAGTAAAGCTACTGCGGCTAGCTGTATGACTATGTTAGTTGGCTGGATTATTAAAGTCCTTGTTCTGGTTCACTGACACCTGTTGGGTTTTCCATAAATCATAGGATAACAATTAGCGAGTGCTAAGCAACGAAGAAGAGAAAAGCAAACAGATGTGTAATTTTTCAAAACCTGTTATCACAAAATGATTCATTCATTGTCATTTAGTTTAATTCCTATTCCTTTCTATTCCACATCAGGGATTAGTCCAGGGAATTACCTCACCACTATATAGACTCCGAAGTTGTGGACACTCCGGGATTGGAGATTGCGTTGATCTGGTAAGCTTATGCCACCGTACGTCGCCTCAACCACTCCTCCAATACTAACGACAATTTCCTTTTCTTTTATTAATCAGGGTCTCAAACCCTCAGCCTGGCAAACAAAGGAGCACACCATCCTCGAGGACTCAGTTGCTTAAAACCTCAGGCTAACATTTAATCATATAACCTAGCGGCTTTAAATACATGTTATCGTGACCCAGCCGCTATCCAACCACCCATGCCTCCACATGGCACGACTACATCTTCTGTCGTTCAACCCGAAGATATTGGCACCCGGTACCACGTGTTGCAAATTATTTATTTCGTGCGCACTTATCATAACAGGGCAACCATGTACCACCTAGGTAGGGCCACACCAATACGGGTTCCTTCTGACAAACCTACAGGTTACATGCCCGACCTATAGTTCTACTCCCAGTCATCCTTAACGCAACACTTGATCCCTCTTAGGATCCAAAACGATACACATCAATTTCCATGATGTAGTTCTTCCGTTAAGCCTTCAATTTGCATATTCCTCAATATTGAGTATAGATCCACATAAATATATTAATTCATATACATACACTCATATTTATGCTTATTTTAACTCTCAAACCCTATCTTTCCAAGCTACTGCATCAATTCGATGTTTAACCTTATTTTAGTGGGAATCACAAAGTGACTTTTCATATTTTCTCAATATTAACTAAACTTAGGGTTCTTCGTAGAGAAGAATATAAAATCAGGAATTTCAATAATCTCATATGAAAAACCCAATAGCAAAAGGAAGGATTTTGTTACCTAATCGAGCTCTCTCTCGTGTATGCAGTGCTTTATCGTGTTTTATTTTTAGAAAGGATGATTTAAGGCACCTGAAATGACCGACTTTTATTTTCGTATCAAAAACGTTAAAAACATGCCAAGAACGTGAAGAACGTATGAAGAACATGAAGAATGCGAAGAACACATGAAGAACGCGAAGAACATGTTTTCTCTCAAAATTTCGGTAGAGCTTCCCCTTACACGGGGTGATATTTTTAGGAAAATTTCGACAGAGTTTCCCCTTATATTGGGACATATTTCTATAAAAAATTTCGGCAAAGTTTCCCCTTATATCAGGACATATTTCTAGGAAACTTTCGACAGAGTTTTCCCTTATATTAGGATATATTTCGAAATAAAAACGAAAAGAGTTTCCTCTATAAAATCAATCGAGAGGAAAACAACAACGAGACTAAAAGAATATAATCAAACTGCAAGCGATGGAGAATCGGTAGACACCACGCATCTTAGGTGAGTGAAGGTATGACAAATCATAGGGTTCACTGACGTGCATAGCTGCCTGCACCTAAGTAGGGTATTACACAGATTTCTCCATCAAAACAACTATAAAAGCGGAATCAACACAATAGAAATATAAACGATGGAGAATCGGTAGACACCACGCATCTTAAGTGAGTGAAAGTGTGATGAATCATAGGGTTCATTGACGTGCATATTCGCCCAAACCAATGTAGGGTGTTACACAGATTTCTCCTCGAACCACAAGAGTAAACAAATCAGAAAGGAAGATGAATCGAAAACTAATATGGAAAAAGAACATGAATTGAAACGAAGCCAACTAGAAGAGGATCGTACCTTCCTCCTCCTCGTTCTCCCGACAGCACTTCGCTGGCGCTCCTTCCCTGCCTCCCTCTCCTCCTCCTGACCTTTTGACCCTAGCCCTCTGGGTAGTGGTGGTCGTAGAAATCGTAGAGAATGAATGGGTAAGGCGGGCTATTTCTGGGCTCTAGAAAACCGCTAACCATGGTTAGCAAACCATGGTTTAGCCCTTAACCGCAGTTAGCAGCCCATGGTTTTGGCCCATGGTTTTGGCCAAAGCTTATCCGAAACTTTGGGCTTAAGTTAGAACTTTCCAGAATGTTCTGGATTCGCTAATGATGCTTAATTAGTGCTAATTGTGATTAACTTTCGCTAATCATGATTTAACTCCTGCTAATCGTAATTTAACTTTCGTGATTTACGCTTAACTTCTGCTGATCTATGGTTAGTGTTTGCTAATGTTGATTAGCATTCCTTGATCCATCATTAGTTTCCTTAATCACGATTAATCATTCTTAACGACATTCATTAAGGTTTAATGACATCTTAAGCCTCCTTACTTGTCTTTCTTTTGAAAATCATAACAATTCGAAACAAAGTCCAATTTATACGAAATAAATTCCGTTAATTTCGTTTGACGAACCAGATCTTATGATACATGATCCAAGAGATGCCGAGTTCAAGGCTTTACACTACATCTTCATCTTTGTTGAAGTGGGACCCTCCGTAAGTTGCATCCACCAGCTTCTGACAACCCACCGAAAAAGTTATGCACCAAACTAGTCTTTTGAATTTCATGGTGAGGGCACTTCTCCTGAAGGTCTTTAAACCTTTCCCATGATTCATGGATGGGCTCATGGGATAACTGAGAGAAGTTGGATATAAGTGCACACATTTTATTTAGACGATCCAAAGGATAGTATTTGTGCGGGAAGGCAGACTCGAGGGCCTCCTAGGCCATTACTACTTTCCCAGATGGTTAATCCAGTAGAGTATCTTGTCTTGCATGCTAAACAGAAAAGTAGTCATTTCGACTACCTCCAACGAGATGTTGGGGGTAGTTCATGGTACTACAGATGCGTTTGAGTTGCCGTAGGTGGATGTAGGGTTCTTCATTTGTGTTCCCATTGAAAGTGGGAAGAAGTGAGATCAACTGTGACTTGAGTTCAAAATGACCGTGGATTGCAGGAATTCGAATCCACTCTGTGTCTGCCCGGCTCTAGGGTTGTAAGTGATGAATCTCCATTTCATCACCTTTATTCTATCATTTTGGCCTTAAACCCCCTAGCTAATACATGCATATAGCATTATTTTGTACAAATTAACATTCATTATTTATTTCATTTATTGAATATAAAATACCATTTTTAGTGCCAAAATTATAGAATAAAGAAAAGAAAAAGAATAAAATACCTTTGGTATTTTATGACCCTAAACCCCGATACCTATGCATCTTGATGATTGGGTCGATAAGCAATAAAGTAGGGGGAGATAAGGGCCAAAAAGATAATAAAAACCCAATTCTTAATTCATCAACAAGTCATTTTGGGGATCTATTTTATTTTTTATACCTCAAATAAAGAAATTTTGTACATGAAAGTTGTAGGTAAAAAAAAAATACAAAATCGATTTCATACAAAAATAATATACAGTGTACACGTTATACTTAGAATAAAAAGCCAAAATCCCAACTTCTGAGACCCATATATCCTAAATAAAAACTCAAAATGTATCAAAATCACTTTAATTGTATATAACTTTTAATAAGTTATTTATGAAGGTGGTTTCATATTTTTTGGAGTTAAGGTGTGAAAGTTAGGTTTTGGATCCATATTGTATAGCATACCCAAATAAAATAGTCATTTTATTTATTCTTTACTATTTTTATAATTGTATATTTTTGTAAATATTATTTATAGTATACGCACATATTTAAAACACAAACAAACTAAGGATAACATATCAAAAGAAAATATGTATACAAAATACATAGATGAATTGCCGATACTTATACCTATATAATTAATACCCTTATTTATTTAAGTATGAATAATATATCAGAAAAATATAATAAAAATATATTATATGTATAAAAATAAGTTATAAATATATAAACATAAGAAAATAAAATAATAATGTAATAAAAATCAAAATACAAAATAAAAATAAAATAACCAACACATAGGTAAATATACCTATAAATAAAACCCTAAAATGAAAATGTAATAAATAAACCCATAAAAATAAATAAAAATCATATTAAAACTCTCCAGAAAATAACAAATATTTTTTTTATAACCTAAAACTAATAATATCATTCATTATTTATTATCGATTTTATAAATAATTTTGAATCTGGTTTTTTCTGATTGGTCCACGCAGAATAACCGGGGTCATCTCTAGTTGACTTCGGTCAACTCTCTGACCGAGGTTAGGCCGGTGAGGCCTCATTTGACCCTATTTTCCTCGATTTTTGCTGCCCGAATATTGCATAATTTTTGGTCGGTTCCTTCTCCGACTGTTGACCTTGATCTTCCTTCTTACACGTGCATGCATTTCCTTGGGCATTGCATCACTGCATCGAGCTGACCTCCTCGTTCTTCCCCACTACTCTGTCACCTGTACATAAGCCACCCCCGATCTTTCCTCCATTTTTTTAATCCCTTCTGGGCAGCTTCTCTCCCTCCTTTTACGCCCAACGGCTCGAGGAGTGTGACACCTTCCTCTCCGTGCTTTTGTTTGGATCGAGGAGCGGTCGGAGGTGCATTCCACCCATCTCCAGCGAGCATCGCTGTCGTAAGGTCCACTTCGCGGCCCGACACTGCTTGAGGTATTTTTCCTTGTTTTATTTGTAGATTTTAGTTTCTATTTTTGATCTTATTCCTTTAGTTTAGCTTTTGATTATCCGTATTAGCATAAAAACGTCAACTTGTAGTTCGTCAGAGTTTGACTCCGGCGAACCTCCCACCGTGCTCCTCCTGGTTACCAACTCTCCAAACGCCATCAACTCCTTGCCCATTCGCTTCTTGTCACCCCATGCACCTCCAGTTCCCCTGATTCCCTCTGGATCGGACTCACGACGCTCAACCACCACCATCTCGCCAGAACGCCGTCGCTACACCCCATCTGCCATCCACCTACACCAACAAAGCCCCTAGAACTCCCCTTTTTGCTTGTATGGACTTCCTTGCGAGTACTGGAGGCTAAGGACCCCGTGGGGGATCGATTTTGAGCAGAAGGAGCTACCTAGAGCCCTGATGTACGCGGAAATGACCACTCGGATAAAGGTGCTGATCGGTCGTTGCGACCCAAGTAATCAAGTGCGAACAATCAAGAAAAATAGACCACCAATAAAGAGATAAAATCAATCAAACACACGAAAGCGGTCTTGCTATTAATTTAACCTGGTATAGTGACCAGGGTCGAACACAAGGAGCACGGGTTGGCCTCTCAGCCTATGAAGTAGTCAAAAAGAGACAAAAGAAAATAAAAGAAATATTTTTGGTGGTTTTTGAATATTTTATATTTTTTTTGGATTTTTAGTGAATTAAGAAAATAATAAAAGCTAAGGAACTACACACTTCAACAAATTATTAAACACACTAAAATTCAACCAAAAATTCTAACAAAAATATTTTTATGTGTTTTCTAATTTTTAGTGTTTTTGTTGAATTTTTGGGATTTTTCTGAGATTTATTTAATTTTCTAAAAATCAAAAAGTGACTAAAACAGTAGGTACTGTCCAGCCGAGCTAAAAGGGCCTAGATAAAATATCTAAATGCCTCAAATTAGCTAGGAGGTAATTTTCCTATAAAGAGAATAAAACAAGGAAAATTTAGGCACCTAATTTATTATTTTTGGATTTTTAATTGATTTACTAGAATTTTTATAAGATTTTGAGTGTTTTTCAATTTTTAGTGGTTTTCAGTAATGAAAAATAGCCAAAATTGGCTAGAAAATCAAACACAACAAAATAGACAGTAGACAATTTTTTTGTAATTTTTAGACACTATTTAATTTTTTTTGTGGTTTTAAAACTTAGATAGTAGCGAAAATGGAGGTTTTTTAATTTTTAAAAATATCGAATGAAAACAAAAATGTCCTAAAAAATCCTCGAAAATTTTACACTATGGAAGGAGCCATGTGTCCAATTTTCGTTGGATTTGGAGGTATTTTGCTATTTTATCCAAAAATAAAGAAGGGGCATAGTGCACAGGGACCAAAGTGCAAATACCCGAAAGTCTGGGGGGTCAGGTGCAATTAACCCAGCGAAACACGTGCTACGCACGTGCCTGGGGCACTCAGGGACCCAAATGTAAGAAAAATAAGTTCCAAGGGCTTTCTAGTAACAGGTACCAAAAGTCCAGGGACCTATTCGCAAAATACCCAAAAATATCCGCACATGCTCAAATATATCACGCACAGGGGTATAAATGCAAATAATCAAAAACTTTCATTCATTAAGGAACAACCAGAACTACAAGGGCATGTATTGCAAATACACCAGAAACTCACGTGTCGATGCACGTGTCAGACCATACATAGGGGCATAAATGCAAACTAAACAGAGTACGGGGTCCTCTATGCAAATATCCCAAAAACTAAACAACTACGCTAAATAATTACAGGACTAAATGCGAAATTAAATAAACAGAAGGGCCTAAGGGTAGTTTACCCTTTATTAATGAAGCAGCTGGATGGAGGCCACGTGGAGCATCTGACGGTTGGGAACAACGGGCGCTCCACAGCTGGGCTCCTCGAGCGAATCCGACGGCGGGGGTTCCTCCACGTGGATGATCGAACAGTGTTGGGCGTAGGTGGCTAACCCTCGTGCATCGGGCGGTCCAGATCTCTCCTCCCTCAGATCAAACGGTGGCTGCTGCTCCTGAACGGACGGCCCGGATGCGAACTAGAGCTGGAGGCCTGATCGGACGGTCGGGGAAGGTATCGGAAGAACCGTTGGCCGGCGAAGTTCGCCGGCCTAGTGCATGCGCTGTAGACCTCCCCTGCTGCTCGTGAAGGTCGGAGAAGCTCCACAATGACGTCCCGCAGCTGCTGGTGAACTCCGATGTTCCAGCCGAGCCCAAGAGGGCTCCGACGAGACCGGCGGAGGAAGCCTTCTGGTCCGAATGGCCCAACACCTCAGACGGGCTGGGAAGCTCCTGCAAAGTAGACCAAAAGACTCACGGGTCGAGGGCAAACTGCCTCGACCCAGTTAGGCGGGGTGACGGTGGTCTGTGGGGCGATATGGGCGAGCTCCAGCGAGGGGGGTAGACGGAGGAGCTCGAATCCCAGCTCCTGTGCGAGCTGGGTTGGATGGAGGGATGGAGAAGGCGCGTAGGAGGGAAGGCGAAGATGACTGTGGATTCCGATGATCGAAATATAGCTATGGAGTGGTCGGAATCGAAGTAACACGACGGAGCGGCGATTTGGGGGTAACTAGAAATTAAAGGAAAAGAAGGAACAACGGGGATACCTGGGTGGCTGATGAGACTAGGGATGAGCTAAGGATTCTCTGGGTCTTCGCCTCGAGGAGCGTCTCCCTCCGAGGCTCGTTGCTCCTGCTGGTGGCGGAGCAAGGCGGCGAGGCTTCGCCGGATCAGTGGTCTCTCTCCCTCTCCTCGCTTCGACACCAGGGGGGACAAGCTGTCACTCTCGCCTACGCAATGGAGCTCACGGAGGTGGAATCGAGTGGCCAAAGATGAGAAATGAGGAGGCGGAGCTCGAGCTAAATATGGGTGAGGGTCCGGGAAGACATGCACGGGTAGGGCGTGGAGGCGCGCGGATCCCGATGTGGATACCCCGGCGAGGGTTCGGATGTAGCATTAAGGAGTCAGACCGGGGTTTAGGTGGTAGGCGATCGGGTTTAGCTGGGAAAAATCCGAGAAGTCGGGTACCCGCTAAGAACCGTGTGAAGTGGTCCGGGGGGGGGGGGGGGTAGTTGACCGGGCGGTCAACATCCCCAGGGCCAATAGGGATCGGCCACGTGGCTGGATCTTATAAGTGAAAATTAGGGTAGCTAGGGGCCGATTTAGCAAAAAGTTAAACATGAAATATTTTTTTTTATTTTTTTTCAATTTTTTAGTGATTTTTAATTAATTTTTCGAAATAAAAATAAGGTATATACATAGTAGGGTTATATATATAGGTATATATACACTATATAGGTTTTTAGTTTTGATTTTTAATTGTTATTTTTATAACAATTTTATTCCCATTTTATATTTTATTTATTTATATTATAAATAAGAATATAAAGATATTTTATTTAATTTTTATTATTTATTTACATAGGTGAAATAAATACATATATACATTTATATACATGGTATATTTTACAATATATTTTTGTGTTTTAATTTTGTTATTTTTATTTTGTTTTTTGTTTTAATTGTTTTTATTTTATTTATTTACACTATATAATATAGGATATTTACAAGAATTTTGGAAATTAATTTTATTTATTTATAAGGTTATATAAATATAGGTATAGTGGTCTATATACAAGGTGATAGTGATGTTTTTGTTCTTTTTGATTTCATTTTTATCTTATTTTTATACTTATAAATATGTACAAGTATTTACAACCAATTTTGCATCTATTTTTATGAGGAAATATTTTTATTTATTTACATATATATTTACACACATGAGCCCCTATCTCCCTCTACTTTGGCTTTTATGCGGTCAGGCCCATGCTGAGCCCTCCCTTGGGTTAGGTTGCTCAATATTTATTCTAAATATTTCCTCTTTTTCTTTTTAATCTTTATTCTTTTATTTTTGCACAAAAACCATGCTAATTATAGGTTTTTACACAATGCATGCTTTTGGTAATTATTTGTATTTACACATATCTACATGCATTTGCAAAGGTTTTTGTAGCTAAAATATAAGAATAAAAAGTGATGAATGAGTATTCATCACCCCCCTCCACTTAACTTTGCTAGTCCCTTAGCAAACACTTATTTGAAAAAGAAGTGAAAAAGAAATAAAGAAAAAGAAAAAGAGAATGTACATGGATCAAGGCTGATTATTAAACTTGCCTTCATTAAATTAAGGTATGGAGATCGATCAGATCTTTGGATTATTAATGTGTCGGAACCTTATTTGGACTTAAGTCTAAAACTCAACAGCCTCCAAGTTCCACTAATCTATAATCAAGACTCTTCAATGCTCCAGATCAGAACAAGTCATCAATCACAAACCCTGAAGACCATGAATCTTTTTTTGTCCTGTGAATGTGAGGTTTAAGCTCTCCACCTCAGAAATGGCAACTTGACAACCTTCCCCAACAAGGTAACTCTATGACCTCAATCTGGCCACTCTTTCCTCGAGGAGCGGGGTATTCCCTTCTAAGTTCAAGTTCAACCGGCTCAAGAAGAGGAGGAAGAAGAGAATGGGTCAAGGCCAGTGTAGCCAAGTACCCTTGGGAGCTTGACCAGTGTAGCCAAGTCTCCGGCTGCAAGCTACATCAGGTGGATCATGAAACCAAGCTTTGCTTATTGCACTCTATATACATACTCCGGTGGGGTTATCATTTTCTATCAGACCCACGACTTTTTTGGAGTTATTTTCTTTTTGCACAATTTTTTTTTCAAGTGCATCTATACAACAATACATGTGCAACATATATACAAGGAGTTTTCCTCTTGAGCCAGTAGACTATCCCTCTTTTGAAGCTTTATTGCAACCCACAACTCCCGTCGTTAGACCTCATGGCAACCAGACCAAGTTGAGATGCACTTCCTTCACTAAAAGAAGAAGAGAGGTTCCGCCTAGAATTACTACCCTCATATGCTACCCCAAGTCAAGGAAGACTGCCCTCCTCACCATCTCATCCGTAGAGAGCTCGTGCATAGTGCTGGTGTCCAAGTAAAGCCATAATCTATATGAGTCATGTGTTGTTGTTAAGTGCTCTACTTAGGCTCATTGAAATGACATGTGATCATAGCCTAGTGGACTCAAAGAATTAAGTCACCATGGACCTGAGAAGCCTTAAACCTAAGTCCTATAAGGTTCCTCTTAGGAATTAGGTGGATTAAGATCTTAATCAAGCTCCATTTCTCAATTTGATTCTAGGCTAGTTTAAATGTCAACTATCATCCAGAAAAACTATATACATATGTACAAAAGATGCTATTTACACAAATTTTTACAATCATGCAAAATTTTTGAAAAATGTTTTGAAATCATGAGTGATGATGCATGAAGTGCAATTTTTGCAAAAAGATATTTACAGAAATTTACACAAGATTTTTGCAAACTTTTGATTTTCAAAACATTTTCGAAAAATTTTGTACTATATACATAATTTTGATAAGAAAATATTTACACAAACTTTACACAAAAGATTTTTGAAATCATTTTTACAAAAATAGTTTGTACACTAGCTATTTATGTGCAAATAAAAGAAGTTTATGTACATGAAAAATTTTTAATTTTTGTGATTTTTAAGGTTTTTAGCCATTTTATTTATTAACAAACTCACACAAAGTACGAGTTATGTCTAAAGTATATATGAAATATATACATACCCCCCTATACTTAGCTCGAACGATGTCCTCAGAGTCAAGAGCGATGAAGAAGACATAACTCGTGCTAGGTATAGGGAAGTGAAAAGAAAGGCTATATACAAAGACGAATAAATGAAATGGAAAATCAAGAAGGTCTCGGGTCTTCCCCCTATACTTAGGATCAAGTGATCCTAAGTATAACAGACTGTATACTAAGGGAAAACCGAGTGGAGAATGTACAGGGTCTACCCCCCTATACTTAGGGTGAAATATCCCTAAGTATAGGCAGCAAAACAGGGGTAGAAAGAAGCAAAAGAAATACCCGAAGGTCTCACATCCCCCCTATACTTAGGGTAAAGTACACCCTAAGTATAGCATAATCACAAGATGAAGAAAGGGATGTGGGACTAAAGAATGTAATGATATGGACATCTGGATCTATACAAGGCGGAAGATCAGTGAAACTCAGGCGTGAGATGCATTAGATGTGAGTCAAAGACCACATCTCACGCAAAATGAATAGGGGCAAGATCAGCGACCCACGGCTCATGATCTAGAAATGCCTTGAGCCGCTGGCCGTTCACTCGAAAGGTACTCTCAGAAGACAACTCGGATATGTCAATGCTACCGTTGTCATGTACCTTCCTGACCAAGTAGGGTCCCTTCCATTTACTCTGTAGCTTCCCTGGAAATAAACGAAGCCTCGCATCAAACAGCCATACTCAGGTGCTGTCAAATCTGCTATTCTCTCCTCTGGCTCATATCTCTCAGAACCGAAAGAAAGGGGGTCGAGGGGGAACAGGGTGGAATCATACTCGGGCTCGGAGAACTGGTCTTGGCTCTCGCGGGCCAACCTAGATGATTGGGTAGACGTGCCCGAAAGCGGTGCAGCCAGAGGCTGCCTAAGAGAACGTCTACCCATCATCTTGATCTGGCGAGTAATGCGGATGAGATCTGGAGAAACTATTATCAAAATGCAAACCCCCAGTTCACCAACGCAACGCGAGCTGAAGACCGTAAAAGCTCGGTCAAATTATCTTGTCAATTTTTATTAGGTGAACACACAAGATATCAGAGCGCTTACGTGACCTGTTAGGATACACGATACTACCCCAACCGACTGGCCCGCACGGAAGAGTTGGTAGTCAGCTGGAAATAGCATCGGAGGGCTCTACCTAGGGCGCGGTTCACTCTCTCGCGCAATCAAACCAAACAATGAGGGGGTTTCTCTCCCCAAGACAAATTTTTAAGGTGAGTGTCTTTTAGGGTCAATAGTTTTAGCCAGTACCAATTTTATGGTTTCTCTTTTTAATATTTTTCAAATAAAAACAAAGGCCTAACGAATTTTTTGGTTCTCCTGTTTATTTAATCCAAAACAGGGGGGAAGAAGACGAAAAAGCCGATGCACGATAAATCAATGATGCATGCAAAGTCAGAAAGGCGTACCTGTCTCCAGCACTCTACATGCAATATGATCCGCGCATAAATGTAAAGACAGAAAATAAACTACCTAAATGATGCAGCGATGAAAACTGAGACCTAGATCAGCAATTCTACTCGCAGAACCGTCTAACTGGTCACCGACCTCCAAGCCAAATGGTCCGGTCTTGGCCCACCCCTCCTCTGCCCGACAAATCAGGGGTAGGAGAAAGCGCTTTACGGGGCAGGCTGCGGCACGTAGGCTACGAAGGAGATGAGTAAGTTATTTTTATTAATTGATTATTAGTAGGTCCAATGAAGCGCACTATAGGAACATGCAGATAATTAAGTGTGGGGACCCTACTAATTACGACACAAGCAAGTATAAAATCCTAAATCTAGGGGCTCGATGAAAAACCGCGCAAACACCGGAAAAGGCAGCTAAAAAGATAAGAAAATAAAGCCGCAAAAAAGCTGCGAAAATCACCTAAAGGTCCCCCGAGCACACCGGTGCTCGGCGAAACAGACCCGCTAAGTCAACCAAGTCCAAAGTCCAGAAGTCTCTGAGTCCTGTATTATTACAATAATGATCAAAATGAAAATAAAAAATAAAACCTCTCTCACTCAACTCTCTCTCGCCCTCTCCTGCAGCTCCGTACAGAAGGGAGCCGCCTCCAAGTGCTGCGATTGCGTCGGCTCCTCGAAAGTCGCCTCTGCGGTCCTTGGGCCCTCGCAAGAAATAGAGACAAGTGGTCAGACCAAAATAATCAAATAATAGTGATAAGAAAAATAAATGAAAATGAAATGAAGGTATATATGAAAAAATGCAAAATTAAATAAACACTCAAAATAAAACAAAAACACAAATAAAAGATGAGAAAATAAAACAAAATAAAACAAAAATAATATATAAACAAAAGCCGCGAAAAAGCCGCGAGCTCTGAAAGAGCCGCGAAAAGCCGCGAAAATAAAAACGAAAATAAAATGAAAACTACTAAGCCGTGCTCCCCGGCAACGGCGCCATTCTGATGTATGCGGAAATGACCACTCGGATAAAGGTGCTGATCGGTCGTTGCGACCCAAGCAATCAAGAGCGAACAATCATAAAAAATAGACCACCAATAAAGAGATAAAATCAATCAAACACACGAAAGCGGTCTTGCTATTAATTTAACCTGGTATAGCGACCAGGGTCAAACACAAGGAGCACGGGTTGGCCTCTCGGCTTATGAAGTAGTCAAAAAGAGACAAAAGAAAATAAAAGAAATATTTTTGGTGGTTTTTGAATATTTTATATTTTTTTGGATTTTTAGTGAATTAAGAAAATAATAAAAGCTAAGGAACTACACACTTCAACAAATTATTAAACACACTAAAATTCAACCAAAAATTCTAACAAAAATAATTTTATGTGTTTTCTAATTTTTAGTGTTTTGATGAATTTTTGGGATTTTTCTGAGATTTATTTAATTTTCTAAAAATCAAAAAGTGACTAAAATAGTAGGTACTGTCCAACCGAGCTAAAAGGGCCTAAATAAAATATCTAAAGGCCCCAAATTAGCTGGGAGGTAATTTTCCTGTAAAGAGAATAAAACAAGGAAATTTAGGCACCTAATTTATTATTTTTGGATTTTTAATTGATTTACTAGATTTTTTATAAGATTTTGAGTGTTTTTCAATTTTTAGTGGTTTTCAGTAATAAAAAATAGCCAAAATTGTATAGAAAATCAAACACAACAAAATAGACAGTAGACAATTTTTTTGTAATTTTTAGACACTATTTAATATTTTTTGTAGTTTTAAAACTTAGATAGTAGCGAAAATGGAGGTTTTAAATTTTAAAAATATCGAATGAAAACAAAAATGTCCTAAAAAATCCTCGAAAATTTTACACTATGGCAGGAGCCATGTGTCCAATTTTCGTTGGATTTGGAAGTATTTTGCTATTTTATCCAAAAATAAAGAAAGGGCACAGTGCACAGGGACCAAAGTGCAAATACCCGAAAGTCTGGGGGTCTGGTGCAATTAACCCAGCAAAACACGTGTTACGCGCGTGCCTGGGGCACTCAGGGACCCAAATGTAAGAAAAATAAGTTCCAAGGGCTTTCTGGTAACAGTTACCAAAAGTCCAGGGACCTATTCGCAAAATACCCAAAAATATCCGCACATGCTCAAATGTATCACGCACAGGGGTATAAATGCAAATAATCAAAAACTTTCATTCATTAAGGAACAACCAGAACTTCAAGGGCATGTATTGCAAATACACCAGAAACTCACGTGTCGATGCACGTGTCAGACCATACACAGGGGCATAAATGCAAACTAAACAGAGTACGGGGTCCTCTATGCAAATATCCCAAAAACTAAACAACTACGCCAACTAATTACAGGACTAAATGCGAAATTAAATAAACAGAAGGGCCTAAGGGTAGTTTACCCTTTATTAATGGAGCGGCTGGATGGAGGCCACGTGGAGCATCTGAAGGTTGGGAACAACGGGCGCTCCACAGCTGGGCTCCTCGAGCGAATCCGACGGCGGGGGTTCCTCCACGTGGATGATCGAACGGTGTTGGGCGCAGGTGGCTAACCCTCGTGCATCGGGCGGTCCAGATCTCTCCTCCTCAGATCAAACGATGGCTGCTGCTCCTGATCAGATGACCCGTATGTGAACTGGAGCTGGAGGCCTGATCGGACGGTCGGGGAAGGTATCGGAAGAACCGTTGGCCGGCGAAGTTCGCCGGCCTAGTGCGTGCGCTGTAGACCTCCCCTGCTGCTCGTGAATGTCGGAGAAGCTCCGCAATGACGTCCCGCAGCTGCTGGTGAACTCCGATGATCCAGCCGAGCCCAGGAGGGCTCCGGTGAGACCGGCGGAGGAAGCCTTCTGGTCCATATGGCCCAACACCTCAGACGGGCTGGGAAGCTCCTGCAAAGTAGACCAAAAGTCTCACGGGTCGAGGGCAAACTGCCTCGACCCAGTTAGGCGGGTGACGATGGTCTATGGGGCGATATGGGCGAGCTCCGGCGAGGGGGGTAGACGGAGGAGCTCGAATCCCAGCTCCTGTGTGAGCTGGGTTGGATGGAGGGATGGAGAAGGCGCGTAGGAGGAAGGCAAAGATGACTGTGGATTCCGATGATCGAATATAGCTATGGAGTGGTCGGAATCGAAGTAACACGGCGGAGCGGCGATTTGGGGGTAACTAGAAATTAAAGGAAAAGAATGAACGACGGGGATACCTGGGTGGCTGATGAGACTAGGGATGAGCTAAGGATGCTCTGGGTCTTCACCTCGAGGAGCGTCTCCCTCCGAGGCTCGATGCTCCTGCTGGTGGCGGAGCATGGCGGCGAGGCTTCGCCGGATCAGTGGTCTCTCTCCCTCTCCTCGCTTCGACACCACGGGGGACAAGCTGTCAGTCTCGCCTACGCAATGGAGCTTACGGGAGGTGGAATCGAGTGGCCAAAGATGAGAAATGAGGAGGCGGAGCTCGAGCTAAATATGGCTGAGGGTCCGGGAAGACAGGCAGGGGTAGGGCGTGGAGGCGCGCGGATCCCGATGTGGATACCCCGGCAAGGGTCTCGGATGTAGCATTAAGGAGTCGGACCCGGGGTTTAGGTGGTAGGCGATTGGGTTTAGCTGGGAAAAATCCGAGAAGTCGGGTACCCGCTAAGAACCCGTGTGAAGTGGTCCTGGGGGGGGGGGTAGTTGACCGGGCGATCAACATCCCCAGGGCCAATAGGGATCGGCCACGTGGCTGGATCTTATAAGTGAAAATTAGGGTAGCTAGGGGCCGATTTAGCAAAAAGTTAAAACATGAAATATTTTTATTTTATTTTTTTTCTATTTTTTAGTGATTTTTAATTAATTTTTCGAAATAAAAATAAGGTATATACATAGTAGGGTTATATATATATATATGTATATGTACACTATATAGGTTTTTAGTTTTGATTTTTAATTGTTATTTTTATACAATTTTATTCCCATTTTATATTTTATTTATTTATATTATAAAATAAGGAATATAAAGATATTTTTATTTAATTTTTATTATTTATTTACATAGGTGAAATAAATACATATATACATTTATATACATGGTATATTTACAATATATTTTTGTGTTTTTAATTTTGTTATTTTTATTTTGTTTTTGTTTTAATTGTTTTTATTTTATTTATTTACACTATATAATATAGGATATTTACAAGAATTTTGGAAATTAATTTTATTTATTTATATGGTTAAATAAATATAGGTATAGTGGTCTATATACAAGGTGATAGTGATGTTTTTGTTCTTTTTGATTTTCTTTCATTTTTATCTTGTTTTTATACTTATAAATATGTACAAGTATTTACAAACCAATTTTGCATCTATTTTTGTGAGGAAAATATTTTTATTTATTTACATATATATTTACACACATGAGCCCCTATCTCCCTCTACTTTGGCTTTTATGCGGTCAGGCCCATGCTGAGCCCTCCCTTGGGTTAGGTTGCTCAATATTTATTCTAAATATTTCCCTCGTTTTCTTTTTAATCTTTATTCTTTTATTTTTGCACAAAAACATGCTAATTATAGGTTTTTACACAATGCATGATTTTAGTAATTATTTGTATTTACACATATCTACATGCATTTGCAAAGGTTTTTGTAGCTAAAATATAAGAATAAAGACTGATGAATGAGTATTCATCAAGCCCCAGTTCTTCCTCATGCTCATTCGCCGTCAATAGAGCTCCAGGAGCTCATCGGAGATCCTCATCTGAAGCGGAGGAGCCCCTGTTCCATTTTGCCCTTGTTTAGAGCTTCTCGGACAATCGAAGGAGTGAAGGAGAGGACATCAAAACTCACCATCGGTGAGTTATTGACCTGTTCTTCCAGAGCCTCTTCCAGCCGTTCGATCATCCAACCACTCCAGATCGTCCAGCCATTGCCCGATCTTCATTTGCCTCGACTGTTGATTCCAACCGCATGATCTAATCTACATCGTCGAGCGCGAACCGTCATCGTGCAACGTGGCAAGTGAGGCGCTCACCAACGTTGGATCGCGCCCTTTATTGGGTATTTTGCAATTTACACCCAACAAATTTTTGTATTTAATATTTAATACTCAAACTTTCATTTGTTGTTTAATATTTTTTTACTATTCGGAAAAGGCCCCTGAACTTATTTTTTTGTAGATTAGCCCAGTCTACGTTACCTCACGTGCCGTCCCACATGAGGTGGTGATTTTATACTTAGGCCTCTGTGGTTATTTGTATTTCATTTTGGTCCATTTTATTTTTGTTCCTGTTATATAATTTTGGAAAAATTACAGAAAGACCCTTAACCTTAATTTTAACTACATATATGCCCCTGTCAGTTCATAATTTTAGTGTGTTTATTTTATTTATTAAATATATTGTCCATGCTCCAAAAATTAATAAAAATAGGGTAAAGCTCCTGATTGCATGTACTTTCATGCTAGATTTTTAAATTTGCAATTTAGGTCTTTTTAGTATTTATTAAAAATAAAAAAGAGCACATTTTTACCACTGTTTGACTTAGAAAATACCTAAAAATATAAAACTTTTGAAAATTGCCCCAAAAATTTATTTTATTCATTTAAGTATTTTGATCCTTGAGACCAAAAACCATTTAAAATAGAAAAAGAAAATGCATAAAATTAAAAAAATCCCAAAATATTTTATAAAAATCTAAAAAATCTCAAGAATTCCAAAAATAGCATTTTCTATTTTTTAATTCTCTTTATATTATTATTTATATTTTAAAATTGATTTGAAGAATTTTTGACATCATTTGTTGTTTTTAATCTTCATTTCAATTTTGCCTATTTATTATTTCCCTGATTTGGGATAGTTTTTATTTTAAAAATCCATAAAATTAACAAAAAATCCTTAAAAAATCACAAAAATAAAAAAATGTTTAAAACCCAAAAATATTTAATTTTGATTTTTTTATTTATTTTTACTTGTATTTATACTATATTATCCTATATTGTATATATTGCATTATATATCCTTATATCATATATTTAAAATGAAAAAGAAATTAAAAATAAAAAAGAATATACAAATAAAATAAAAATATAAAATAAAAACAATTAAAAAAATATAAAATAAAAAACTCACAAAAATACATACATCGAGAAGCACACATTTTTGTATTTATTTGCACCATTCTCACTTTTGCTCCTTGTGTTCGGCCTCTACGATACTTGCACCTATACACATCTTTCGTAGAGTTATAATAAATTTTAACTCCATACACTTATTTTCATTGCTTGTTTCTTAATTGTGGGTTAATTGTTGATTTGATGAGTTTCGTGAGCGGTCGCTTCACGACTATTGATCCTGCCATGTGGATTGACAAGACCCTCGCAAAATTCATCTTATCTAATGGCACTGTTGCCGGGGAGCAACATCGTGTTGATTGGATTTTTTCCCATGTCTTCTTGTTTGTCTATTTTTTAATTTATTTCTTTTTATTTTTATTTGATATTGTTGAATTGCCTAACCATCCTCTTTGTTTGAAGTTGTTGAGAGGAACGCAGATCGAGGGAGGTACTCCTTGGAGCGCCTGTGCACCCATGTGAAGCAACGCTAGATTCTTGACCTAGCCGATAGGAAGAAGCGACAAAGGAGACTGTGGAGGATTTTTGAAGACAATATCACATTGCATATTTATTTATTTATTTTATAATTAAAGTGAGAGAGAGACTATTTAATTGTAATAATTATGGATTCTCAGGACTCTACCCTACTTCACGAGGTCCACTGCCCGAGGGATTCTTCCCTTGAGGGTCTCGTCGGGTTTTCATGTTTTTGTCGCTTTTCTTTTTATTTGTTTCGTTATTTTATTTTTATTTTTGTGGTTGAACCCTAGCTTAGGATCTGCTCGACGATAGATTAAGTCCAAACACCTAATTACCATTGCATGCAACTATAGTTCCCGTTTGGACTTGGTTAAATTTTGAATTGTTAGTTATTTGGATTTGATACCGCATGCCGAGAGAGATCGCATACAACACATGCATGACCTATTGTGGCGGGCACCGAATGGCATCGAAGACCAGGCCTTGGTCTCATTTCTAGATAATTAGCATATTGTTCTTCACGCTAATAGTATATTCTCATCTAGGGCGATTTCATCATCTTTGCGTTTGTATATCGATAGGTTCCAGTTTCTCTTAGCATCCTTGCATGAAGAGAGTTGGAGGCAAGGTGAGCCTTTCTACTTAGCACCCATCATCGTTTTTGCCTCGCATTGCTTTTCTGACTCTCTCCTTCTGATTTTGATCACCTAGGAGATAAAGGAATTTTTACCTCGTTAGGTCGTGTATTCTTACTAAAAAAATCCAAAAAGTGATAACCAATAAAATTGGGACTGCTAAGCTTACTCGACCCTAAAATAAATCAAAAAGAAAAATCCTTGTCTTGAGGAGAGTAACCCCCTCATTGTATTCGTTTTAATTTGTTCATGTACACACTGAGGTTAGTACTACAACCTAATCTAAAATAGACAAAGATAAAAAGACTGAACTTTCACGGTCTTTACTGTGTTGAGTAGTGATTGAGGGGTTTATTTTGTGTATAGTTGTTTGCTTGTATGTGCATACTCGATCTTCACAACATATTTGCGCCTTTTTCTCACGTTTCTTGATTTGACCATCATACTCTCTCGATCATTTTCCTTTTGTTTTGGAGATTGTCGACTGGAGCACATTTTATCTGGACTTTGCGGATCGCTCGTACCTTCCAGCCAGTCCACCTTAATTTTATCAGGTGGACTTTGCTCCTGACTTTATTTTTGTACATATCTGCCTCAATCACAGTTTCAGGCCTCAGACTTCTACCCACCACCCTCACATTTTCCCCCACCTCATCCACTCGAGACTGATCTGTTGGAGTCACATTTGATGGAGTCCACCCTTGAGCACTTGACCCATATGATGGAACATATGAGATAGAGGATTAATGACCTCACTAGTATAAATAAAAGCCACCATGCCGCTTCACCATTTTATGATGTGGGTTCATTTGATGATTCCTATGAGAGCTTGCAATTATCCAAAATACAAAAAATGAGACAAATTTTAAAATACAAAAAGGTTTCGAGAGAGACATTATTGATTCATCTTATGAGGAGAGGGCACCTATGCCAGATAATTTGCTCACATATTCACTCACCCCAGTTCCCACTTTTGACCCAAGGATGAAACTGTGCAGACTTCTCTTAGCCATCTTTGTGTACATGCTGAATCCGATCTCCTCCCTTGTATGGAGGATATCCAAAAATTCAAAAAAATATTGACAGAACCTGAAGTGGTGGTCGTTATTCATGAGATCATTGAAGCCCCACTTCACTAGGCCATGACCCGTTTATTTTCTCCTCAACCTAAGAAGAGAAAGCAAAGGCACAGATCTAAACGTCATATTTTTACCATGTCCACTGTCCACGCCATCACCCACCGCCCTTCTTCTACGAAAGGGAACACTGCTACACTATTCATTAGATGCACCATCTCTGACTATTCGTGTGATCACACTCTCCATGACGGCAATGCTTCACTTAGCATAATACTCTTCTCTGGTATAGTCTCTTCACTTAGGGCCTCTAAGGAAGACCATGATGATTGTCCAATTTGTTGATGGATAAAAAAAGGGGTTGAAGGGTATTTTAGAGAACATTGTCATTTGGATTCAGAGCATGAGCTACACTATTGATTTCATCTTATTTCCCATGGAGACCCCTACCACTGGGGAGCACTCTCCAATCATCTTGGGACGACCCTTTCTCGCTTATGCGACAGTCGTTATTGATTACAGATCAGGAAAGATTCACTTTCGTCCTGATGACATGAGCGTTGCGGTCATCACTGCACCTATTGTTGACCAGAGACCTGCACCTGATGTGACTACACCTGTATTAGCCGTCCTGAAGTCCTATGACCTATTTGCTGATACCAGAGAGGTTTGCTTTATGACCGATGATGAGTCTGAGAATTCCTCCACAGGGAGGAAGACTCGGAAAGCATAGACCTTGGAGTTCTTTCTTACTATGATTAGCATTGTGTTTATGGCATACGCAGGATTTACACGATTGATATCTTCGAGTGGAGGGCAGAGATTGTAGAGATTGGTGAGGCTGAATTTGATCTTATTGCTTTCATCAATGAATTCAGGCCTTTTAATGAGGATGATGATCCAGTTGAGACCTCAGAGGACGAACATGACCTTACTACTTCCACATATGAGTTCGTTCCTTTTTGTTTTGACTTAGGAGAGACTCCCCAGTCTGGACGTGACCTGACTACTTCCATTGATGAGTTTGAGCCTTTTCAATTTGATATATGCGAGACACCATAGGCTGGACCTAGCCACACTTCTTCCACCGACTGTCCATGCCTTCTCACCTTAGGATCGCTGAGGACCTTCATCAGGTCGATTCTGATCGGTTTGTGTCATCTGAGGACCATGATATCGACCTGTACATTGTCAGATAATTCCTTAATGATCACACAAGAAGGTCATCTTTATACCTTCTTGATCTTTGTACATCCATTTCTTTGTATATCCACTTTCGTTTTACCTCAATCCATCCACTGTTTCGCTCATCCAGCCCATGTTTGTGTGTTGCCTTGCTTAGGATGTACTTTGTCCTAAGTATGGGTGGGGGTGGATGAGACGAGTGTCCTTTCTTCATTCTGTTTCATCACTCCTGTTGTAATCTATAATTAGGGCTCTTTTACCCTAAGTATAAGGAGAGTGATTCTTACATTCTCTTCACGTATTTTCTCTTTCTTCGATCCTTTCTTCTATCTTCATCTGTCTTTTCTTCTTTTCATTTTTCTTTATCTACCGAAAAGGTATCCCCTCTTTTTGATCGCTGCTATACTTAGGGCGTACTTTGTCCTAAGTATAGGGGGTGTGCACCTCGAGTTTTTCATTCTTCGATCCCCTCTACCGTCTCCTCTTCTTGTCTATACTTAGGGATATCCCACCCTAAGTATATGGGGAGACAGTCTGAGTACGATCTGTTCATTCCCAACCTCGACCCTCCCTGCCTTGTCTAAAGTTTGCTATACTTAGGACTAGTTGATCCTAAGTGGGGGGGGGGGGGGGGCGATCGACTTCTCATTCATTTATTATTTTCTTCCATTCATTTCTTAGTTGTTATTCTTTATGCTTTTCTATACTCAATATGAGTTATGTCTTCTCTTTTTTCTATGATCTATGGGTACATAGCTCAAGCTAAGTATAGAGGGGTCATATATACTACGTATATACTTTAGCCATAACCCGTACTTCTGTATTTTCAATAAGTATGGATAAAATATTATATAAAATACTATATATACACACATAAAATTCATTAAATCAATTAATAAAAAGATGTTTGTTATTCCTCAAATTCTTTTGTATATACTGATTAATAAATCAGGTAAATATATTTTTTTTTGCAAAATGTTTGAAAAATTGTTTGAAAATCTTTTTGAAAAAATCTTTTGAATACTATTTATAATGTTTTGTTAAATATTTTCAGCCTTTGTAAAAAATTTTGTTTGTAAAAATTTCTTTTCTTTGTGCAAATAAATGCTTTGAAAATCTATTTGCAAATGGCTTTAAAAATGCTTGCAAAAATATTTTGAAAAATCTATACATATTGTTTGAAAAACCTTTGCAAAGTTATTTTGGACTATAGTTTTCAAAATTATTTGTAAAATAATTTTCAAATAAATTTGAGGAATATATACATCACCCAAATAATTAAGCACTTTTAGACAACTGTATATATCTATTTATTTATAAAAATAATAAACTTTCTATCTGCCTCGCTTGCTTTCTCCTATCTTGAAAAGCGCCCTTAACCCCGTGTATATAGTTTCCGAGTGAGAACCATGCAAGTCTCGTAATCAGACCAGAGATTATAGGTTCAGAGCCCTTGTATAAATTCTTAAAAATCGTAAATCTTGTAGATAATAAGATGCATCCTCGTGTAAATATTTGTACCTATCTTTTATTCCAAAATCTTTTGTTTTGAAAAATCCTAAAAATATTTGCAAAACCTTTTTGAAAAATTCCATAAAAATGCAAAATCTATTAAAAAACCCACAAAAAGTTCAAAACTTTGAAAATTGCATCACAAAAATATTTTCCATTGCATTGTACATAGCATTTGCATAACATTCACATTTTCAGATTGACTTTAATAATTGAACTAGTATGAGTATAGTCGAAGATTGGAGCTCGGTTGGACCGTAATGCACCTAACTTCACTAGAACCTTATAAGAACTAGATTTGAGGTACTTCAGGTCTATTCATACTTAATCCGTTGAGACTCAGGGCTGGGTTCAAGTCATTTCAACTACCTAACTAGAACTTTCGAGATGCACGTATGACTCTTGTCGGCCGTGACCTAACTTGGATATTTGCACATTTCACTTGGCTCAACTCAGTTGGAGTGGTGAGGGGATTGAATTTACCAGCATGAGACACACATGAGTGGAAATATTTGTCCTCGTCTAGGGAGGGAAGTGCACCCGAGCCTGTCCAGTGGCGTCGACGTCTAAAGACATGAGAGTGTGGGTTGCAATAATGCTTCAAAAGATGGATACTCTTCTGGCTCAAGAGTAAAAACTCCTTATGTAAATGATGTTGTATACAATATTTCAAAAAAAAAACTCCAAAAAAGTGGTCAGGCTTGATTGAAAATAAAATGCCTGCTGGAATATGTATATTTGTAAAGTCAATAAGCAAGTTTGAGCTTCAAAGTCATACATTTGTGAGCCTGTAGTTGGCTGACTTGGCTACACTATTCAAGAATCCTAGGATATGTAGCTACCCTGGCTACCGTCCATTCTTCTCCCCACCTCCTCTTCTTGAGCTGGCTATACTTGAAATTAGAAGGGAATACCCCGCTCCTCGAGGAAAGAGTTGTTGATTGGAGATTATTGGGTTGTCATGCTGGAGAAGTCAGTTCTTTTGTCATTTCAATTGGGAAGAGCCACTATCACTTATAGCGTACAAGTAAGCTTCATAGTCATAAGGGTTTGAGTATGATGTAGACTAGTTCTGACATGGCTATTGAGGTGGTTTGAACCGAGTTTTGTGACTCTCGAAGCCTGTTGTGTTTTAAATCCGGTCCTGACCAGATTCCACACACATTCTCACAACAAGGTCTGACCCGAGCTCCAACTTTGATTTTATAAAGAAAATTTGAAAATTTAATTCAATCCACTTTCTTTCTTTTTCTTTTCTTTGTTTTTCTTTCTGCACTTATTGCATAAGTGTTTGCTAGGGACTAGCAAAGGCAAGTATAGGGAGGTGATGAATCTCCATTTCATCATCTTTATTCTATCATTTTGTCCTTAAAAACCCTAGCTAATGCATGTATATAACATTATTTTGTATAAATTAATATTCATTATTTAATTCATTTATTGAATATAAAATACCGTTTTTAATGCCAAAACTATAGAATAAAGAAAAGAAAAAGAATTAAATACCAAATGTATTTTATGACTTTAAACCCCGAGACCTAGGCATCTTGATGACTGGATCGATAAGGAATAAAGTAGGGGGAGATAAGGACCAAAAAGATAATAAAATCCTATTCTTTAGTTCATCGGTAAGTCATTTTTGGGACCCATTTAATTTTCTTTAACTCAAATAAAGAAACTTTGTACGTGACAGTTGTAGATAAAAATATAAAAAAATAGAAAATTGATTTCATATAAAAATAGTATATAGCGTATAAGTTATACTCAGAATAAAAAGCCAAAATCCCAACTTCCCAGACCCATATCCCCTAAATAAAAACTTAAAATGTATAAAAATTGTCTTTAATTGTATATAACTTCTAATAAACTATTTAATGTAGGTAGTTTCATATTTTTTGGAGTTAAGGTGTGAAAGTTAGGTTTTGGACCTCTATTGTACAATATTCTTAATAAAATATTCATTTTATTTATTCTTTATTATTTTTATAATTTTATAATTTTATATATTTTTTTGTAATTTTGTAAATATTATTTATAGTATATGTACATATTTAAAACACAATAAAAGCATGAATAAAATATTAAGATAAAACATGTATACACAATACATAGATGAAATAGCTATACTTATATCTATATAATTAATACCCTTATTTATTTAAGTATGAATAATATATCAGAAAAATATTATAAAAATATATTTATGTGTATAAAATAAGTTATAAATATATAAAATGAGAAAATAAAATAATAAAATCAAAATACAAAATAAAAATAAAACAACCAAAACATAGGTAAATATACCTATAAATAAAACCTTAAAATGAAATCGTAATAAATAAGACTATAAAAATAAATAAAAATCATATTAAAACTTTACAGAAAATAATAATTTTTTTTATTTTGTAACTTAAAATTAACAATATCATTTCTTATTTATTATCGATTTTATAAATAATTTTGAATATGGTTTTTTCAGGTTGGTCCATGTGGACCAACTAGGGTTCATCTCCAGTTGACCTCGATCAACTCTCTAACCGAGGTCCTAGGCTTGTTAGACCTCATTTGACCTCGTTTTTCCTCGATTTTTGATGTCCGAATCTTGCATCATTTTTGGTCGCCCTTCTTTGACTTTTGACCTCGATCTTCCCTCTTACACATGCATGCATTTCCTTGGGCATTGCATCACTGCATCGAGTTGACCTCCTCATTCTTCCCCACTGCTCCGTCACCTGTAAATAAGCCACCCTTGATCTTTCCTCCAATTTTTGACCTTTTATGGGTTGCTTCTCTCCCTCCTTTTGCGCCCAACGGATTGAGGAGGGTGACAGCTTCCTCACCGTGCTTTTGATTGGATCGAGGAGCGGTCGGAGGCGCATTTCACCCATCTTCGGCGAGCATCACTGCCGTGAGGTCTACTTCGCGGCCCAACATCTCTTGAGGTATTTTCCCTTTTTTTCTCAGTAGATTTTAGTTTCTATTTGATCTTTTGCCTTTAGTTTAGCTTTTGATTATCCGTATTAGCGTAAAATCATCAACTCGCAGTTCGCTGGAGTTTGACTCCGACGATGATGAATCTCCATTTCATCACCTTTATTCTATCATTTTGGCCTTAAAAACCCTAGTGAATGCATGTAAATAACATTAATTTGTGCATTATAGCATTCATTATTTATTGCATTTATTGTATACAAAATACTACTTTTAATGCTAAAATTATAGAATAAAGAGAAGAAAAGAAAAAGAATAAAATACCAAAGGTATTTTATGACCCTAAATCCCGAGACCAAGTCAAGAACTGAGTTGGTCGACAAGGAATAAAGTGGGGGGGGGGGGGATAAGGGCCAAGAATGTAATAAAATTCCGTTTATTTATTCATCAATAATTTTTTTGACACCTATATTATTCTTTATGATTTTTCATCAAATAAAAAAACTTTGTACATGAAAGTTGTAGATAATAATGTAAATAAAAATACAAAATTTAGTTTGTACAAAAATAAGGCACGGTGTACTTTTTATACACAATAAAAAGCCAAAACCCAAACTTCCCATACCCATACCTTCCAAATAAAAACTCAAAATGTATCAAAATCACTCTAATTGTATATAACTTTTAATAAACTATTTAAAGAAGGCGGTTTCATATTTTTTGGATCCAAGATGTGAAAGTTAGGTTTTGGACCCTCATTGTATAGTATACCAGAATAAAATATTCAGTTTGTTCATTCTTTATTATTTTCACAATTTTATATTTTAATTTCGTAATTATTATTTATAAGTTGTGTACATATTAAAACTATTTTAGAACCAAAAAAGAGAACACCAAAGAAAAAAAGTCTATCTAAAAACATAGGTAAAATACCTATGTCAATACTTGTAAATAAATAAAAGTGGATCTTATTCTTTTATTATTTGTTCTTTTATATTTTTTCTACTCTTGTAAATATTATATAGATTCTATTGAAAAATAAACTAAAATAAAATCATGAATCAAACTTTAATAAAATGTATACATATATTACAGAGATAAAATACCTACAATTATATCTATATAATATATATGCCTATTTATTTAAAGATACAAATATCATCATTAAACTATAATACAAATAAATTTATATACCTAAAAATAAGTTGTAAATACATAAAATAAGAGAATAAATTAATAAAATAAAATGTAAAAATTAAAAATAAAATAGTCAATACATAGATGAATATACTTATAAATATACCCCTAAAATTAACTACTAATAAATAACCTCAAAAAAATAACTAAAAATCATAATAAAATACTATATAAAATAAAAAAACATTTTTTATTTTATACCTAAAAATTAATAAAATCATTTACTATTTTTAAATAATTAATTTCAAATAAATATTCAATTTTGTCTTGTATTGAGCTTGCGTGGACCAATCAGAGTCTTCCGTTTGTTGACCGCTGGTCAACTCCCCCTCCAAGCATCTGACTCGTTAGAACCGTAGAATCCCTGATTTTCCTCCCTTCCCCTCTCGACCCATAGATCCATTACGCTCGCTTCCTTCAAAGAAATTCCTCATTGATCTTCCAGGATATCCACCGAGCCTGCAAATCTCTTGGACATAGCCTTTATTCTTTCCAATCCCACCATCAATAAGGGTGCCTATACATGTTTATAAACAATCACCTTCACCTTCCTCGTCCTCTTTGGTTACTGATTTGAGTCTTAGATCCTCGATTCTTCATCTAGGAAGTACCCTCGTGACAGGAGGAGCTTCTCGGCAGTCTAGATCGGCTTCAGGAGGACTAAGGTGCACCCCACGGTGGCGCTCCGACCACCTCTGCTCCCTGCCCTTACCGGCAGGTAAGAGCTACGCCTTTCACTTTCTTTAGATAGGTTTCAATTCCTGCATTTGTTTCCGCAATACTTTAGTACTTAGACCATAGTTTTAGCTTAGTTACTCGAATCGTAGTTCGCTGGAGCTCCGCTCCGGCGAACGGTTTCATCGTGCCTCCATTGTCCTCCTCCATGCCTTCCACCCTCACTCCGATCCTCTAGGCCTTCAGGTCATCCCACGCACTTCACTCACCCGGATCACCCTAGGATCTGGTCTCTTGGCACTCCAATTCCTTCGCTCCCCGGAGCGACCTCCATATCGACTCCCCCGCTTTCATCCCCCTCTAATCGGGTTGAGGTAATTTTCCCTCGACCAAGGTGTGCTTCATGTGCAGGTTTGAGCATAATAGTTCGATCTGGGAACTACCTGGACCCCTGTCGGAGATACCTAGGACCCCTTGGCTTCGCCGCCCTCACTAGCGAACCACAATGGTGTTCAGGCCATTTTGAGCCCCCCAGCTGATAGACATGGCCGCCAGGAACCTTTTGAGCCTCGTCGCGATGCCAACCTTCGCCCGAGACGCGAGGGGGAGGAGATCGAAGCTCGCCAGCCCCGACGTTCTTCCCTATTATTCCTCCCTCGCTCCCCAAAGTCCGATGGACGAGGAGCCCCAATCGCTACAGCCCCCATTGGATGAACCCCGCCTTTATCGTTGATCTCCCTTGGGCGATCTGATCTGAAGCATTCATCAGCGAATCGGTACCAGCCGTGTGGATGACAACGTGTGGACAAGTGGATTTCATCGAGCCGTCCATCTCCGTGCCCTAGGGGTAATTTGCAAATCTTTCCCCCACTCTTTTGTATTTAGTATTTAGTCCTGTAAATAAAATGTAACATTTGAAATAAAGTGTACATTTTGCATATAGGCCCCTGTACTTATTATATTTGCATTTCAGTCTTATCCATCTCAGCTCACGTGCGTCCCACGTGAGCTGGATAATTTGCATTTAGACCCTGCTACTTTTTGCATTTATTTTTATCTAGTAAATTTTCAAATACATTATTTTTTTGAAAATTGCACAGAGGCCCTTGATTTTATTCTATTTACATATATGCCCCTATTAACAATTTTATTTTTGTGTGTTAGATGGATTTATTTAATATACCCATTATGCTCCAAAAATCATGAAAAAATAGGTGTAAGTTCCTAGTTGCTTGTAGTTTCATTTCATGATTTTTAATTTGCAATTTTGGACATTTGTGATATTTATTAAAAATCATTTAGAGCACAAACATTCCCTATCTAGCATATAAAATACTAAAAAAATATAAAAAATGTTTCTAAAAAATCCCCCAAAAATATATTTTGCTTATTTATGTTTTTTAGCCTTCAGGCCAAAAATCACTAAAAATGGAAAAACAAAACTCTTAAAAATAAAAAAGCCCAAAAACTTTGATAAAATTATATGAATTCTAAGAAAATCAAAAATATATTTTATTGCTTAGTAATTTGCTCTATATAATTATATAAATATTAAAATTGATTTAGAAAACTTTTGAGTCACTTTCTATTTTTAACTTCCTTTCAATCTCGACCTATTATTTTATCCCTGTTAAGCTATTTTTGAGTTTAAAAATATATAAAGATTAGCAAAGTTCTCCAGAAAATCATAAAATAGTAAAAGATTATCTAAAACTCAAAAATATATTTAATTATGCATTTTTAGTTATTTTTAGTTGTATTTACATATATACTTACTTACAATATGGATATATAACCTATATAAAGCTATATTACATATTCTAAAAGAAAAACAAATATAAAAATAGAAAAATCTAAAAATATAAAAAATAAAAAAAATAAAATCCACAAAAGATAACTAAATATATATGTGCACATGACAAATGAAGTGGTTGCATATAAACACTTTTTTTTTCAAAAATAACTATAGGCTACCATATTTTCTTTATGTGGTTCGACTTCTATGTACTTGCTTGCTATACATCCAGTTGTAGAGAAAAAAATAAATTTTAACTCACTTTTTGATATTTAATGCTTGATTTATAGTGCGAGTTGATGGTTAGTCGAGTGAGGTTTATGGAGTGGTCAATACACTGACCACGATTTCGCCTTGTGAAATCGTACGACTCTGCAAATCTCTCTCATAAGGCGAACCCCCCATCGTGCTCCGTCTGGTTACCGACTCGCTAAATGCCACCAACTCCTCGCTCCTTCACATCTTGTCATCCCACGCACCTCTAGCTCCCTTGATTCCCTCTAGATCGGGCTCACAACGCTCAACCACCACCACCTTGCCGGAAAGCCACCGCCACACCCCATCTGCCATCCACCTACACCAATAAAGCCCCTAGAACTCCCTTTTTCTTGTGTGGACTTCCTTACATGTTCTGGAGGCTAAGGACCCCGTGGTTGGGGGGGGGTGATTTTGAGCAGAAGGAGCTACCTGGAGCCTCAGTTCTTCCTCATATTCGCCGTCAGTAGAGCTCCAAGAGCTCACCGAAGGCCCTCAACTGAAGCGGAGGAGCCCCTGCTCCATTTTGCCCTTGTTTCGAGCTTCCCAGATGACCGAAGGAGATGAGATCGAAACTCACCATCGGTGAGTTCTTGACATTTTCTTCCAGAGCCCTTTCCAACCGTTCGATCATCTAGCCACTCCAGATCATCCAACCACCGTTCGATCTTCGTTCGCGTTGACCGTTGATTCTAACCGCGTGATCTAATCTACATCATCGAGCATGAACCGTCATCACACAACATGGAAGCGACACACATTTTGGTTCATATAATTTTTATTCCAGTTATATAATTTTAGAAAAACTGCAGAAAGGCCCTGTAATTTAATTTTAATTACACATATGCCCTTGCTAGTTTATTAATTTTTGTATGTTTATTCTATTTATTAAATATAGTGTCCGTGCTCCATAAATTACCAAAAACTAGAGTTAAGCTCCTTATTGCATGCACTTTCACGCTAGATTTTTAGATTTGCAATTTAGGCCATTCTAATATTTATTAAAAATAAAAGGAGCACATTTTTTCCCGATTTAACTTAGAAAATAGCAAAAAAATACAAAACATTTTGAAAAATCTCCAAAAAATATATTTTGATTATTTAAGTATTTTGAGCCTTTACACCAAAAACACTAAAAATAAAAAAGAAAATGCGTAAAAATTTAAAAGCCTCAAAATATTTTATAAAAATCAAAAAAATTCTTTAAAGTACCAAAGTACCATTTTATATTTTATAATTTTCTTTATATTATTTATTTATTTATATTTTTATTGATCTGAAGAATTTTTGAAATCATTTGCTATTTTTAATCTTCATTTCAATTCTGCCTATTTATCATTTCACTGATTTGGGATATTTTTGACTTTAAAAATCCATAAAATTTGTAAAAATTCATAAAAAATCAAAAAATAGTAAAAAAATATTTAATATCCAAAAATATTTAATTCTACAATTTTTATTTATTTTTAGTTGTATTTATATCTA